>OW052220.1:35564508-35946134 GCA_932526605.1 Nephrotoma flavescens | reverse complement strand
TATATATATATATATATATATATATATATATATATATATATATATATATATATATATATATATATATATATATATATATATATATATATATATATATATATTTCAATCTGTACCTTCAGAAGGTAACTAACAAAATTGAAGGGAAAGCCAAGGACATATTGTGTCTAGCTGTGAATCCCAAAACTATTAAAGAGCTTAAGGAAATTTTATTAGAACCCTCGGAGATCGTTAAGAACTCACCTTCTATAAGTCACAGCTTTGGGCAACGAAGCAGAATGAATGTATGAATATTCATACCTATTTCAATAAAATGAAGGAAATAGTTCAAAATATTAAATCCTTATCAAAAAAAAAAAAAATAAGTTATATAATGAATCATGGCCTGCGATTAACGCATTTATAGATAAAGACGCGTTAGCTGCATTTATTTCTGGTCTGAGAAAACCGTACTTTGGTTATGCCCAGGCTGCCAAACCGAAGGATATCGAAGAAGCATATGCATTTTTATGCAAATTCAATTCGAACGAATTAATTTCTAATAATTCAAAAAAGCCAAATCAAATAAACTTTCCAAGTGGCTCACAAAAACCATTAGGAAATAATCCTAAACCACTTAATTTTTTTTTTCAATATAAGTAATAGTAATGAAAGAAAGAGTTACTCAGTTAAAGATAAACCCATTCCCATGGAAGTAGATCCCTCAATGAGATCTAGAAATTCTTTTGGTAAAAGATTAATTAATAATCACGAAACAACCAATGAGATTTCAGAAAATGAAAATCACGATGATGAAATCCCAGAGGACAACTCTGAAAATTTTCAATTGAACATCAATTCAAATACGGAAGATTAAACTTTCTTCCATATTTGAAGTGTTTGTTACGACTGTGTTGTCTTTAACAAGACCAAATGTTCATTTTATGGATTACATGCCCATTTATTGTAAATTTTTGTGTTTCTATTCTCCTCGGTTGTTTTGCGTCCGGGTTTTTTTTTTGCGTCCGGGTTTTTTGATGTCTAAACGCGGTTAGTGGTGGATGGATTCCTGTGTGTTTTTTTTCGTTTTGTTGGTAACTGAACGAAAATGGGGGAGAGCGAGAGCGATGCGCATCGAGTGTGTGTGTAAAGCAAAACATTCCATAAGAATGTTTTTATTATATGCCTCTCGTTTACATCAATGCGAATTGATGTAAACGAGAAACAGAGAAGAAAGACCATTCTTCTGGAATGTTTTGCGCGTCGGCGTAATAGTTTTGATTTTTGATTAGTCGAGTTTTAGTTTTGATATAAAAAAGTCTGGTTTAGAATGTTAAAATTAAAAGTCACATTTTACGCGGATAGCCATAGTGATTATTTTGTTAAAAATAAACTATAAGATATTAAAAACAAAAGGTCAATTTATTGGTACATGGTGAATGTTTGGGTGATTTAGACACTGGATACGTGTCTTATTATACGATTTACGGGAACCAGATTATTTACGGTTACTACCATTTTTACGGTGGCGCCAAATTTAACGAGGGCCGCATTTGGTTAAGCGGGAGCTGCCGATACAAACAGTATCGCATTAATAACGAGTGCGTACCAATATAATTATCGGACTCTACCTTTTTTACGGGCACCGCATACAACACGGGTATCACAGTTTTACCAGTACGCCCAATTTCCACAAATGCGCAAATTTTAACGGTTACCGGCGAGGACGCCCAACCTGCATTAGTTCAACGGTTGTGATATTATTTCAACGGGTTCCGCCAATTGTCAGGCCACTCTCTTTTATTTACGGGTTCGGCGAGAAAACGACCAACGATTTTGTATCGATCAAGGCAACGTTTATGGTTTACGGGTGGCCAGGTGAGGCCACTTAATTTTATCTACGGTTACCGGCGAGGACCCCGAACGGGAAAATTTTTTGTGTTTATTGTAAAAAGGCGGGGAGTCGCCCAACGACGGCATCAAGGCCGCAACCTTTTTAGTAACTGTGAAAAGCACCGCAACGGTCCGGGTGTGGCACATCACCCGTGGCATGACGGCCGCGCAAGGCCGCAACAGGAATTTTTTTTAAAAATAATTAAGGTATTTTTTTTTTGGTTAATTTTATTTAAATTTTTTTTGACTTTTATATATATTTAAAAAAAAAAATTCTGATTAAATTTTAAATTTTGAATTTGTAATCGAGCGCCGAATAGCGGTCGTGCGCTCGATGCGCATTGCTCTCGCTCTCTCTCTCTCTCGCTCTCGCTCTCTCGCTCTCTCTCTCTCGCTTCTCTCTGTCGTTCCATCCTTCATTTTTCTCTTTAGGGAAGTGGTGGTTTCTGTATTTTTTGTGTTTAAATAAATAAAAAAATAATGAATTATTAATTTTTCCGGGTTGGGTATGATGAGAGGGGAATTCCCCTCCTGTGTCGGCGTAGGGTAAGCGGTCCTTTGGTGCCCGCATCCGGATTTGAAACCGGTGTTTACCACCGTGCGAGTTCGGGTGGATGCGCGCACCGGGGCACCTCTCTACTGTTATGATTTTATTTATTTAAACTTTTCTGCTGTTCGTTCAGGAGCCATGCATGCCTCACACCTCACGACCCTTCGCACTTCTCTCTGAGAACATAGCCGGCAAAATATCACCGTGGAGGCCTCTGCATGCGCTTAGTGATAACTGCAGGTTGGCAGTAGCCAGCCTGTAACATGTTACAGTGATCAACTAAAACGAACAGTAACTCTTTTAATAGATACTGGCGCAAATAAGAATATTATTAAGCCAGGTATCATCCCTAAAATTTCAGAAAAAACACAAAACATTTCGATAAAAAACATATTAGGTACACATACAGTAAATAAAAAAATTAAAATCAATATGGATATGAAATCCCACCACAAACATTTTTTGAATTAGAATTCCATAAATTCTTCGACGCAATTCTAGGATCAGAATCACTAGCAATGATGAAAGCTAATATTGACTACAAATCAGGTACAATATCATTGAATAAAAAGACTTTTAAGTTTCACCGTTACTACCCAACGGGGCATTTTTACAATCATACAGTCACTTTTAATACCACCCTATTAAAGTTAGCCGACTCCAGCCGAAAAAGTTCGATAATGTAGATTCAAACTAATCAAACGAAAATGACAGCCGATTTTTGTCGGTAACACCCCAGCCGAAAAATGTCGATTATGCAGATCCGAATTTAATGCCGGAATGAATTAATTTATATTACAAATGTTTATTTTGTTATTCATAAAAACACCCCATTAAAGTTAGCAGATAGTTTCCAGCCGAAAGGTAATGCAGATAGTGTCTTGACTATTTTTAAACTCTCTTTATACTCTCGCTCCTATCGATTTTTAAATTCCTATAAACTAAAATAATTTCTCCTTCACCCGAATGATGTAACCCGATCCTAAATTCTCCTAAATTCGAGTTCATAACTGATTTTTGCTGTATTCAAGACACTATCTGCATTATCTTTCGCCTGGAAACTTTCGGCTAACTTTAACATTATCATAAAAACCAACTACAAAATGTAAAATAAATTTTCATTCGAAACAATTAAAACTAATATACCAATCCAAAATATTCTAAGTGCCGAATTAGATGTTTGGGGGGGGGGGGGGGGGTAAGGCGTGAAATGCTTTTATAGTTACAAGTTTGGACAATATTTTAAACGGCACTTCATCTAAGAAATATCATTTAAAAACGACAGGTCAATTTTCATGTGGAGAGTTCGGGAAAACTCGGTTGAATATTCGCACACACAAAATTTGAAAATTTCTAAAAATTGACCGTTAAAAGTGTCATGGCTGGAAATAGATTCAAATGAAAGGTCTTATTGATGATCATACAAGGAAAAAATTTCAGGTCGATTTCTATGTTGGAAGTCCGGGAAAACTCGATTGAATATATCGCACACACAAAATTTGAAAATTTCTAAAAATTGACCGGTTAAAGTGTCATGGCTGGAAATAGATTCAAATGAAAGGTCTTATTGATGATCATACCTGAAAAAATTTCAGATTGATTTCTATGTTGGAAGTCCGGGAAAACTCGGTTGAATATATCGCACAGCCATGACACTTTAAACGGTCAGTTTGTAGAAATTTTCAAATTTTGTGTGTGCGATATATTCAACCGAGTTTTCCCGGACTTTCAACATAAAAATCGTCTTGAAATTTTTTCCAGGTGTGATCATCAATAAGACCTTTCATTTGAATCTATTTCCAGCCATGACACTTTAAACGGTTAATTTTTAGAAATTTTCAAATTTTGTATGTGCGATATATTCAACCGAGTTTTCCCGGACTTCCAACATAGAAATCGACCTGAAATTTTTACTAGGTTTGATCATCAATAAGGCCTTTTTTTTAATCTATTTCCAGCCATGACACTTTAAACGGCCAATTTTTAGAAATTTTCAAATTTTGTGTGTGCGAATATTCAATTGAGTTTTCCCGGACTCTTCACATGGAAATCGTCCTGAAATTTTTGAAGTTAGTTTTGCTTGATATGTGCCATCTAGTTTTGTCAGTAACAAAATAGTTTTTCGTTATATTTTTAATGCATTTAATAAAAAAAATAATTTTGAGTAATATACGTTAATAAATCGAAATAAATATTTTTGACTTTAAATGAAATTACTGTTTAGTACCACCCAAATTATTTATCTGCTTTATCGACATTTTTCAGCTGACTATCGGCGTATTTTGTTGAGACAATTACAACCGCACCACTATGGCTAAAGCAAAAACTAAAGCATTTTAGAATTTTGCTTTGGCTGAATGATAATGCAGATTTGCATTGGTTGAAATAGCTGAATAGCGCTGATTCAGCTAAAGCAAAAAAGTTTTATTTCTCAACAAAATACAGCTTATGTATATGAATCTGCCTTACCGACTTTGGCAGACAAGTTGTTTTTCATCTGCATTGTCGACATTTGCGGCTGATACAAATCTGTTATTATAGCTAAATCTGCATTGTCGACATTATCGGCTGATATACTTTAATCGTTACAGCCGAATCTGCATTATCGACATTATTCGGCTGGGGCGAGTCGGCTAAATTTAACAGTATTTTAATACCTCTGAAAAGAGCGACTGACCAAATAACAATTCAACCTGGAATATATAAATCAGAAAATTAAAAGTTCACCGTAAAAATATTGACAGACAGTCCAATAACACCAGAAAAGCTCCCTAAATTAAAGCTTAAAGTGAACAACTTTGAGACACTTAATCCCATCCCCATTTCGGAAAAAGAAACCATTGGAAAAAATAGTATAAGGGAATTGATCAGGATGGACCACTTAAGTGAAAATGAGAAAGTAGCCTTAACAGAAATCATCTTTCAGAATCAAGGAATTCTGTTAAAACAAGGTGAAAAATTATCAGCAACAACAGTTACAAAACACAAAATTGTAACAACAGACGAAGGCCCTGTCTACACGAAAACCTATAGGTACCCACACCACTATAATAAGCAAGTAGAGGAACAAATACAGGAACTACTTGATAGTGGAATCATTAGGAATTCGAATAGCCCGTACTCGTCGCCCATTTGGGTTGTCCCAAAGAAAGTAGACGCATCCGGGATAAAAAAGGTACGAGTCGTGATAGACTACAGAAAATTAAATGAAAAAACTAGGGATGATAAATTTCCCATCCCGCAGATTGAAGAAATTCTCGATAATCTTGGGAAGTCCGTTTATTTTTCGACGTTAGATTTGAAATCTGGATTTCACCAAAATCCAATGGATGACAAACGCCAAGAAAAAACAGCGTTCTCAACGGACAAAGGACATTTCGAGTTTACTCGCATGCCTTTTGGACTAAAGAACGGCCCTGCTACGTTCCAGCGAGCGATGAATAATGTCTTACATGGGCTAATTGGAAAGATATGCCATGTTTATTTAGATAACATTATTATAGTTGGCGGGAACTTGGAAAATCACATAAGAAATCTTGAGACTGTATTCAAAATATTATCTCATTTTAGTTTAAAGGTACAACTTGATAAGTGTGAATTTTTAAAAAGGGAAACTGAGTTCCTTGGGCATACCATCACCCAAGACGGAGTAAAACCCAACACTGACAAAATACAAAAAATACTAGACTGGCCTTTACCCAAAACGCCGAAAGAAATAAAACGATTTTTTTTTTCTATTTTTATTTTTTTTTTGAGCCAAATAAACCACTTGCACAAAAATAACTACTTCCACTACCTAATGGTATTTAATGATACGAATTAATCAACACGGAAGATGTGACAATACTGATTTGATCGATAGAGAATATTATTTATTTTCTGCATATTGTTAAGGGGAAAATTAAAATATATAAAACTTGTTTTACTCCACCTCGATACTGTGATGTTCGATTTATTTACTACAAATCAGCTGTTCACCATAATCTTATAATCGGTACACTGCGCGACTAAATTTTAAATGTGCGCGTGGCTGGCATGTCATACGAGGATATTAAATTTTAACGTTATCATATTAACTGTTACCAAGCAACGGCTATATACGTGACGAGTATTTTATTTTCTCCATACCCTTCAGTATATATACGTGGAAGCCCCGACTCGCCTCCGACTCGAGGGAATGAGTGATTTTAAACAAGTTTTTTGGTTTATGAATGTGGTTATTGTGGGTTTTGAACAAGGACTGGCGGTTGGAAAATTAACAGGATTAAGGTTCATTCAACGATTCAACACAATTAACATACGGAAATTATAACTAAACAATCTATATGAGTATAAAGAGGTTAAACCTTCAGTTCACAGAACTATGCATCAACTCGAAAATACCAATATAAAGCCATCATTTGTTCCTTATCAACAGCACACTTCACTTTAACACTAATTTCGATATATCTCGATCGCGCAACAGCTACCGCTTGCAAAAAAAGGTGTTGGTGGTATCTTGGCAAATAGTGATTTGAAAAAATAGTTGTTGGAATGTGATTTACTTACTTTACACAAATAAACAAAACAGAAATAATCATTATTATAAATCTTAACAATAAACTACACAATATGTACTTACATTTCGTATATACATATATCTACTTATATAGGATATACAATTTGATATAATTTTCCGATAACAACAAAACAAAAATGTACATTGATTGTTATTATTATTGCCATCGCCCACTTCACACACACGAGTAGTTTTTATAATTTACCAGTTTTGTCTGTTCCTTATGTGTTCCATATGCTGTGTACCTTCGTTATGTATTTTATGATTATTTAACTTTATATTTTTATTGTTACGTAAATTGCAAGTACTTGCGGAGGTACGTACTCCGCATGCCATATAATATAATAGCGTATTGCTTTTCAAATTAATGCATATACCAGCGATACGTATCCACGATTGGCTTGTATTATGGAAACTCTAACATTTTTATTATTCAAATTTGTATCTTTCAAAAATTTTGCGATATTTATGCAAATTTTGAAATAATTTTAAAAATTTTATTTAATGTTTTCCTAACTGTCCGCTAATTTGTATATACAGAAACTGATGTATGATTTGATTGCATTCATCAACCACGGAATGCAATTTTGTTTTTGCAATATTATTTTCTATTAGTCAAATGTCAACACAAATATTTATAAGAAAAACAATCTTAAGTGTTCTTTAAAATTATTCAATGTTTATAAAATTCTGTCACATTTTTGAGATAGCGAATGTTTATTCAACAACAACTGTTGGCTTTCAATCTTTCATTACCAATTAGGTGGTAAGAGCTGTGCTTTATATAAATGTATGGCATTTTTGTTAGTTTTCTTTTTCTCTGATATGTCACAACAGTATTCTTTCCAATCAGCGTATTCAGTTTATATGAGCTTGACACATAACAAATGATTGAACATGAAGTTATTAGATTACGAGTAGACGGCAGAAGTGGAAAAAAGTACTAGAATAATAAAATAATTTGCATCTATAGCAAAATTTGCGTTTCATAACCTAAATATTGTTGTTGTTATGACATAAAATGTAAATCTCGAAATTTTCATATAGATTTTGATCATAATGAAATTTGTGCTAATCAAAATATTTAAAAATTATACATTATTAAATCCAATTGGATTTTATTAAAAAAAAAATTAAATGGACACTATGGCTGCGGGCCAATACTCGGGTAAATCGTTTACTCTTGTAAAAATCGGATTTAGAACAGATTTTTCGATCAGTTTGCCATAGAGTTTTTGAAAAATAAATGAATTTACCGAAAAATTTACTTAAAATTGACTTTTACCCGACTATTGGCCCGCAGCCTATATATTCTAAATATCATGCCGTCGAATACGTGTCGTATCCCAGATTCTATCCCAGAAAATAAAAATATTTAATCAGGCAACACTAACATATCAATAACCAATTTGCTCTTGTGTGAAGTTAGCCGAAAAAACGAAATAATATCAAATTTTTTTATGCCCGGATCAGGGCTGCATGATGTTTAAATGTATACATCAGTAGCTAATTTTAAGCTGAATCAGAAAAAAATCGTTTCGTGGCAAGTTCCCGACTAGCTACTATAGTATATACATTTTAAAGTTATAAAGCCCTGATCCGAGACATTTTTACTGTTGGCGAAATAGTTTTAGTTTTGTCGAGCGGGACGAAAATTTATATAAAAATCAATAAAATTTCCAGCCCAGAGTTCATTTTCAGGAAATTGTCACGGAACGAATTTTTTCTTACATTACCTGTAATTTTCCATAGCTATATGCAACTCAGAATTTTACAGTTTTTCGATGCATTATATTTTAATTTTTTTAATTATATGAAAAATAAATCGAATTTGGGCCATGTGCCAAAGTTAAGGTAAAAGTCAATTTTAAGTAAATTTTTCGGTAAATTCAATTATTTTTCACAAACTTTTTGACACACTGATCGAAAAATCTGCCCTAAAACCGGTTATTTCCCTTAAGTTTGACACCGAGCCGTAGTTACGAATTTGCCCTGTCAAATCCGATTCGAATAATTGGATTGTGAATATCGTTTTACAATTCCCGGAATATTCACGAAAATACCGGAAATAATCTTTGAATAATTTCTAAATGTTTACACAATACTTGCTCCGCTATACTGGAATATTGCCGAAATATTCCGATTATAATTTCCGCACTCATACACATATTTTACAAACACTTGCACTACGGGAATCGTTTTTCGATCCGGTTTGAGTTTTTGAAAAATAATTTAATTTACCGTAAAATTTACTTAAAATTGACTTTTAGCTTAAAGTTGATTTCGAGTGAAGGACAAATGTTACACCAAAGGTAAAAATGGACACCAACTGCTGTCAAAATGTTCGGTTGAAAAAAAAAATATCACAAGGGTAATATTTTACTACACCCAGGGTAATTTTCTCTCGCCCCAGGGGCGGTATGTTGTACCATCACTTCGAATCGAAACTCGAAAAAGTCGAATGGCGGTATGTTGTATCATTTTCGAATCGCGATAAAGCTTCATCATTTAAAACCAAAGTAATAATAAATGTAACTGACATTTCATTCTAGAAAAAGTATTGCAAGATTAAAAACTGGTAAAAGTCGAGAATGATACAGCTTTCACTTTATACGATTCGAAGTGATGGTACAACATACCGCCCAAGGTTTTTTGGCCGAGTAAACCATTTTTTGTTGTTGTCATATGCCACTTTTTTCTATACTTGGCAAAACATAAGTGTTTAATAATCAGGATAATAACTTTAATTCGGGTATTTTGTTATGGAAGAAATATTAAATGGTGGCATGTACTTCACATCAACATCATCATTCTTCCAAATTCAACTGATCAGGAATTTTGGAACAAACAATTGTCAATCATCGACATGACATGACAGCACAGATGAAACAAGAACATTGTTTTGACATTTAAAAGCGGTATAGTTCATTTCTGTTCCATTGTTACAAAATAAGGGTATAAAATGAGGGTAGTATTTTTACTCTCATACTACCCTCAGTATTTTTAGAGTAGAAAAGTAACAATCGAAATAAACATAAGTTTGACACACATCCTTAATAACTTTGATAAGTTTTCGTTTTATCATTAAAATTTGATAAAAATTATGGACTATGGCAACTTCACACAAGAGCAAATTGGTTAATGATATGTTAGTGTTGCCTGATTAAATATTTTTATATTCTGGGATAGAATTCTGGGATAACTTCACATACTTCCGTCGAATCTACAAATATCCACCAATTCCAGCTGAAATTTTTGAAAATATAAAGTATAGGGTTTTCCAATAGCTAGGGTTTCGGCCATTTGTCATGATATCTCATGATCTGTCATTTTTGTTTCATTGTATTCAGTAATCATTACAAATTCATGATGGTCATATATACGCAAGAACAACGTTTACAAATTATTCAGTTTTATTATCAAAATAATCGTTCTCCAATTGCAACTTTTCGTGCGCTTTTGCCATTTCATAGTTGTAATAATCGTCCAAGTGAGCTCGATGTTCGTCGAATTGTTGAAAATTTTAAGCGTACATTTTCTTTACATAATGTTCAACTGCCAATAAGACACAGAAACGCTCGAAGTAATGCAAATATTGTTGCCGTTCAGGCAAGTGTTGCTGAAGACCGCAATTTTTCGATCCCAAGACGTTCTCAAGAATTGGGACTGTCTCAAACCACAACTTGGCGGATTTTGAGAAAAGATTTGGGTTTGCATCCGTATAAAATTGTTCTCACTCAACAACTGAAGCCATTGGACCACCGTAAACGTCGTGAATTTGCTGGTTTTGCCTTAAAACAACTTGAAAACGATAAAGATTTTCTTAAGAAAATCATTTTCTCCGATGAGGCTCACTTTCATCTGAGTGGTGTGGTAAGTAAACAAAACTGTCGATTCTGGTGCGAAGAGAATCCAAAATGTGGCGACATATTGCAGCAAATTTAACGTTGATCTACTTATAATTACATTTATACCCCAAAATACACGAAACATTCGGAATCTGTGACAATAAATTTTATCCGTTCAAAATCAGTAAGGCTAACCATCAGGGATTTTCGCAAAAAATTGAAAACTTTTTGTTGTTGAAATTCTGGTCCAAAATGATGATAGATAGACACCAAACTTCATTATTGATTATAATAATAATACCGTTTATGGATGCAATGCACACAACTCGAATATCATATAACTGAGAATTAATACTAAATTTCCAATTTAATTGCTGCAAAAAAATAACACGTTCGCATAATCGAAAATGATAATACGAAAAGGACACCTGTCAAATTGCACAACGTCTATAAGCCAACGTGCAACGCCATCTACTGGTTTGTGGCATTAATGATCACACCACAATGCCATCTCTTATTTATCTCGTTAACGTCGTGTTTTTTATCAATTATTTCACGATTTTCTGAGAATTTTCAAGCTTTGCATCGACTTCTCACGCTTTACAGCGTCCAAAATCATCAAAACATACAAAAAATTAGAAATTTCATAGAAAAAAAATTCAATTTTCTTCGGGGTTTTCCGGAAGTTTCCAAGTTTTCTACTCCGATTTTCCAATTTTCCCGTACAAAACACCATTTTTCAATTTTCCGAATTATCCGTTAAGATTTCCCAAAATTTTCTTTCGTGAGAACCAACTCCTGTGAATTGCAAACACAACAAAAAAAGATTCAGCCAAATCGGTTTAGCCGTTCTCAACGGATGGCGCGCACATACATTTTTCACGCCATTTTTATATATTTAGATGTTTATTTTGTTCCATTAACGTAAATTTTTCAAAATTTAGTTTTTTTATTACATGCACTAAAACTATAATACAAAACTTATTTTAACAAAACTTAACTGAGAAAACCTGTTGGAATATATCAAGCAAAACTTCAAAAATTTGTTTGAATGGCGGGGAGGTTCTGGGAAAAAGTTGTTTGAATAGATCGCACACACAAAATTTGAAAATTTCTAAAAATTGGCCGTTTAAATCAATTGTTTGCGTTGGATTCATAACTTATTTGTCTTTATGAGATAAGATTGTTAGCCTGTCGCTCAACATGCTAGTTGTGTGTAGATCACGCACAAAAAATAATCTAATGGCATCCAGTCTTTCCGTTAACATATTTATATAGCGAGCCGCTTGCTACAAAATACATACGCTCGTCAGCCTCTCCTAACCTAAAAAAAATATTTTCTGACATAAAATTTGTATCTGCATTGTGACATTATTCGGCTGTCATTCTTGGTTATATTTAGTCTGCATTATCGGCATTATTCAGTTGGGTATTTCTGTGGATTTGTTAGCCACCTATATATGTTTTATCCAACAGAATGATTCAGAAATGCCACATTAAAATTGTCCTGAAATTTTTTCCAGGTTTGTGCATCATTAAGACCTTTCATTTGATTCTATTTCCAGCCATGACAACCGTTAATTTTGAGAAAATTTCAAATTTTGTATGTGCTATATTAGTCGAGGCAATGAAGCACTAAAAACGCCAAAGATAGGAAATTTTTTAGGATAGCACGTAGAGAGTTGCGGTTTTTTCCATTCGGTGGCAAAAACGATTTAGATCATTCCTACTTAGGTTCTACCCTGTAGAAATCTCTGAGTGCATTGCTGCAGTCAAAAAACGCACTTTTTGGGAGGCCTTTCCGCCAATTTTATAACTTCGTAAAAATGAGGCAAAACCGGCTCAATTTGGCTACTCGGGGGTTTTTGGGGTCGCTGATTACGATTATGATGTTCAAATCGACCTCCCGGACACCTGGGGGTCAGGAACAAGGATGAACGTCATCTCCGTGGAACACTTCAGGAATTTCGTGCGCTGAAGGGCAGAAATTCGGTATCTGGGGGTTTTTTGGGTCGCTGAACCCAGATATGACATCGGGCATTTTTAGCACCACTTGATGAAATATGAAAAATATTTGCTACGTCACGGTAACTTTTCCCCGATAATTTTGCTTCAACAAGAAGCTGTTTGGAATGTAGCGGTAAATTTTTCATTTTTCCCTATTTATTCAATTTAGAAGAAATTTGCTAACCTGAATATAACCTAATTATGAAAAATAAATTTTGAATTACTCACCGTAAAATAAATTAATAATGTTGTTTTATTAAAATATTGTAAAGATTGGCAACTACATTTAGATACAATTGAACGCATGTTACCTTTTTTCCATACAACTGGACATTTTCCATTCGCAAAATCTGCTCATGTTTATTTGGAAGACATGAAAGCTCTTGAGAAACATATGAGTGAATCCAAGTTCAAAAAATTTACCACGCAAGGGTATTGGACGATTCGTAGGAGTGACAAATTTTTTAGCGGAATATTTACGGACCATACTTTTGAGCAAACACTCATGAGGTTATTGAAGTTTGAAGGTGGCTTATTCCGTAGAGGTGTTACTGAAAGTGTTGCACATCAATGGATAAAAACTTTCTTGTTCACCAAGGATCTTATCGAGGGGGTGGAGAATTTTACGAACTGTGCATGCGGTAAAAATTACCAACATAAGGACTCAACAGATTCCAGAATCAAGGTAGACTTGAAATCTTTAAAAGACATTGAGAAATTCTTCGAGCAATACGATTTATTCCCAGAATCCATCGACTGCCTCATAAATATTGCTAATGGAATGAGTGGCAGTCCCGAAACTATTTGCCACATGGCTTTTGAAGAAGGTGTTAGGATTATGCAAAGCATTTCGGAATCAAATTATAAGGATTTAAAATTGTGAAGATTGAAAATTGTTAAAAGTCTCATATCTGGCAACTCTAAGATCAAAGTCGGAAATAAAGTAATAGAAATTGACCCCGACGTCCTTTTCCACAGAATATGTGCATTAAAAAAAGGTGACGAAGAAATTGCAGACTACCTCAAGTGGGAGTTGTCTCCTTCCCCTCAGCCATACTTCAACAATTTTGGAATGCTGAAGAATACAAAGTCCGATTTGTATTCATTGTTCACAAAAACTTCAATAAATATTCGTGATCCTGAAAGAACACTTTTTGTTGTGGATTACTCATCCACAAAGTAAGATGGACAATCGGACGAACATTCACGGAAATTATGGAAAATTACGTCAAGTATATTTTGAACCATTACGGCCAACGCGTGATATTTATTTTTGATGGTTACCAAACCGTTAGTACCAAAGAATCTGAAAGAAACCGCCGTGGTAATCAGGGAAGTTCAGCAGATGTCTGTTTTACTGAAAATATGAAATTACAAATCCAAGAGGATAAATTTTTCCAAAATAAAAATAATAAAAATAACATTATAAAAATGCTCCGGGCTAAACTAACCACAGCTGGGATAGTTTCTGAGCAATGTGCAGCGGACGCTAATCGTACAATTGTAACGACAGCTTTGCAAAAATCCAGAGACTCATCGACAAAGGTATAGTCATTGTCAGCGAAGATATAGACATTGCCGTATTATTGACCGCACTCTGCCCGGCAGATAATGAAATATTTCTACAAAAACCCCCAAGGGTCAATAAACCTGAAGAAATATACTCTTCAAGCAGCTTATCTCATATTCTTGTTGTTGCAAAAAATATTTTGTTGCACCACGCGATAACGGGATGCGATACAGTATCTGCAACATATTACCAAGGGAAAACAAAATTTTTCAAGACTTTACAGAAATTCCCAGACCTTGAAGTTCATGCTGCGAAGTTCAAGGAAGCTGGTTTGGCAAGCGAAGAAATTTTTGAGAATGGGGCGCAGCTAATCCTAGCAATGTACGGTGCTCCACCTGCATTCAGGAAGCCGAATGTTCCTGAGGAGGACAAGCCCAAGTGGGACCAGTTAACAGAGAAATATCGATTCAAAATGTATGTAAAAAACGCTGTGAGGGGGAAAGTTAATTTAGCTAAGATTCTCCCCACAGTAGACGCAATTCAGCAACACTTGAAAAGGATCTATTTTCAAGTGCAAGATTGGTTGCATGGAGATCAGGTGACCATGGACCCAACAGAGTGGGGGTGGAGCCATCAAGCTGATACACTGGTCCCTGTCCAAATGACGCAAAAACCTGCGCCCCTCAATATTATGGAACTCATATTTTGTGGATGCGCAGGACAGTGTAATCTCATGACCTGCAGTTGTAGGAAGCACGGCCTGCCTTGCAATCTTGCCTGTAAAAATTGTGAAGGCTCAACTTGCACCAATACTGAAAGATATTCAGTCGAAAGCGTAATTGCAGCAGAGAGAGAGGCCTTAGACGAGGAAGATGCACTACGCAGAAAATGAACAGATTAACGATGTGTCACTTGATGCAGAATTTGATATTTAGTTACGGTCTTGAAAATCGAAGTTGAAGATTAATGAGATGAGGTTGAGTCACGGGTGGATTATACTTGATCTGAGTTCAATAAAAAGTTTCGAAATGTCAATTACATGAACATGGACTTGGTATTCATTCTCTTCCTTTCCTCCATCTTTATTTACAGGGAAATAAATCAATGACCCAAAAAACCTCTATGAGGAATTTCAGTTTGTCTTGTTGGATGCTGTCAGGGGAAGCCATAGAGATGACGTCCGGAGTGAGGTTACGCTCCAGGTGCCGGTATGGTGTTCACCGATGCCATATTCGAATTCAGCGACCCAAAAGACACCCCGTAACGATTTTCAGTTTGTCTGATTCCATTCTGTACGGAAAAGCCAGAAAGATGACGTCCAGGGCCAGGTCAGGCGCACCTGGTGCTCGTAGGGTCTTCACCGATGTCATAGCTGGGCTCAGCGGCCCAAAAAACCCCCCGTAACGATTTTCAATTTGTCTTGTTCCTTTCTGTAAGGAAAAGCCACGGAGAAGACGTTCAGGGCCAGGTCAGGCGAACCAGGTGTCCGTGGCGTCTTCGCCGATACCATATCTGGGTTCAGCGACCAAAAAACCCCCATATTTAGATACCGAATTTCATCGGTGTTCCTGACCCCCAGGTGCTTGGGAGGTCGATTTAAACATCATAATCGTGATCAGCGACCCCAAAAAACCCCGAGTAGCCAAATTGAGCCGGTTTTGCCTCTTATTTACGAAGTTATAAAATTGGCGGAAAGGCCTCCCAAAAAGTGCATTTTTTGGCTGCATTTGTGGCTGCAGTAATGCACTCAGAGGTTTCTACAAGGTAGAACCTAGGTAGGAATGATCTAAATCGTTTTTGCCACCGAATACAAAAAACCGCAACCCTCTCGCAACGTGCTGTTCTAAAAAGTTTCCTATCTTTTTGCTTCATTGCCTCGACTATATATTCAATCGAGTTTTCCTCCAACTCTCCACATAAAAATTTATCTGGGGTGGGATGTTGTAACATCACTTTTTTCGACATTTATCGAATATTATATCTCTTTTTCCTTAAATAAAATTGCTTGCCATTTCACTTTTCAATTTTGCTTTCAATCTTGCGCTCGCACGCTACTAGAATAAATTGTTTATTTATCTCCTTTTTGTTTTCCGATAAAGTATCACTCATAAAATACGTAGGTGATAGAATAAGAGTCGAACGACATAATGTTTTCTTCGATTAGGTAGAGACCGCATTAGAAACAATGAAATTGATAAATGGAAAAAACGTTAAATTTTATTCGTGATGAAAGAGATGTAAATTTCGATAGTATCGAAAAAAGTGATGTTATACAACATCCCACCCCTGACGTTTTTTAAATGATAATTATTAGAAGGCACTTCATTTAAAATATTCTCCATACATGTCGCTAAATAGATGCATTTCACGTTTTGCCTCCCCAAACATCTAATACAGCACCTAGTGAAATTTGGTTTGGTATAGTACCTAGGAATGAAAATTTCTTATTTTAAATTTTTTAGGTGGCTTTTAGGAAGAAAAAAATAAAAATGTTTTATATAAGTAAATAGTCGCCGGCATAAACAATGTATCTGCATTATCGATATTTTCTGCTGGGATGTTACCGACAAAAATCGGCTGTCATTTTCGTTTGATTAGTTGGAATCTGCATTATCTACTTTTTTCGGTTGGAGTCAGCTAACCTATAATAGGGTATTTCTCTCATCGACTGATATTCCGTTAAACTTTATGCATTCAAATAATGTGTGCTGCTCCTCAAGACAAAAAATACACATGATTGAATCTTACTTGTTTGACCTATTTGGGGTCTGCTGGCTCCCTTTAATGACTCTAACGCATCAATACGCATTACAAGAAAATAAAATAGTTGTTTGATAATTGATGAAGAATTTTTTTATTTTTCTGGGATGAAATGCTGGATTCAGGGACAATGTTTTTGAAACCTTTAGCCTCATTAATTTGAAGCCAGGTGCAGACAAATTGTGAAAATGAAATTTAACATCATAATAGAAAGAGAAAATTTAATCATTTGTGTAATGTTATGAAGATTGAGCCTCAATTAGTTAAGCATATAGCAAAACAGTTATCACGTCTTATTATACGTCGATAGCCAGTCTAAAATACCATTTTACAATGCTTATCAATTGATTTAAATTGTGAGTAAATGTTTATTGCTAAACAATTTAAATCATATAATCTAAAGTATAAAAAATTAATGAATGAATCAAAACTGTATAATGAATAAAATTGGCAACAAATTGTTCGTTTAATTGCAATATCAATTATTTTTATAATTGCATATAATTCATGTAATTAGATTGAATTCATCAATAAAATATTCTTTTAAGAATTGAAAAGATGATGTACAGGTACCCAAATCGTTCGTAAAACGTACGAGTACATATGTGAATATATAAAAAGAGTAATTGAGATGTAATATACTTTACGATAAATGTATGTTTAGTTAATTTATGTTGGTTGATTGCTTAATAAAATACTGATTGCTATGTTTTTATTAATTTTGTATTTAAAGAAATTACTCTTCTGCCCACAGGTGGTTTTGGAGTTGCATTGTACACAAATTTTTCTATATACCGGAAATGCAAATCATCGCTATAAAACGATGACAATACCACAGCAGCACCACAATGTTACGGCAAATCAAAAACAGTTTAATCGCGCGCACATTTTTAAAAGTGACGTGCAAGAACCTGTCGACCGTGTCCATTGATCGCGAACGCGGTACATGACAAAATTCTTTACAGTTTTTTTTTAGACAGATACGTATAAAAATTGAAATAGAGCGAATTAAATTTGTGTTATACATCTAATTTTTGCCAATCACAATTTTTTTTTTACCCACCAGTAGTTCTAAATATCAATTAGATCAATTAAAATATACAACAATAAAATAACTCGTCGTCATTTGGTTACCGTACCTGGATACATATAAAAGAAATCAATTCATTACAATATAAAATTATATTTAAACGACCGCTATGTTCTAAAGAGATATATATGTATAAGAAGAATAAGAAAACGATTTAAATTATCTAATCAAAATACAATTCTAATACACATTTAAAACAAAAATAAAATAATTCAATGGACCTTAACAGAAACGGCACCAATTTCTTCATTACCTATAACAACCTTAACAAAAAAGTTCTTTTTTTGCTTCATATGCGAACTTCGTTTGAGGAAATTCTTCTTTTTTGTGTTATCGCTCACAATATATCGGACCAATTATCTAATAATAATGCTACACTTTATTTGTACTTGACAAGTAAATCGTGACAACAATAGATTGTTATACGGTTACCGGAAAAATATATAAAACAACAAATTAAGATAAAAACAGCAACAATAACAACTGCTATACGTAAATTTCTTGGAGGACGATGACGATGAGGAAAATATGTTGTGTTGTGTGCGCTTATTACGGTATCTCGAGTCGCAATGTCTTTTGCAAATATACATAAACACTGTTTTATTCAACTTCCTGTCATTGGCATCCAACTCCGAATTCAATCTATACTATAGGTTTTGCACTCCAAATTCATCCTTTTACAAATCATGTTCATCAATTTCCAAATAAAATTTACCATTTTCCAAAAGACTTTCATCCTTTTCCAAATCAAATTCAACCGGAGACGAAATAAAACCAACATAACCTATTTAATTTATTGTATTTAACCTTAGAATCGTATTTGGGGTACTCGGCTCCCCAAGCAGATTTCCACATTGAATAGAGGACACTATTTATTCCAAACTCATATTGTTTCGTTCGACTTTTTAATGTACCTATTGGACATTTGCCTACGTAAACAATGTCATTTCATATTATATTTCGTGAGAGTTTTTTTAAGTATTAGAGTATTCAAATGCAAACTCTATAATAATCCTGTATGGGGAGCTGTATACCCCGTATTTTTCTCAGTAACGTTTGTATGTAATGCATTTTTTTCTTCGATTTTACACGTACATAGATACCTATGGTGAAAATTTGAGAGTTCGATAAAAGTGCAGTTAGCTTTTGTAACGTGTGTTTTTATAATTTAGTTGTGCCTAAAGTGACAAGTACACAGTGTTATTTCATTCCTAAAATTTGTTTATTGTAAAACCGTTGAATTTTCAAAGCTAAGTTTATTTCGAATTGGTCTAAAACATTATAATTTTGTTCAAGAGTGTTTTCGGACAAAATATTATTTTCTTGGACATCCATAGAATGTTTACGACTATTTTAGTCGCAGAAAACAAAGAGACCAAATACTAACATTTTCGTAAGGGTATGTGTATCTTTGTGTACACAAGTGCCCTGGGGTTAAAGGTTTGGGGAGGGGAGTGCATTTTTTTTCTACTTTTGTGGTAGAAATATTGTTAGTAAATGGCCTCTTTGTTTTCTGCGACTAAAATAGTCGTAAACATTCTATGGATGTCCAAGAAAATAATATTTTGTCCGAAAAGCCGAAACAATTCTTGAACAAATTAAATTCACGGACGATTATAAAATTCTTCTTAATTATAATTTTGGTTTATTCTTGGAAAAGTCAATTTTACATTAGATCTCTTTTGATTTACGTTCATTTTCAGCTGAAGAAATGGATAGAATTGTTTATTTGGCAAATATTAGGCGTGATTTGTCTAAAGAGGAACAACAAGAACTTACTGATTATTTTGATAAAGATGATGATGTTGAAACTGTGTTGCAACCGATTGGTGGACGAGATCATCCCACAGCTGCACTATTATCTGACGATATAATCGATTCTATTCCGATCGCGACGAAGATTCAAATTATGAACCAAACAGCGATGATTCCGATTTTGATACCCCAAATGCAAATGATGCACCGCTTCAAGATGTTCATTTTATACAATTAGTTCAAGATATGAAAAATGCTGATGACAAGGACAAGGCAAAAACGACAAAACTATTTGGTGGTCGATGCCTTCTGCTTCTGAGAAGTTGAGAACCGAAGACTTGAAAAAGAAGAGACTGGATTCTGTGCATTGTACAACCGAAACTTTTACTAAAAAGCTAGACGCATTCAAGCGCCTCTTTTCAACATCCATTGTTGAATGTATTGTGAACGTGCACAAAACCCTACAAAAATGCGACCTTTAAGAGAAACCAATGTGAA
Organism: Nephrotoma flavescens; assembly: GCA_932526605.1. Lineage (NCBI taxonomy): Eukaryota > Metazoa > Arthropoda > Insecta > Diptera > Tipulidae > Nephrotoma > Nephrotoma flavescens. The sequence continues at coordinate 35,925,689 of OW052220.1, read as the reverse complement.
TGAAATTTACGCATTTATTATTTTGCTTTACGCTGGTACTGAGAAATCAAGTTTAGTGGCAGCTAGAGATCTGTTCCACAAATCCAACATGCCATTTTATAGGGGAGTGATGTTGCTGGAGAGATTCGAACAAATTAGTCGGTTTTTACGTTTCGATGATTCGAGAACTCGTGCAGATAAATTAAGAGAAGATAAACTGGCTTCTATCCGTCACATGTGGACTCTGTTCCAAGCGATTTAAATTTGCAGTTCATTCCTTTGAAAGAGCTCACGATCAACGAGCAGTTGGTTACTTCAGACAACAGATGCAGCTTTCGGCAATACATACCATCGAAGCCAGGAAAGTATGGCTTCAACATATTTTGGATTGTAGACGCCGGAAAGTTCCACTGGGATTTCTCATGTCTTGGTAACGCGAATTGCTCAACGCTATTTGAATATTGGTACAAATATAACGATGAACAACTTTTTAACCAGTTATGGACTGGCAAAAGCTTTATGGGCCTCTAACACAACTCTAGTTGGCACAATAAGATCCAACAAACGTGAAATACCATGACTATTCGCATCGGTCGAGGACGCTCAGAAACGAGGTCCGTATAGTTCCGTTTTTTGCTTCTCGAATGAAGTGTCACTTGCGAGTTACACTACTGATTCCAAAAAAAATGTCCTCCTACTGTCGACTGCCCATGCCTCAGAGGAGTTAAATGAAGCAGAAAGAAAACCAATAATTATTCATGATTACAATGAAAAAAAGGGCGGCGTCGACACTTTTGACAAAATGGTCCGTGGCTATACATGTAAAAGAAAATGTAACCGTTGGCCAATGGTACTATTTTATAATACACTGGATGTGGCTGGACTTCGAGCATATCGATTGTTTGAACTAAGTCATCCAGCTTGGAATACTAATAAATTCGAGAAATGGAAAATTTTTCTGAAGGAACTGGTACTTGAGTTATAGTCCAGTCACATTAAGATATAACCGAAGCAAATTTCCGTTGAAACCAACCGTCAAAACTGCTATGGAGTTAATAGGGAATCAATTCAAACCCGCTTGTACTCAGTTTCCACAAACGCAGATGAATAGTTTATCACGAAGATGTGAGCAATGTAAGAGCTTCCGAACGAAAAATAGAGACACGAAAACAACTGCTGCCTTTGATTTATGTATTAAGCCAACATGCAGTAAGCACTATATTAGGGTTTGCGAACCATGTTACCTTCTAAAATTCAAAGAATCTAATTCTGACGAAGAAATTTCTGACGAAGGAGATGCTCATCCACCACAGGATTTATCTAAACGACCACCATCGATAGCCAAACGAGCTCGCATTCGTTCAGGCTCACCAATACATATATCAGACAAATGAATTACATAATTAATAAAGTTTCTGAAATCGATCTGTTATATGTTTTATGTTATATTTACTTATTATATGAATACAAGAATTAATAAAAATATGTTGAAAAAAATTATAATTTGTAAATGTAATTGTTTTTATATACATCTTTGATTTGTTGCTTCAATTTCCAAAGAATATAATGACTTGATCTATACAAATTGCAAGTTAAACTTTACTGGGGATTATAACAACTCCCCCTAACAACAGATTAAGTTGATGGAAGAGTACACGATTCTAAGGTTAAATTCTAGATTCAAAATTACAAGTATTTTGTTTTTTAATCTTTGCAATTTGTTCCGGAGCCGAAGCGCTCCCAACTCTTTGCGGTTCGCTATTAACGTTCTACCTTACGCACTGGGCAGCCAAAATTCTACTATTATCAAACATCGCTGTTCTACTGTTATCAAAAATCAAGTTGATTATCATTACTTCGAAACTATAGTAATTGCACTGAAAAAGCAGAATTACTATGAAATTTTTGGGTTTCTAGGCGATAGGCAGATACCAGCTCACATCCAAAGGGTCTATTATGAAATTTATCCGTCTCGGATTTTTCCGTTAACGGAAATATTTGATTCGACACGGAATTACCCTATTATGAAACTTGTATTAGCGAATTGGTAATAAACAAAATTTATTTTTATTTAAGAAATTTTTATTCATTAGCAAACGAGTAGGTTTGCATTCCCCATAAGAAATATTGATTTCACACAGTAAAATTTAAAATTACGTGCAAATAATTCAAACTACTAGGTTGCCAATGAAAAATACTTTTCATTTTCATTACTTCACGGAACGCGAATTGACCCCGAACAGATTGCAAAGAATAAAAAATGAAATACTTGTTATTTAAATATAATAAATTTATTAAATTAAATAGATTTTGTTGGTTTTATTTCGTCTCCAGTTGAATTTAAATTGAATAAAGTTGGATTTGATTTGGAAAAGGATGAAAATCGTTTGGAAAATGGTGAATTTTATTTGGAAATTGATGAGCATGATTTGTAAAAAGGATGAATTTGGAGTGCAAAACCTATATATACCGACAAAAGGTCTCAACATTTAGAAATGGTTTAGTTGGAATGTCCAACAAATCGGATTTCTTCAATATATATTTCTGAAGTCGTTTGCTAGACCACCCTAATAGTTGAGTAGTTTTTGTGAAACCAGAGTTGAAAGATGGATAATAAGGGACCTTTATGTACGAATAAAGTTAGTTCCGGCAAAATGGTGTCCGATTGTAAATATTTGCTACTATTTATGAATTTCGGGGCTAGAGAGCGCTGCGTGCTCAAAAGCCTACGCAGCCGTATTTCACTCGGTAACGGTGCTATCGTGCCTTTATAAATTTGTTTAAGGCTGTTTTTAATTAACAATCGGGATAATTTTAAATTGTATGTTTTCTACATTTTTCCACAATAATTGTTTTGGATTTTGCAAAAATGTTTTGTTGTTGAGTTTAACACACCTACATATGACGTATTTATATTTAGATATCAAACTAAAATACGTTTTATAAATTCAATAGCGAGGATTTGATCAAAATCGGTCGAATATTTTCTGAGATTACCGTGCTAATGTGAGGTCCATTTAATAAGTCGGTAAAGTTTAACTTAACTTTTAAGATACATTTTTTATTATAAAACCATCAGGGATAACGGTGTGAAGTTTTAATCAATTATCAAAGGTGTAGCTACACAAAAAATTATTTTTCGAAAACGTACTTACACAATTTAATCAAAAGTGTAGTGAACCACGGAAGAAAATGTAGCAGGGTTGATTTTTGTTTATTCAATAAAAAAAATCATTTTAAAGGGACTTTAAATTTCAAAATCTCGATAAAAATATATAAATCATCTAAAGGTATTTAAATATATTTTAATAAAAAACGTAAAGTTAAATTATATGTCTATGCGGTTAAACGATTTTAAGCATTTTTGTTAAAAAAATGCTATATGGTTTCGGTTTGCCGTCTGTCTGTCTGTGTCCATGATAACTTGAGAACGGATGAAGATATCAACTTAATTCTTCACTAAAAGTTCAAGCAATTCATGGGAATGATCCCATTGATTTGGACATTTCTGTGTTTAGGGTGTTCGGAGATATGTATAGGGTTTTGTTAACACGCCTCCTTAAATTTGATATAATATTTTTATTTTCTATCCTATTTTGGTTTCATAGAGCATGTGAATGTGGAATAAAAATATATCTCGTGTGGATGTGGGTTTGTGTTGGTGGTGTGGTTATGGGAGTAGGAGTGGGTATGGAGGTGGTGGTATGGCAGGTTGTGTGGGTGGTGTGTGTGTGTGGGAGTAGGAGTGGGTATGGAGGTTTTAAAGGATGATGATATGGGTGGTGCGGTATAGAGTGGTGCGGATGAGATGGGTTTTGGGGGTTCAAAATGGATAGTGGGGGGGGGGTGGTAATAATGTTTAGGTGTGGTGGTTTATGATTATTTTTGAGGAAAAGCTATTTTCTTATACTTTATAGGCAACAAAAATCCGAACCTTTCCCGCCTTTTTATATTAAACCGTAGTTGTTAATAGGTTGATGAAAAATTAATAATAGGTTGATGAAAAGTTTGTGAACCACATTAGCTTGTGTGTACTCTTATGGACTAATTTTGATAACCACTCTATTAACGAAACCCACGGGGAATTTTCCACCGATTTTATAATACCACTCGGAATGCGATATTTAATATGAAAGTGTAGGGGTAGGTGGCTTAATTTTGATAACCACCCTTTTAACGAAACCCTTGGGGAATTTCGCGTCGATTTTATAATACCACTCGGAATGCGATATTTAATATGAAAGTGTAGGGTAGGTTGTGGGCCATAATCAAGTATTTCTAGAGTTTTCTATTCAGATCTGAGAATGTCCCCGGATTGTGTGTACCATTATGGATTAGTTTTGATAACGACCCTTATAACGAAAGCTTCATGGAATTTCTTTCACAACGTACAGTTCTCAATAGACATCTCTAGAATTACTTGATTATGGCCCACAACCTACCCTACACTTTGATATTAAATATTGCATTCTGAGTGGTATTCTAAAATCGGTGAGAAATTCCCCAAGGGTTTCATTAATAGACTGCGGTTATCAAAATTAGTCCATAAGAGTAACACACAAGCTAATGGGGTTCACAAATTACTCGTACATTTTTCATCTACATATACTTATTAACAACCTACGGTAACGTTTAACCGCATAGACATATAATTTAACTTTACATTTTTTATTAAAATATATTTAAATACCTTTAGATGATTTATATTATTTATATATATTATATTTTATTTATATTATTTATTTATTTTTTTTATTTTATTTTTATCGAGATTTTAAAATTTAAAGTCCCTTTAAAATGATTTTTTTGAGTAAATAAAACAAATTCAACCCTGCTGCATTTTCTTCCGTGTATCACAACACTTTTGATTAAATTGTGTAAGTACACTTTTGAAAAATAATTTTTTGTGTAGCTACACTTTTGATAATTGATTAAAACTTCACACCGGTATCAGGGACAGAGTTTTAAATTATTGTTAATTAACCTGAAGCTATAATGAAATTCTGAACAGCCTAAAATCACCACGAATCAACATTGAGTACAATTGCGAAGAAGATAAATATCCGTTGAATATTTTCTGAGATTACCCCCAGACAAAAAATCCAGCAGACAATTCATTATATATAGATATAAATATAATGAAAAAATAAGTGATGAACACAAAGAAATTTAAAACTATACAAATACTCCTTCAAGGAGAAGTGGAAGTACTATTGCGGCATATTACTGTGATTAAAAGAACTGCACCATCCGTTTCTAGCAACCATTGGTTGCGTTACTCTAGATTTAAGTGTCTGCATGGGAACAGCATTGGGAACTGGCTAGTAGTCAATCGGAAATTAACACATTAATCCAAAAAATAACATGAATTTGGTACCTCATTAATGAGGTGGTCAAATAGATTCTTTGCTATGTACTCTCAGTATAAAAAGGAGAAAACTACATAGGCACACACTGAATACGATGAAAGACAGCAACGATCGAAAAAAATTACAAACACTTTCATTCGAATTTTTATAGATCACCAAGTTATTAGACTGAAGGGTACATCGGACGAGGTCAATTGGCCGAGAAGACAATGATGGTATGGACTGGGGATCCGTTATTCAGAGTTTTCCGATTTTTTAATTTCTTGGGCTGAAAAATAGACATGCTTGCATCAATGATGCTCAACCTCAAAAGAAAGATTCAAAAATTGAATCGACGGGTCATATCCTTCCTGGGTCCGACAAAACTCATTCACTTTTTCGTGCAACGAATATCAATCTTTCAGCAAAATAGATCGAAAGAAGTATATCAAAAAAGTGGCATCAATTGTTTAAGTTTAAAACACTACATATTTAGATGTTCTTCCAAATGATGCCATTTAAAACGCAACTGCCTATGTCAACTCAATCGACGTATGTCAAGCACGCGAGACACTTTAAGATTTAGGCTCCCAATTCTGCTTTGTAATAGAAGCTGGGTAGTTCGTCTTCGGTTGAACAGACGAAATAATCTGGTTTCCATTAATTAGTGGAATAGAGCAAACTGGTCCCGGGGTCATAATTAAAATTAGAAGAAAAATAAAACTTTGCCATAGATCTCGAAAGACGCGCTTACTCTGTCAAAAATTACTTCATGCCGTATTAATCAAGTTAGCACATTTACTGTTCAATATAAGAAATACAATAATCATCCTTATGATAGCAGACTTCATTTTATTTATTTAATATAAAAGTTTGAAGTTCTTATGAACTTATTCCATTAGTGGCAAACTACTTAATTTTAATTTATTTCTAATTTTATTTATTAAATTAACCTATAGGTGTGCAGCAACATACTAGCGATTCATCAACTTGAAATTGGATGATTTTAAAAAAAAATAGAGTATTGATATTTAAGCTGAAGAAAAGTATTTTTTCCGAAACACGGCAGGGGATTTAGATTTTCTAATGTTATTACTTAACGAATTCCACATGCTAACTCCCCTCACAAAAAATGATGAATTCATCAGATTACATTTATTAATAGCCGGAGTCAAAAGATGATTGCGACGATTTTGAAGACAAAACTAATTTCCCTACAATATAGGTAGGCTGTTTATACTTCAGCAAGAGAACAACCAAGTAATGAATTAGTAAAATTCGAGATGTGGTCGTCCTTTCTTAGCCCGTGTACGTATCTCACACAAAAATTAAATATCAATCGAAGTTCATTAAAGTACTTCTTCTTTAATTCAAAGAAGACAATATCTCCGTACAAAAAATGTGGAAGGATGTAAGATCTCATCAATTGGATTCTAAGATTGGTATTAAGACACTTCGTGGTAGCCTCCAGCATAAGCATTTGTCAAAAGTTAAGCCTAAATTATTCACAGAGTCAGAGAAACCTACCTCCTTTCCTAGTACGCTGATTTTATGTAGGTTGTGCGTACAACGAATCGTAGAAGATATAATAATAGAATTGGTTTTTGCACCATTAAGTTCAAGATTATTTTCTATAGACCATTTTGTAATCAATTAGATATCGAAATTAACAGTTCCGATAGAATTTGTTATATCGTTGGGCCTACAAAATCTATAAATTGGTAGGTCATCCGCGAAAACGTGATATTTGCATTGAGTGATAACTGCAGGTAGGTCGTTTATATACATCATGAATAGAAAAAGACCTAATACCGATCCCTGGGAAACACCGCAATAAGTATAACAAGAGCTTGAAATTCCTGAATTAGTTCTAACCAGTTGTGATCGATTTGATAAATATGACAAAACCAAACGACAAGCCGACATTGAGAATTTTAAAACTGTTATGAAGTTTGCTAACCAAAATTGAATGATCAATTTTATCAAAAGCTTTACTAAAGTCTAGAAGAACCAGCGTACAAAGATAACCCTTATCTATGGTCCTGCTGATGTCGTCATTGATATGTAGAAAAGCACTATTAGTCTGTAAGCAGACTGGTACATTGATAGTAAATTTTCCGATTCAACGTAAGTTAATATTTGTGGTTGTAGTATTTTTTCTTAAACTTTAGACAAAGCAGGAAGCAGACTAATAGGGCGAAAATCAGATAAGCATTTGGGGATTTTATTCTTGGGAATGGGAATAATAACACAGCTCCACAAAAAAAAAAAACTCCGGCACCCGAGACGAGAATAGGTGTCCTATATGTTTTTGGGGTCGCTGATCACGAATCTGCACTCAGAATTGCCGTATCGCATCAAATTTTTTTTTTTCAAAATTGCTTCTATGCTAAAATGAAATATAAAAAAGCAAAAAAAAAGAAATCGCCAAAAAACAGACTAAAGTCGAGAAAAAATTGCGAAAAATCGTAAAAAATCGTGAACAGACAGACAGGCAGGCGGGTAGACATGCGAGTAGGTGAACTGGCAGACTGACGAGCAGGCGGGCTTTTTTTATCGATTTTTATCGATTTTCATAGATTTTTTGCGATTTATTCAAAATTTTGATGCGATACAGAAATTCTGAGTGCAGATTCGTGATCAGCGACCCCAAAAACATATAGGACACCTATTCTCGTCTCGGGTGACGGAGTTTTTTTTTTTTTTTTGTGGAGCTGTGTAATTGATTGCTTCCATTTCTCTGGAAAGATAGAAAATGTTATTAAGCATTGAAAATATGTAGTAAGTAACAATCAATTTTTGGTAAAATAAGTTTAACGAACTTAATTGGTATTTCGTCAACCCCAACAGCGTTTGATTTAACGGAATCTAAAGCATCCATATAAGGTCAGTGATATCGATGTTATTAAAACTAAAGTTTCCTTCCATCGAACTAGTGTTCATAAATATATCCAAAGCTAGTAACCCCGCTGAACGTGCACTGTTATGAGAAAAATAATTATTGAACTCATTTGTTGAAAATTGTATAGTTAGTTTTTCGTTGGATGATAGAAAAGAACCAACAGATTTCAAATTTTTCCAAAAAACTTTTGAAGGAAGAGATGGGTATTGATTAATATTGATGAAAATTATTTGGCCTTTGCGCGTTTTATAATATTATTACTCCTATTTCGTACGGCTTTATATTCTTCGTACAGTTCAACTTTTCTAGTACGCTTTCATCGACGTAGAATAAAATCCCTGAAATTTATGGTATCCCTGATTTCATCATTGAACCAAGGCGGCTGTTTAGATTTGGGTGATATAGTCCTTAGTGGCACAAATTCCTCAAACAAGTCTACAACTAGTTCTATAAAGTGTTCTACTTTATCAACAGGGTTGTTCCAACCGAAATCCAACCGAGATTTGGTTATGAAATACAATTTTATCCGTATTTGAAATAATACAGTCCAATAATGAACTAGAGTGTGACGTGAAATACAGTGACTCACAGCTTATTTGATCCAGTCGCATTTTATGAACAAAGTTGTAAATATCTCGCGATGTCTTATTTTTTTTTTTTTTTTTGAAAAAAAACTAAATGTAATATAAAAGCTATATTTATTTTTATTATAAAACACAAAAAATAAAATAAAAGTTCTAATGCATATCAAAATTACATTAAAAAGTTCATTATTTCAACCCAAAACCAACTCACAGCTTAAATGATCCACTGCCACAAACATACTAATACCATCAAATTTCGTCAAATTATTCTTGTTATAGTATTGCGTTTTTATGGCATTTGGCATTATTGTTGTTGGTATCGATATAATGCATAGGAAACAAATAGTAGTAAAACAAAACAAAAATAAAAACCAAGAAAAATATTTCCACTACGAGTACATCAAAAGTAACAAATTTTGGTTTCACGATACAGTTAAACAAATTGCATACAGTGTGCAAGGAAAGTTTCTGAGCATCCGTCGCTAAATGTACTAATGGTGATATAGGTAGTCGATGCTTCCAATTTATCGAAAGATCTTGCGAGGTAACACAATAATGCGATTACACTCTAATGCGATTACACCCTGCAATCGAAGTTCCTATATTTTCTAAATTGAATTTGTTGATTAGTTCCGTGTAACAAAAAAAAAACAAAAAAAAACATCAAAATAAGATATCGCGAAATATTTACAATTTTGTTCATAAAATTGCGACTGGATCAAATAAGCTGTGAGTCACTGTATGTTGGATCGGTGTTCACAGGAGTGAGAGAAAATTCAGTTAGCAACCTTTTAAATGTTTTCATTGTCGATTTAGTTGCTTTGAGGTCACAATTGAAGTCACCGCACATAGTACAATATCATTATAGTTAACACCATAATTTTGCAAGGAGGTCCCAAAATCTTCAAGGAAACGTTTATTTGGCGGTTTATATGCAACAACCAACAACACCTTAGCTGCTCCTAGTAATAGTTCTATGAGAATTACCTCCAAATTAGGTGCATTAGGTTCCACCTCCCGTTTTTTTTGCATCCGAATTTCGGCCCAATCGTAATATATTATATCCAGAAAGACAAACTGAAACATCAGGAATGCGACCATGGAGCCTTGTCTCAATAAAGCAAAGAATATCAAGTTTTACGCCGCACACTAACTCTCTTATTTCATGAATGTTGTGAAGTATACTATACGAGCGTTTAGAAAAGAAAAATGCAAACCTTTGTACCTATTAATTGAAGATTTGAGGACCGCACATTGTTTACTATTGAGGAGTAAGCATGTGAATTAACACGTAGATGATTCATGTAACATCCCAGTATATCTCGGAAAAAATTAGATACATACGAAACGTATAAATCAAAATGAAATTAATATCAAAATCAATGAATTTCCTGTCGCTGCACACACCATAGGTAACTCTAACACTATAGGAACTAACTTATTGCCTACAAGCTATGCAAGCGTTTCATAAATTTTTTCAATTGTCATACTAATTTCTTTTCAGCTTACTCGGTTAAGAACTCGGTAGAATTGATTAACAAAATTGAAGACGTCGACATTCCACTACATTCAAAACTAGTTTCGTTTGATGTTGAAAGTCTTTTCACTTCTATTCCAATTAATACTTTGTCCCAAATAGTTTGTAATTACTTAGATAGGGATGTTGTAGATGAGAGCATACGTCGTGAACTGAAGTTAGTGTTTGAGACTTGATTAAACAAATTTTTTTCTGTTTTGATAATACATATTTCAAATTCGCTGATGGTCTGACCCATGGGCTCGCCTCTGTCACCTTTGTTGGCTGAAATCTTCATGAATTTCTTCGAACAGATGATCATATCAAATAACAATCCTTATTTTCGTCATATAATCTTTTGGTATAGATATGTTGATGACATACTATGTCTATGGAATGGAACTGATAGACTTTTAGACTCATTCCATACTTGGTTAAATTCTCATTATCCCACCATTGATTTTACGTCAGAAAAAGAAGAAAATAAATGTATTAACTTTCTAGATATAGCAATAACCAGGATTAATTCTTCTTCAGACTTAAAAATTTATCGGAAACCAACGTATACAGACGCTGTTATCCCTAGTTCTTCAAACCATCCCCGATATTATTATTATACACTCATAGATAAACTAATAAATATCCCTTTGACAAATTCAAACTATAACACAGAGCTTAATATAATTCTACAAATTGCAACGAATAACGGATATGCAACTAGGACTATATTAAACTTATTGAATAAAGCTAAAGCGTAAAACTCTAACGGGTATTTATCCACTGGATAGTCCAACGCGGAAAAATTGGCGTCGCTTAGAGTATAAAGGAAAAACGAGCCAACGGATAAGCAACATCGTGTCCAATTGTACCAATATTAGTTTTGCTTTTTATAATAATAACACAATAAAGAAAATGATTTTTAACAATAAAACAATAAACCTTCTTCCATTCCGCCGGACCTTCTTTGGTTAAGTTTTTTGCTATATTTGGGTCATCATCACCATCTTACTGAATTGTGCTCGGTTAGTCGAACGTTTTCTTTAAAAAATCGAAATTTAATTATTTAAAATAATTTATTTAATTTATTGAAAAAACAATCATTTTCCAAATTCTTACATTTTGTTTTGCTCCATTAAGAAAACATTTGGTCCTCCGAAATATTCAACCTAAAGTCACTTGATCGAATAAAATACGCATTAAAATTTGATGCGGATTTAGAATGACAAGTATTGCAAAGAGTGCGTTTTACTCACGGATTCTGTATTTTGCGAACTGCATTATCGTCATCCGTTCCCTTTTGATACGGCGTTTTCACAATAATAAGAAAAACGTCAAAATCGAATGAAACTCCCGCCGCATCAATCCGGCGAGTTCTTAATCGATGCCAATAACCAAATCCCATACATCACGATACAATTTACATTTTCAACGATATTTGTAGTGAGCTCCAGAATTCAAGACTACTAAAATGATTGAGCGATTTGGTGTTTCCCTTTTGATTACTTAAATTTTAGTGCAATTCGTCGAGATTAACTGATCCGTTACAAATTGAAATCTATGTCTGTTGAATGTCGATCCACTTATGTGACACTGTACCTAAACCATGGCAGCCATATAGCGAAGCACCTATTGAATAAAGATTTTATGCTCGTGTATACTAGGTTCATTGTTGGATGAGCCGGTTAATTTGGTAGTTTACGGTAGACGAAAGTTCGAAATTACCTTTCAAAGCTATATCAAAATGTGCAGTATGGTAGTAAATTTTCAAATATAGCACACCATATGTAACCACTGAGTTAATGTTGGTTCCCATCATACACTTCCAAGGTCTTGTCGCATTCTCTGAACCGATTTATGTATTGGTACGCATCTCAACACAGTTTTCGGTCTTTATAGGCCAATCGTGATAGGCGATCAAATTTCTATATTTTACCAATTTTTTCAAATATTCGAAGTTACTAATTAGCTTATTGATCCACAACCCAAACACGGTTATATTAGAATTATTAGTTCTGTTACGCAAAAAATTACTCTATCCATGATCACTATTCTTGGTCACAAGACCAAAAAATGCCTCCGTACAAATTTGAACTATATTTGAAGCACATACTTAGTAACAGTAGACAGATTTTCAATTGTACAATGTAATTACCTTATAAACCAGATATAATACGCGTAGCATAATAATGGAATTTATGTATAACTGTCATAATTTAAATAAAAACATTAAAATTGCATGATGTCGATTTACGCGCATTGTGATCTGTACAATTTTGAATGAAAGTACACACACACACACACACACAAGAACGATTCGATGTTTATTAAGAAATTTATGTCTTGCTGCTGTTGTCGATGTTGTGTAATAACATTCTTCTTATACTTTGTGGATACATTATTGTTGTTTATGTTGTATTTTAATGCTGTGTTTACTGCTAAATCCATCTCGCGAAATAGGTCAATATTGTTAGTCGTATATATACTCGTACAGATACACTCAGAATTTTTTGCACAATAGAAAACTATAAATAGTTGGAAGAGAATAGGGCACAAAAAATTGTAATAAAAAAAAAATTTAGAATTACTTACGGGAATTTTTCAATTGAAGTCAATCGTTATATATTATAAATTATAATTGATGTATTCACGTCTATCAATGAATTTTGTACGCTCTGTGCACGAATTTGCGTTTTTTTTTTTTGTTGTTGATTGGTGGTGCTGTGTATATATGTTACCTTTTTACCTATGATATGTAAATGCTTTGACTGATGGACGATTCGTTTATTGATCGATGTGATTTTTATGAAAAATACTGTTTAACAATTAACCTGGGGCGTTTCGCGCCAATTCGCTACACATTTTTACATGTGCGCGCGCATTGAAATGATGAATTTACGAAATTGATTTTTCTTTCTTTTATTGTGTATATGGAGATGGCCGAAGGCTATTTCAAGGTGATTTAAGCGTTTAATTTGCAATTAACCTTGAACGCGTGCGAAGGAGTACGTTAAATCTGTATTCCGTTTTTTTTTTATTGAATATGTATAGAGAGCACGGTTAATGTGCAAAAGCACACCTGTATATTTGGATATATGTAGCTGGGAAATTTTATGTACTGTCATGTACAGTTTTGGATCAGTTTTCTTTATAATTCCTTCTTCATTTATTCGCTTATATTCAGTTCGCTTCACTTAATAAATAAATTTAAATTATTTTGTTTTTGGTGAAATGGTAGAGGCATATAGCGGAATTATAACATCTTAAGTCTTATATATACATAAAAGAAAATTAATTCGTTGTTCTGAGTAATTGTCTTAATTTTTTATTTTTTTAAGTTAACCTTAAAATATTATTTATAATAATTTAATTAATTCATGTAAGTACACATCTTTCATATTAAGTAGCCGTCGCGTTAATATAATATGTTGGGTATTAAGTCACTTTGCTGTATACAATCATATATGTATGTATATACGAGAATATTATACAGCTGCTGAATCATAATTGAAATTAATATTTATGAGATGCGATGGTCATCATGATTACGATGATGAAGATTAAGATGACAGAAAATAATGCTTAATGGGTTCATTTCGTTGTTATATTTTTAAGTTTGACAGTTATTTGAACAGGAAGAAGAGGTGATGGTAATTTTTTGTGTATGGCTCATGTAATTCAAGTAACAGTAGCTGCGTGTATGATTAACATATGAAGTTATTTGATATTTAATTTTATTATGCCGCAATAGAATTAAGTAATTTAATGTTAAGGTTTGTCTAAAAGCTCACTCGTTAATATATCGTTATCTTAGAAGTTTGCAACAAACAACAAAATTTATGTAAATATATTAGTAACTTAAGTGTACAGTCGGCCAATTTGAGAAAATTGGTCCATAAAGATTGACAACATGAAACTGTGTTGCAACGCGTAATAATAGATAAATCGGTTCAGAGAATGCGACCTAGGACAAAGGACTTTGAAGTGAATCATGGGATCCTAAATTAACTCAGTAGTTACATGGTGCACTATAATTAGATAATTTACCACCATACTTCTTAGCTGCATATCTGGATATTTTACAAACTTTGAGTGCTAAAATTCAGAATTTGGTGGATAAAATTATATTTGGTTGGACGGGTGGTAATCAAGATTTTTAAAAACTGTATTTAAAGGTGTTTGGGAAGAAGTCAGCAACCCTAAAAATCGTAAAATACAAAATGAACCGGTTATGGTACCGGCAGGCACCAAATTGTTCAATCATTTAAGTAGGCTTGAATGCTGGAGTTCGCTACAAATATTACTCGTTGAAAATGTTATTTGTATCATGTACACGACGTTTTTGTTGGATATTGTAACACTAATACAATTTATCTTCGGACAAATATGCGTGGGTAAGAACAAACGTCAAAATATGATAATGGATGAAATCCAAGAACTAGTGCAACAAGTTCCAGGCCAAGACAGCGTTCATTACAAGTAGTTTCCACGCCAATGGAATTTATGTGTCCCGCGGTAATGTGATATCCAATAAAAAATCCATCTGGAGGCCCAAAAATGGGCCGATGGTATACAGATTATCAGTTGGCTAAAATCAACTGGATATCCAGCATCAAAATGGTGACACCCTATGATATTATTACTAGCTACTACAAAATCAAAAATTTATTTAAGACAGCTGACTCATTCAAATTTTACAATTGTGACTACTGGAACCGTAAACACCATGACTCTACCAATTATTCATCGAACTAGCAATCATAAAGTGAAATTGATTCAGCCAAATCAAATTGTTCAATTAAAGCCACAGGACACTGTAAAACCCGCCACAGAATATTCCAAAATTCTTAACAATCAAACCAACCCTTCTCAAGCAAACTGTTATACCGACAACAGCTCAACAGATTATGCAAGCAACGAAATAAATATTTCCGATGAAAATTGCGGCGTTGTCTGGTGAAAGACAATAAATACTATAGTAAATATTACATTATTATGAATGCAACCGAAAAGACGAATTTAAAAAATGTTATCAAAATTGGAGGTGGTGATACGGGTTGAAAACAGTCTCCGGCCATAAAACAGGATATTAGTACTATTACCGCAGAAACAATTAAATCGCACTGGTAGTGCGGTACGTCCACCAGATTGTATATTTCAAATGGATCACTGCACCAGCCACAACCACAATGAAACTATTCACAATCGAAAGTTATGTGCATTCAACGCATCAAGGTTCGAATGAACAAAATTCCTGGATAATTTCACTTCCGGAACCACCAATAACGAATATAAATATCGTTCGTGATTTCATATGGGGAATACATCGCGAAATTCTGATTAACTGAGACCTACTAAAACTTCTTTGTTTGTTAAGTATGACGAGTAAACCATTTAAAGTTCTTTGGTAACTTTTTCCAAAACAAATTTAAAAAAATCGGTTTTGCCGTATTAGTTTTAATATCCTAATGAAGAGGCTGCCTGTCAACTGCTTGCGGTAACTTCATCAGCATGTCTTTGACGTAGTTATTGCAGTCGTTATGTGTTACTGTTTCCAACGCCTAAGTTATAACAGTTATCATATCTGAATGCCTATTGTTTCCGCTTAGAACTCTTCTGGGAGCCAATTTAAAATTCATCCACCTGAACAAAACAAATTAGTGAGGTTATTAGAGTATAGAGATATAGAGAAAGCCGAAAACTAGCTTAAGATGAGATTATACGCCCATATAAACGAAACAGTCTATTAAAGGCATAAAAGAAGATTTTTATTGAGTGCAGGCTAAGTTCCATACGTTAAAATGAAGACATTTCGCTTCGATTTTTCAATATTGGGAAACCAGAAGAGGCAAATTAAGCATTCCAGGGCGGAGCCACACCTCGACAATGGATAATCTAAATCGAATATTTTATTCAGTTCGGACTGGTGAGTATGTCAAATTGTTCGGAGGAGTCGAAGGAGATTTTATCAACATGGTAACATAAAACACTTTTGGAATCTGCTTTGTGAAGTATTATCACTTCAGCCCGATACATTAAGTACCGAAATCAATGGAGCAGTTGGCAATATTTGTAATTTATGTGGAAATATTAGCTAGAACAGGTGCAAAATAGCAGGGATAAACGTGAAGGTAGAAATCGAAATTGGGCGATCGGTTTATCACTATAGGTGCCAATTTAAAATTCAAGCTGAACTAAACAACGTGATGCCAACTTTTATACTCTATTAGTGCTAGATTTTACTTAAAATAGTGCCAGATTGACAAACAAAACAAAGTT
The DNA here is from genome assembly GCA_932526605.1 of Nephrotoma flavescens. Lineage (NCBI taxonomy): Eukaryota > Metazoa > Arthropoda > Insecta > Diptera > Tipulidae > Nephrotoma > Nephrotoma flavescens. The sequence goes on along the minus strand of OW052220.1, from coordinate 35,909,084 downwards.
ACAAAATCTTTAGGTTGTGTAATAATTTGTAGGTTATAATTTTAAAAGGATCTTGATTTCAATTATGTTAACATAAAATTTTTGATTTAGAAACTCAAGCCTCTAATATATCAAATATAGAGGATGTTCACATTTTAAATTCTTTCAATCCTTATCTTGCTTTTTATCTTACTTTTTTTAACAAGATAATCAAAGAACCAACTGGATATTATATTACGCCAACGGTTGTTAAATCTATTGAAATAGTTGCTCTTGGGGACAAAACAACTTTTTATGATGCTAAACTAAAACGAAAAGTGGTAAATTTACTCAGGTAACAAATTCAAACGCAATTTCGAATGCAAATTGGAAAAACTTTTATTGCTTCAACATCTATGAAATGAGAGGCCTATATTTATTTTTTTTTATTTTTTTTTTTTTGGCAGTTGACAGGCAGCTTCGTCATTAGAATATTAAAACTAATACGGCAAAACCGATTTTTTTTTAATTTGTTTTATTTGTTTTGGAAAAGGTTTACTTTGTTTTGGAAACAGTTGCCATTGAACTTTAAATGTTTTAATTTGGAATTGAAATCCTATAATTCTCCGGATATTTTCAAATGTTATAAATGGCCTAATTTCGAATTTATTGTTTCAAAATATTCCGTTTTCATAATACATGCGCTAGCTGTATTGAATGCATAACTCGGGCATAAAGCCATATAATTGGTTTGATAGCTTCAATTTTTGAACATCCATTTGGAACTTGTGATCATCGATCGAAAATATTATTCAATTTAAAGGTGCCTACATCTTTTTTGGAATTATTGTTTGATTTAGGAGTTCCCTGTTCCATTAAGTATAAATGTGCAGTTTTAATAAGATTCATATCGGTAAAATAGTAATTCGGCATAAACAACATGAGCCATAAAGCACGATGTCTTATCATTGCGCGGTAAAATTGGAATTTTCTTTTAAACCATTATTGCCACTATCCCTTTCTAGCTGAACTTCGACTCGAGATTTTTTTTCCTATACTTTTTTTGAATTTTACTTAATTTTAAAAGCGAAAAATTAAATATACCGGATTTGTGGTAAAAATTGTCTTGCATAATGAAAAGGCTCCTAGGGAAGCTACCACTTCTAGTACACAAGAACCGATATTGTTGCAAATTTAAGTTAGAATCTTTGAGATCATAATCGTTTTCTCGTATAAATGTTGAATATTTCATAATATTAGCAAACTGCGACAAGACAAACCATATGAACTGTAGGGAGGATACAGACATTTAGTATGCACGCACACACAGAGATTTTTTAAAATGTACATATTTTGATTTTTGCGATATAGCGAATGGTAAATCTGAAAAAAATATCTACTTTATGCCACGAAATAACGGAAATCGAGGAATTAGGGGTGTATTATATAACACAAGTACCAAGCCATAAATATTTCAAATCATTCGTCAGTTCTGCAGTAATCAAACGGATATTTGGAAAAGGGTTTTCAAACAACAGAATAAAACTGGTAAAATGGTTACTATTAATCCTTTTAAAATTTTACTGTCTAAAGTTTCCGTTCACTTTCATGTTGTATATCGCCTGAACATCAAGTAAACTAACTTCTTTAGTGGTAATAGTGAATTTAGAAGATTTTTTGATATTTCATATTTTATAATATTTGTTGGTTCTCTATATACCAGGCTGATTGACTGAACGAGATGAAATCTTAAGCTTTTTCCATAAATTGGGAGATCAATTGGAACAAAATGACGTATTATGATAATATAAACTTTTTTTTTAACTATAAAACTCGGACTCTTATCAATCCAGGCGAATTGAATATTCGGAATGGAATTACTTTTTCAAACATCTTCCATAAATTAAGCGATCCTTGCGAAATTTTGGGGAAATCTGTGTAATGAAAGTAGCAGCTACCGGTGTAAAGTAAAAAAAGTGGTAGGTACACACTAAAACAGTGGCAACATAAAAGTGTAAGTAGTTTTACGATAATGAAGTACTGCTACACTAGGGAAAATATGGCAAAATCTGTAGATGTGCACACATGACGACTATTAGGTAATTGTAGGGGATGAAGTGGGCTATTTAAATATGCTTGTGTCGTCATTTCATAAAATAGACCGTGGATGAAGACATATATTTTCAAAAATATATGGTGGCCCTTGAAATAAATTTTAAAAGATTTAAAGTTTTCCTGTCAAATCGACAGATTCAATACTACACTATCGCAATTATTCCAAAATCCGCAGATTGCAAGGTGACTATATGGCATTTAAAGTTCGCTCAATCGGCTGGATATAATTTTGTTGGTTGTCAAAATGTGGTTGGTATTTTATCCTATCTTGTGAACTCTCCATTAAAAGGCCGCATATTTATTCATGGCAGCTTGGTATGATTCATTGTTCTGTTATGATAAAAATATGGCCTTTAGTTTTTTAGTTCTGAAGAATTCATTCTCAAATTTATCAGTTTTCGATTTTTGGTTTTCAATCAAGAGCAATTTATCCTCCATATTATAGAATTCTTTACAAAAATTTTAAGACTCTGGAGCCGTGATTCAATTTCTTCAATATCTGTTTCGTCAGCTATATTGAAGAAATTGAATCACGAATATTCTCTGAGCGTATTCTCTTTTTTATGTACGAGCGTTTATTAAATAGCGTAGCACTCGACCTCGTTTGTGCACAAGTGAGTCGGCCATTTTTCCATTTAATTCATTCAATGTTTTAACGGGATTCACAATTACTGGTTTGTTCAAGATAATTCCTTGCACATATGAACTTATCAGGTACCATAGGAAAATTTTTAAATTAGATGAACTTAGAAGAGAAGTTATATGTAGTTTCACGTGTCAGACCTTTCCCGGTTCGGCCCCCAGAACCATGAAAAGCTCGCGAGTCACACTTGTCGCAAAAAAAAAATCTCGATGATAATTACGTATCACGATTGAACACTAGTTGTTTTCGTTTGATCACTTTTGCGTAACAATTAATCGAGAAGATTCGTTCAAAACAAAACTTTCCTCACACGATTCGAAGTGTCGAGTCTGGAATGTTGACCAATACTACTACTAATTTTAAAAATGCAACGATTGCAATCGTTTGGTCCACTGTCATTGATACTTCGTCACTATAGTTGTTTTGGGTTGGGCAACCTTCACATAGCGATTTATTACGAAAATTAGATTAATGACCAAACGATAAAAAACGTGAGCTATCTTCAAAAGCGCACCATATGTCTCCAGACCCAAATACTTCGAATCGTGCTTAAAGATGCGCTTTCAACGAAATCGTTACATACAGATGACTAAACAAAAACAGCTACTGACAATCCCCAATTAACGCTGACAAAACGATTGCTATCATTGGATCTATAAAATTATTGGTATTGGCCAAATTTCCAGACCCGTATACATTTCGAATCGTGTGAAAAGATGAGTTTTAGTGAAATTTCACAATAATTCGTAACGTATAGGGATGGCCATACGAATACAACTATGTGATCACTCCTCAATGATAGATTACAAAACGGTATATGAGGTAAATGAGGTATTATTCTAACCAAATGATTCTAATCATCATTTGTATCAAAAAAAATGGATGGAGTGCTCAAAAGCTCAATTTCAATTTCTATGATATTTCTGTCATACGAAAGCTTCGTAAAAATCAAATAATGGTTGAAAAGCAACAAATGTTCATCCATTAATAAAATTTGTTTATTATTATAAACGCAAAAGTTAAGAATCATCAGCATCAGTAAATAAATCAATTCGAAATTGTCGTAAGAAATTGAATTCTAAATTTTACCTTTCTTTTGGACAAACAAATCAACTCCACAGATATGTCACACTTGAAATTAACGATGAGAATATGTCTACCTGTTCCACTTCTGCCGTAATAAGTGTAGGTGACCTTGGACTCGTAGAAATCGTGTACAGTACAAATGGGTCAAGATTTCATGAACTTTGGTAACGAGGGTTAACGATGCAACATAACACGGAAAATTAAAAAAACATGACGACTCTGAATAATAATAAAATGTTGACCTAATAAGGACCCACATAGCGCACATAGAGTTATCGAAAATGTTGATCGCCAATTACTCTGGTTCTGTGTATATATGCAAAATTGCCTGCAAGACTATACTCTGCTAGATCTCGACAGTGCATTACAATAAAACAATCATTAGGCAACGCTTACAGATACATATACAAGTATTTTCCATTATGCTGAAGAGCATCTAATATTAAATTTGCATGCATTTAGAAAATTAACTGTTTATTTTGTAAATTGTTGTATCATGAAATTGGTTTTTAACTATGTATATAGAAAATTAATCGTTTAAGTATATCGGCAATATTCATTTATGATGTGAATCTATTAACATTTTTGATGAAACTCTAAAAACTAACTGCTTAATGGTTTTTTGATGGACTTTGCAATTTTTTATAGCAAACTCTACTTAAAATCTACTTACATCGGATATTGGCATGATACGTGATGCACTTTATAATATGATCGTGGATTTTCATAACATTTGCAAATGAAAATGAATCAATTTTATTTCCAGTAAAATATTAGCGGTGGATGTTTATTTGGAATTTATTGCAAATATATAGATCATTTGAGATGAACGTGGGACGTAAATATATTAATATTAACTTTAATCCAATGAATATGCAAAAACTTATGTACCATATCCACTTTATAATCGACAAATAGTTAATTATTATCAATTCGCTAATTTAATGAGTATTTTGTATAACTAAAGATGAATTAGCGATAATTTATTTCAAATGTTTATGATAAGTTTTCAGCATCGCACTAAAAGTTCTGTGTCATGTTGTATGGATTTAGGTGTAATATAAATAAAAATTAGGTATACAAAATATAAATGCTGTATAAAACTTCACAATTAACAAACCACATTTAGTAAAATATCCACAGTTACTTCCAATTTGCATCAACATTTTTTCTGGATTTTGCCGAAAGGACGTCTAACTGATTATTCAACGTTACGTCGTTATCCGCAATGTTAAATTCTAGTATTCCATTTCAGCTATAATTTATAAACCACAGATAATGAATGTTTTAGTAGTTCAAATTTTTATTTTTCTCTTTTTTAGTAAATTAAATAATAATAACAGAGGAGTGTATCAAGATAATAGCAACCAACCACCACGAAAACAAAATGCGAGTAACAAGAAAGATTACCTTTACAACTTCAAATTCGGACTAAACAATTTCAAAATGGGAATAAGAAATATAATATATATTATTCCAGTTAAATTAAAATATATTTATTAATAAAATTATGAATTCAAAAATCTTAACTTGTTTTGTTGTAAATTGCTGATTTTTATTTTAATTTTTGTAAGGTATTTAAAAAATATATAACATTTTGCTCAGCTTCTAAAAATTTCTCGAATTCAAAAATCATATCATTCATATATTTATCGCGTCCGGTATACATTTTTGAATATGAGCGACGTGTCGGTTATAATTAGGAACAGTAATATTCTTAGTTATGTTTTCGCGAATTATATATTCTAGCCGTAGTAGACGAAACTCTGTTTGTGTAAAATTTGATCTACCTTCATCATCAGCTAGGACTCGCGGTAATTGGTTATTTAAATCGCTTTTGACTCCAGATTTTAAGTTTGACCAAACATTTTTAATTGCATTTAACATTGGAGTATACGGTGCGAGTCTTAGTAAGTGATTAATTATTCTTCTAGGAATACTTTCTCAATGACAGCATGACATGGTGCATTATCAATCACCATTACGATTGAAGTTCTATATATATTTTGAGCAATCCGAAGACAACGATGCTTGAATTCTTTTGCTTCTGGTTTCTTAAATCCTCCTCTTCTAATTTCATGATGAATATCAAACCCATATAGCCTATAGATCCAATTACATCATATTGGATCCTCGACTGCCTGCTGTAATGTGAGTGTAACGAGTTCCTTTTTTGGAACGACCTTTGGTTCTCGACATATATAAATTGAAATTAGATTCATCCATGTAGAGTATGGGTGTATTGTTTGATTTATGTTCTAAAATTTGGGAACGTAACGAAAACGATGTGATTTTATTTTATTGCTTTCAATGTTTGCTATTTTGGCTTTCTTCGAATGTCTTTCAACGTATATACAGTAATCCATCTAAGTGTTTTCTCAAACAATCCGTAGAAACAACAATTTGATGATTATTTTGGAATTTATCTCTCAGTTGTTTTAAAGTTATTCTAGAATTTTCCACAATATAACTTTCAATAAATACTCGATGTTCAGTATAGTTATTTTTATTTTCCGCTTACCACCACATTGCTCTGCGCGAATTTGTTGGTTAATCAGCCATCGATAGACAGTTGATTTCTTTAGGCCTAAAGTTTTTGCTAGTATTCTCCAATCCTCGTTTTTATTATACAATGCACATATTTGCTTCCTGATGTTATCTGTTTCAATTTTCTTGATGTAAAACATGTTTAGTGATGAATTAATTAAGAATGAAATTATTAATAAAAAAATGTTGTCTTTTATTTTTCAAAAGCCTGCTCAAATTTAAAATTGTTATAATACTTCTTGAATAAAATATTTAGTTCCAATTTGAAATGGTTTATTCGCATTTTGAAATTATTTAGTCCCAATTTGAAGTTGTAAACGTATATAGTTCGTGTATTGATTCGAAAATTTTGTCTGCAAGTCCGGTATTACCAGAAACTATTATATTACACTGGCCATTTCTAATGAATTGGAATTAATTGATCCACTTGAATTTGAAATTTCTCTGTTATTTACAATAGATGTTGGGTCTTATCGGTCAAACAAAAAATGTTTAAAGAACTTGATCATCAATTTTCTTTAATTAATTTAAATTTAGAAAGTAGTTCTAATATTACTGTGACGTAAAAAATCTAACAAAAGTGTCTACTACAGAGAATGTTTTTGAAAATTTTATGGCACTTCCTCTGATCTATATAAAAATTCTTAAGCAGTGTCAATGCTAAAGATAAACAAAAAATAAAAAGTCTATAGGCTCGTATACGAAAGTGAAATACCAGAATTTTGAAAAATTTCGGATCCTTTAGGCCAATTTCAGTTAGAAGTCTATAGTTACCTTAGTATACCGTAGGTCAAGTTTGTTCAAAATCTGTCCTAAAACTCAACATTAAAAAAATATGTGTATATGTGTTTGTATAATGTCACGATAGAACGAATTTTAGAATAAATAGTTATATAAAAATATTTTCTAGCGATGATTTTTCTGGATTTTTCTGGATTTTTGCGGGATCTTCTATAAACCAGCATGCTAAGAGACGTATATATTGACATACTACAAGGTTGTATCCAATGGAAAAATTTGTTTATTTTGTTCAAACTGGTGGTTTAGGGTGTTTAGGCTTGCGAAATTGGCAACAACTCTCTTTAAATCACCTGAATTGTTTTTTAATTTTTCTCGAAAAATCCTACGAACCCAACACCAAAATGAGTTATAATTTAAGAATCCATTAGGTCACATCAAACTGAAAAACTCCCCAATTTTGACCAAACTGGGGGAATAGAGAGATGATTACTGTGAAGTTGGCAACGATTCTCTTTGAATCACTTGTACGGTTGCTTGCACCAAAATGAGTTATCATTTAAGAATCCATTAGGTCACATCAAACCGAAAACTCCTCAATGTTGAGGAAGTTGGGGGATTAGAGTGTTTAGGACTGCGAAGTTGGCAACGAGTCTCTTTGAATCACCTGTACTGTTTCCTGATTTTTCTCGGAAAATTCTAGAAACCCAACACCAAAATGAGTTATAATTTAAGAATCCTTTAGGTCACTTCAAAACCGAAAAACTCCACAACATTGACTAAATTTGGGCGATTGGTGTTTAGTACTGCGAAATTAGCAATGACTCTCTTTAAATCACCTGTACGGTTGTCTAATTATTCTCGGAAAATCCTAGGAACCCAACACCAAAATGACTTATATTTCAAAAATCCATTAGGTTAAATCAAACCGAAAAACTCCTCAATTTTGGCCAAATTGGAGGATTAGAGTGTTTAAGACAGCGAAGTTGGCAAAGACTCCCTTTGAATTTTGGAGTTTGAATTTTGGTTTCTTCTTCTCTTCTTCGATTTTGGCACAGATACGTTGGATAAAGTGAGCGTGCTATAGTTTATTTCAGCGCAGTTATTTTGATTAGTTGATATATTTCACGATATTTAAATCTTTTACCTAATTTCCCATACTCTTGAGTGATTTTATTATTCATTCAAAAAATTCTCATCTTTAAGTTTTGTAATAAAATATTTTTGCAAGTTATTTAATAAAATTTAACTACAACATTTCGTATTAGTCTATTTATGTTTAACCTTCAGTCTGTGTTGAGGTGCTGTAGGCACCTCTCCCATTCTAGCCTGTAACCGAAGGTGTAACCGAAGTGTATTTTGTTCAATAGTTCATTCGAAAGAGTATATTCCAAATATTATAAAACAAAACAGAAATAGAAATTCGGTATGTGTATTCAGTAGTATGCCCACTCGAAAGCTTAAAACACACAAACCGTGTCGGAGGTTTCTACGGCATTCCATACAGTTTGTATGGGAAGAAGCAATTTTTACCGTTTTTTTGGTTTTTCTCACGCTAATAATAATGTGCGAAAAATGTGTAGTTGCTGTTCATTTAAATGCAATGGCTGCTCGATAATTTGGGAAACGATATAGAAGATCCGCAAAAACGAGGTAATATTGATGTTGTAGACGCACCAACTCGCACAATAAGACCGACAGAAGATTTTGATTCTTATGTTGAATCAGATGTGAATGGAGACGATACCATCTGCAGATGAAACTTCTTCCGACGATGAATCTGAAGAAGATTATGCGCCAGCGATGATGGATTTACTTGATCAACAAATAAGTGATGAAATAAATATTTCAATTGAAATTACACGTGATGATGATGTCACTGGACAACGGCTCGTCTGCTGTTACTTCCAACTGAGGTAAAAAGTATAAAGCTCAAAACGAGAAGTGGAAACTGGAATGGTAGTCCAATGCAAAAGAACCCCAAAAGAATCGTGACAGAGTGGAAGCAAATTAACGAAATGCATCAAATGGTGTCTGTCTAGAGGCAACAAGTAAAGAGTTTGACGCTGTCAAGTTGTTCTTTAGTGAAAAAATTGTCAAATCGATTGTTGAGTACACGAACTCAAACGGTCAGGAATTTTAAAGAGAATCAGTTACACATCAATCTAGACCTTCCTCGAAACGACGACGAGTTTGAACAGATACAAACGTATATGAAATGTATGCCTTTATTAGCCTATTGTTGTACAGAGGATTCGAAAAAGACATATGGATCAGAGACACATGGATTGGACGAATGAGTAGCATTGAATACCCTGCAGTCCTCCCAAACCTCGTAGCTCTTCTTCTTTTTGTAGAAATACCTTAAGGACAGAGTTTATGGCACCAAACCAGGAACAATTGATCCATTGAAATTGGAAATTGAAAGACAATATCGCGATATTCCAAATGACCTGTTTCTTAAAGTTTGCAAGTTTCTTGGTGTGCGTTACCAGCGTTATCTGGACAACAATGGTCATCAATTTGAGCATTTGCGAACATGATTCTTCAATTACATTTTTCTTCTGTTTCCTACTGCTTCAAGCCTATCAACTTCTCTCTATGTTCATAAATAAATTTTTTCTCGTCATTCGAAGTGTCAGTACTTTTTTTTTGAGACAACCAGTATAAAAGATAACATTAAAATTTTAACACGACATGTAACATTTTTTGGCCAACACGGACTGAAGGTTAATTGTCATTTCCGAAGTCACTGGTTTACTAAATGCGTATTATAGTATCTCATAACAACATTTTTGAATAAGCCTTACATTAATTTTTCCAACTGTTTTTCTAATACATGTGCATTAATACATAAATTGTTTATTATGTTTACCATTGCACAAGAGCATGAAGGGCTTCATATGTGGTTGAATGAATCACAACCATTAACAAATCTTCAATGGTACCCGCCACTATTAATTCTCTCTCTCTCTCTCTCTCTCTCTCTCTCTCTCTCTCTCTCTCTCTCTCTCTCTCTCTCTCTCTCTCTCTCTCTCTCTCTCTCTCTCTCTCTCTCTCTCTCTCTCTCTCTCTCTCTCTCTCTCTCTCTCTCTCTCTCTCTCTCTCTCTTACGTCGCTGGAGCAAGCACGCTACCCACTTTGCCACCGGGGCGGCCACTATTAATTCACAGATCCCTTAATTTTTGGAAAAACTTGAGTATGAAGTTTCATTTCGAAAACTCAATCCGTCTTGTTCGATATTTTATTAACCAGCCTGATAAATGCATTGCGTCACCAACGAACGCGACCTGGCAGCAATGATAGCTCGTTAGTAGGCAACCTTTTGCCTGTAGATTCATTTAAAAAAATAAATGATCTATAGAATCCGAAAAAGCCTTATCGGATGAAATGTTTATGCAGCTATTAAATCAGATGGAAATCGAATTTTTATCATCTGATTAAGGGTGATGTTAATAAACACAAATAAGACCCTCTGTCAATGTGCAGGTGATAACTGTAGTGTGAGTAGGTGAAATGATATGGCGTGGATGCGTGGTGTCACAATGGGCCAAAAATTGGCCTAAGTGTCAACCACTGAAACTTTTCTATTAAATCATTTCAATTTCATAGGTTTTACATAAGCCAGTAATATTTGGTAAGTCAGGTAAAATGAGTGACATCAATTGCTTCTACACTCTAGACCATATTTTACTAGAGACTTTTTAAAAAATTCCTTTTAGGGAGGTGGTAGCCGAGAACTTTCTGGAATATTTAAAGTTCAAAACTGGGTGAATATTCAAATATTACGGATTGTAATATTTTTAAATATGACGCATTCCGTTCTAAAATATATGAATCCATTCACAAACAATATATGATGGAGATTCTCTTCGCTGAATTGATTTGGTTATAAAACTATAAAATGTCTTTGAAACTAGCAACTAACTGTAAAACCATCTAACTCAACTTCGTGAGAAAATTTGAAATTCGTGTGTTGTGTTTCTCCACTTGACTTTGCTCCATTATTCTTTTCGCTACCTGACACCAGGGATTTCTTCTTAAAGGCTGACAAAATTCCAAATTTTTTGTACGTCATTTACTAGTGAACAATTATGTACATTGCTCGTCATGTAATCTTCGTCGTAAATTTCTTAATATTTTTCAATGTAATTTTCAAGCATGCCCATGCAATGTCAAGAAAAAAGGAATATAGTTTTGAAAAACAAATCGTTATGGCGCAAAAAAAGAGAGAACGCTCATATATCGTAAGGAAAGTTTCACTACGACGATTCTTATAATAAAGAAACGTGCGATATAACCCTTTCCAGTATGCACAAGACAACCGAAACCGACACTTCTTACAGCACGATGTAGTTTCGAAGGCATTTTATAGTTTACGAGGCATTTTAAAATGCTTATTATGTCATGTACAGACCATTCCATTCTAAATTTGCGAGAAGGGCTGTAGAGAGATGACCCTAAAAGACATCTTTTCATTATTCCCAAATCAATTTTATGAATGGATTCTCCAGTCGGAAGATCGTCAATAATATTTATTGGTAGTTGCTCCAGCAGCGTATATTGTTTGTGATGAGATATTCGTATATTTTAGCACGGAATGGCTCTCTTGTTCTTCTCGGACACTGGGTTTGGGGAAAAATATTACAATGCATAATATACGAATATTCACCAACAGTTGTATACTTAAACATTCGTTTTGACTATTGAAATTAGCTGTACCTAGAAATTAAAGTTTTATCTTTTACGCAAAATAAAATAATATTTTTGATGTGTTACCTTTGATGAAGACCTGCGCAATAGAGTAGCGACTAAAGCATCTGATTCTAACTATCATTTTCTATCCAACAAAGTCAATCTCTTTCGTCAAAATATTTTTATCTTCTTCTACAAAACCCCCCAACAACTGGGTAACCACTATACACCCTTATTTATTAAACGATCTATACTCAAAAAATTCAAATTTTGTTTGAAATTTAATTTACAATCTGTTAGTTTTCAATCTTTTTCTTGTAAATGCTTTAAAGTTTTCAAAATATTTGCAAAAAAAACGAAAAAGTTCATGTGGAAGCTAACACTTCTGGTAGAACAAGTTTCGCCAAAAATCACTAGGATCTCCCAATTTATACAAAGCCCGTGTGGGCTGTACTTTTAAACGTGTATAGACTGCACAGTGCACAACAATTGTATGAAACTCTATTTTAGCCTGTACCTACGTATAGTCGAGTTCCAACGTTAAATTTCCCACGCAACTTCAAACCCATCATAGACAAATTGAATTAGTTATCAATTACCTATATTAGCTTTACCTTGTGTAAGTAACCCGTGAGATAATACAAGTGGCGCACCTAAACGTATCTCTTGCGGTAGTGTTATTTCCGGTATAGGCGTTCGAAAGTTCTCCATACTGTTAACTTTTACTTTTAAACTTCCTATTAATTGATTCTCACTAATTAGTTACAATACAACACAAAATTGTAATGTTCTGCAGATATTCTACACTTTGTTTCGAGAATGATAGTTCTATCATAGATGAACACAACTTTCCCCACGTTTTGATTCTTAATGCTATATATGTGTTTAGATTTCTAATGTGCGATTTATATATAATTTTTTTTATATAATCAACTAAAGCACAACCGAATTGGGATTCAAAGGACTGTTCACTGATTAAACTGAAATAGAAATGTTTACGATAACTTAGTAGATCAGAATATTCTAAATTGAGGTCGGAAAACCAAGAACATCTCTTAAATTTCAAGTGACCATTCAATTTTAGGCGTCCTTTCATTTCTCGACAAACAATTAGTCAAACTATATCGTTACACCATGCTTGTAATGGTTGCTGTGTGAATTTTCTATAAAACCTATGAGTAGGTTACCTCTTGACTTCACCTCAAACCATGATAGACTGTCATGCCAATGTCAAGTAAATTAAATTAATAAAGTTAAATTTAAATATAATAGTAATTTGAATATTCGAATTCCATTATACTTAAGATTTGCGGTTTAACCCAAACTTTTCCCTCTCCGAGCCTCTTTAAAATACTGTATAGGATAAGCTCCTTACATCAAATTTTAAAAAGTTAAAACATTTAAAATGAGTTGAAAGCTCTGTGTTCCGTAACGTATCTGTCCATCTCGCGCTTAAAATATTATCATAGAATTTTTTGAACACGCTAACGTAAATGGGCAACATAAGTATACCAGCATATGCTAGATGGCCAGACTAAATTTGTTTCCCTACATAATTTTATCTAGCAATGTCGGTGAGATCACATCGAATGGTAGGCATATTAATTTGAGTAGTTCTGCCGTCACTTGATTGGTTCCATCTAGCTATGAAAGATTTTCAAATCCCTTTTGAACGTATTTGGCGTATTTGGCCTCATTTGATTGTTTAGAATTTGAATGTTTCCGAGATTGTCCTAGATGTCCTAGTTAAACCAAGGATATCACTTTTTGTGTCTTCTCAATAGTGTTCTTCGGTGGTGGCAATTCTTTCTATACGCCCATACCCATAAATCACAATTCATCCACTAAGCCTTCGTGTATTTTAGCCAAGGTATTTTGTTTCTTTAGCAAACCTTTGCAACACAAAGAAAACTTTTTTATTACTCTTTGCAACTCGAGCCCAAGATTACGCTTGTTGATAACTTTTATTCACGCTATTGGAAAGCGTCCGTTGGTTTGATACAACGGCAGCTGATCAAAAGCTCTTAATACGTTTAGGAATATGCCTAAGACATGCTTTTGCTCGTACTCCTTTATGTTGGCAATTTTCAGCATTGCGTTGCGTCCTCTGTGGACCTATTTTCTTTTTTTCTTCAATAATGAAAATTTTTAAAAGTCTATAGCATCCAAAAACAAAAATGTGTGTTTTTTAAGTTTTTCCGGAAATGACGAGTGATAGTTTAATAAAAAAATTTTATTTCACCAAAATTTGACATATCTATAGCTCGAACTGCTTATTCCTTCCACTACTCTGGAATATATTCAACGCAATTCAGTAATCAAATTCTCAAGTAATTGTCCTGTATGCTTTGGTATCGGTGTACTCTCAATATATTTGCTGTGAATTTTTATTAAAATGCTTCGTGCGATAGGTGTCAATTCAATGATCCAAATGACCAATGCGGCATATTGTTGCCCTATTTTGAAAATGTCTTTAATATCCTCATTTCCTTCCAGTTGCTTCCAGTAGTTCGTAGTCGATTTCGTAGTTTCCAACAACACTCCTTTCCTACTAGTGTCGCTGGCCTTGTTTACTGCAACATTTCTTTCTGCTACAGATTTATTATTGCCAGCCACTTCCTACTAACTTCAGTACGGCTAGCAAAGGTACAAACACCTTGCCCATTACAAATAATAAAAAAAAATCTTGTTTCTGTCTGCAACAGTTATTTTGGTTAGAGCTCATATCTCACTCACTGTGTTTAGAAATGCAGTGGATTTTTATTTCACCGTATAGATTGAACGACTACTTCGTTGCCTCGCCTCAAACTCGTAGAGGTACACCAGTTGTAGCTGGGCAGTCTTTTTTCATCTAAAATTGATAATGATTGACATGTCATAGTTGAGGACATGTTGAGTAAAATCACAACATAAACGTACCTATTCCTCAAGGGGCTGATTACCGGAAGTATTGACCGGGAGAATGGCGACGGTTAATACAGGGATAATATACTGGTGAGGGTTGATTACCACCGGCAGCGGTAATGGCGTGTGAGTTTGACCGGAAGTTCTAGATCCTAAATCCTAGACCTCTTGATTTAGAAGAAGTTTGTTAGAGAAAAAACTATTTTTTAATTATTATAGAAACTTTACTTGGCTTCCTGAAAAGTGAAGCGAAATATTTTTTATTGAATTTTAGATTAATAAAGATTTTTTAAAAGAGATTCTGACACGAGAACTTGTTGATATTTCTAATCGCATTTGAATTTAATTTTCTAAATAGCGGCCATGAGAGATTATTTCATAGATGTTTACGTCCATACGCAATGAATCATTTCAGCAACACAAATCTCATCCGCATTTTTGTATATAAAACGTTCAACTTGTATGTTTAATCGCATATAATCGCGAAATAAATTCACCACGATAATCATCATAAATCACACGCGCCGCGCTTAAGTATACGCGATAATAAAACCACACGAACGATATATCCATCAAAGCACATTAACCTGACAAGGTGTTGATTTATAAAACTTTCATTAGATATCTTCAAAACGAATAAACTCGTACAGATATAAGACACGATTCATTATCGCATTATAATCGACGATAAATTCACTTTTAATTAAAACTCATGTAGCGCTCGAAATTCATAGAGATGGGGACGCGCACGGTATGCCATATGATTTAGATGTCATGATGTATTTTGAAAGCTTTGCGGTTTTTCATTTTAACTACTCACAAAATTAAACGTTTGTATGTCTGTAAGAAGATATAACAAGACGTTGAATATACGTAAACAAAGTATATACGAGTATAAGTACGACCTCATGTTGATCTCTAAAGTACATTTATCAGCAGTAACTAATTTGCAATAGATATATGTTTCCTTGTTTTGTTATACTTACATTATCTACATACGAGACATAGGTACATGGGATGTGATGTGATTAATCTGTGTCATGTTGCAAGCGCGCGATAATGAAAACAATGTAATGTGAAATCGATTAATTATATGGAGGAGCTGATTACATTCTAATAAATTTTAAGCGCTCTCGTATCTCTCAAAGTCGATTTCGACAAATTATAATTCCGAACATCTTCCAATCAAAATATTTGTCTAAATTGATCGGAACGTCATTTTTTGCTTGCCCGCAGACCATCTCAATCGATATATCAAGCTGAGTTTTTCTACATAACAAACATTTTACAAAAAGGAAATCGACATGATAGGTTTATGTTATAATGAAAGATGAAGACTCTCTGGCTGCTTTTATTTTCGAAATTTATGAATATCGTATATAGCATTTTGTATATTTGTTTGTAAGGCTGTTTGTTGTGTAGAGTGTAACAGTTAATAATCATAAATTATTATTAAATCTTTTGTTGCATCTGAACACATACCCAGCAGATGTAGAAAATAAGATAATACGGATGTAGCCAGTTAATACGTCAAGGCAATTTATGGATATTTGAATTTTTTTTTTTTTTTTTTTTTTTGTTAACAGTTGATAAAGTTTTAAGCATTAAATACTGCGAGTTATGACTATAACAAACTGAGAAATTAGTAGCGATTTGAATCGTTCCCATACTGATTGTAGCAGATCAATTATTGTTTTACCGAAAAAAAACCGTTAATATCTACCTAATTGATAATATTCAAATTCACAATTTTGTTTGTGGCTTTTTCACACCTTGTTTCTAAATCTATAATATAAAATTATTTTAAATTGATTGGCACTGAAATGGTTAGTTGGGTATCGAACTAAAAATATTGGTATGATATCAAAGGGCAGAATGTCGAAGGGCCGAATGTCGAATTTCAAAGGGCAGAATGTGTCGAAGGGCCGAATGTCGAAGGGCCAAATGAGTCGAAGGGCCGAATGTGTCGAAGGGCCGAATGTCGAAGGGCCGAATGTCGAAAGGCCAAATGTGTCAAAGGGCCAAATATGTCGAAGGGCCGAATTTTTTTTTATTTATTTTGTTGTTTTCAGAACAATATTTTTTTTATTTTTTTAATTAATTTAATTATTTTTTAATTTTTGTACATATGACGGCGCATGACAAAATTTTCCTTCACCAAAATGTATCGCTGACTGGATACGTGATGAAAAATAGTTAAATACATAATTTCATAAGAAATTTATTTATGTTTAATCAAAAAAAATTTACAAAATATTCAATAAAACAACAAATTTAAAAAATTATATTTCTAAAACAAAAAATAAAATCGGCCCTTCGACATTCGGCCCTTCGACACATTCGGCCCTTCGACATTCGGCCCTTCGACCCATCTTTCTCTTCGACACATTCGGCCCTCCAACATTCGGCCCTTTGACATTCGGCCCTTCGACATTCGGCCCTTCGACATTCGGCCCTTTGTATCCATTCCCAAATATTGTAGTGTGTTGTTTTTTTTAGCTAGCTTTGAAAAATAAAAGTTAGTTGAGTTTAAGTGTTTTCTGAGAATAGATATACTAATAAATAATAGTCAAAAACTATATTCAAATAAATAATAATGTTTTAAGAGTTTTAAGTGATAATTTCTAATTGTTATACATTTTTTTAAATAAAAAACAGTTTTGTCTTTTTTATTTAAAAAAATGTATAACAATTAGAAATTATCACTTAAAACTCTTAGAACATGATTTTGGCTTATAAATATTTGAACATCACATTTCTAATTATTTGAATATAGTTTTTGACTATTATTTATTAGTATATCTATTCTCAGAAAAAAACTTAAACTGAACTAACTTTTATGTAACACATATTTTCGCAATTTTTCTGAAGAAGTGTATTGCTATACTCTACTACAAAAACTGGTGACCCCGAGGTCATCGCGGACATCAAAATTACATCGAAAATTACGGCCACTTACAACAAAATTACAACGAAAAATACGGCCGCTCATACCCTATTAAAGTAAGCCGAAAGTATCAAGCCGAAAGATGGTAATGCAGATAGTGTCTTTGGTATCCCAGCCGAAAAAAAAAATTATAGCCGAAAGATACATTACTTGATAAACATAGTTCTATATTATTTATACTATATTTATTAATTAAGTCATAGGCCGAATATCTGAAACTTGGGGCAGGGAATAGGGGGGGGGGGGGGGGTGGTGTAATTTTGTATATTGTACCAGAAAGTCCGACATTTTCGAAACTAACTTAATGAAATGTTCTGTAACTTTTGAGTAACCCACATTACCATAGATCCCTTTATTTTTATTAGAAAGGTCATATGTCTAGGTAAACCCACGCAAAATTTGGAGCAAATCAGAAGTGGATAAGGAAGTGTAATTTGGTATAATGTACCAGGATGTCCGAAATATTCGAAACTAAATTAAGGAAAGGTTCTGTAACTTTTGAGTAACCCACTTTACCATCAATCCCACTCAGGGGGTGCAAATTTACCGATTTTTCAATTTACCGGTAAACGGTAAATTTTGTTTAAGGTCGGTAATTTATCGAAAATTTACCGGTAAATTCAATTTAAATAATAATTTGAAACAGTACTACGCCTTATATGTATTAAATCATTGAAAAATTAATAAAATAGTGCTTGAAACAAACTAATGTACTTTATAAAATAAAATAATAAATAAATTCATTTTTCAAAATTTTTTGCCAAGAAAAATGACTAATGGGCTTCCAAATCCTAACAAATTTACAGTCAGTCAAGTAAGAGCGTGGTCGTCATTACCGACAGGTAATGAAAGATTTCGCTCTAATTCCTTTGCGAGCCGATAGAGGGAAGCTTTGTTCTTGATGCATTGTCAACAAAGATTCAGTTGTCGTTGATCTTTTGAAAGAGAATCACGTTAAGCGAGATGAGTGCTAAATACGCGTCGCGCTACGAGGCTGTGCTCCTTTGCACCCACAAGGCATTTGTACATAAGTGGGTACAGCGATATAAAGTGGCTAAAAATGTCGATGATTTACCAGAACGTGGCTCGATAGGAAAAGTGGACAAAAAAGATGAAAAAAGAATAGTGAATCTGTTTTTGCGGAATCCTGGTTTAACACTGCGGCAAGGACAAGCAAAACTAAAGGCAAAAGGTTTAGATATATCCTACGAAACTATCCGAACCCATCTCCGTACTCATGACCTGAAATGGCACAACACAATGAAGAAGCCTCTGTTGACTGGAAAACATTTGAAAAAGCGACTCGCTTGGGCGCATGAGAATATCGATATAGAGATTTTGAACATGTCATTTTTACTGATGAATGTTCCGTATGGGCACGTTGTGTCCTCACGCGAGCCTGGCCAACACCTGAGTGGAAGACTCAATCTGGCATCGTTACATTGGATTGGCCGTCGCAGTCGCCCGATGCAAACCCTATTGAAAATGTGTGGGCATATATTAAACAGAAACTTCGTGGAAGACGCACACACACTTTGAAGCAGCTATCTTGCGAAATCCGTCGGATCTGGAGATCGTTGCCACTAGAATACGCCGTCAAATTAGTAGAAAGCATGCCTCGGAGATGTCAGGCAATTATCGACGCCGATGGTGACTGGACACAATATTAACCGAATTGCATCATCGTTTGTAATGCGTACAATATATTTATAAATATGAAAGTTTCACCAAATAAATTTTTTTATAAATTAACCTGACCACGCTCTTACTTGACTGACTGTATAAAAGTACGAAAACTGCCGCCATCTTAATTCACATAAAAAACTAATGATTATTTTGAAATTAGCTTTGTTTTAAAAAATTAATCAGCGTTTTCGTACACAAATTTCTTAGCACGTCCTTAGACATAGCAACTCAGAGGTGTGAGGTCTCGGGACCGTGCGGGCCAATAAATAGGGCAACCCCTACCAATCTTTGGGAATGAATTACCTAATCATTCATTATGGTTATATGCCGGACACCCGTCATTTTCAATCTTC
Organism: Nephrotoma flavescens; assembly: GCA_932526605.1. NCBI lineage: Eukaryota > Metazoa > Arthropoda > Insecta > Diptera > Tipulidae > Nephrotoma > Nephrotoma flavescens. Next base: position 35,889,412 of record OW052220.1, on the reverse strand, counting down.
TAAAACTGGTAGCTCAGGTAGCTCATTCTGAACAAATTCGAGATAAATATTTGAGGAAAGGCGTTCTGGTACATAATATGAACCGATAATGTTTCGACCAATAACACCAGCCCAAACATTAACGCTGAATTTCCTTTGGAAAAAATCTTGCATTTTCTTGTATGGTTTTTGGCCTTTTCTTCTCCAATGAAGCAGATTGTGGAAAATTCACACTTCGATTACGATTGGAGTTAGACTCATTTGTCCACAAAATCTTTTTCAAAAAGCTATCATCCTCAATATATGTCTACAATACTCCAGCCGTCTAGCGTTATCACCCTGTTCGAGACCTGGAACAACGATTTAACAAGAACAAAGTGAACATACGTGCACTTCCGGTAGCAGACAGTTACATATTGACTGAACAGCACAAGGCAATTATCACCCATTTTATTTAGTTTTTAAAATCTATCAATAATTTAAAAAAACATTTTATAACCCTGGCACAAATAACTCTTACAAAATAATATCGCCTATTTTGACCACAAAATGGGTTATGACCGACATGCCCTTACCATTGGAAAGGGCATAACTAGAGAATTTTTTAGAGTAAAACTAATTTCAAAATAACCATTAGTTTTTTATTTAAATTAATTTAGATGCCGAAGTTTTTCATAAATCTACACATTTTTTAGGATTTGGAATCTCATAAGTCATTTTTCTAAAACCAATTGTAATAAATAATGAATTATTTGGAACAAAATCACATTGCAAAATACAATAAAAGTTATTTTGTGACTTTACGACTACAAACAAAGCTATGACCATTTAAAGGCGAGATTTTTGGTAATTAAGAAAAACCTTAAAACTATTATATCTCAGTTGCCGTGACACTTGGAACCTGAGTTCCATGGGATAAAAGTTTCCAAATGACCGCCAATCTGCCAAAAAATTTTGTCGGCTCACGCGCCAAACACCCCGTATAAGTTGATTTGATTTCATTAAATAAAATTCAGTACATAAATCTTCAGTATACCATTCTTCTACATAATAATCACTGAGGGAATTCTATTCCTTATTTAAATCATTCGTTCGATTAAAATATGCTATGCATTTTTTTTAATCAAATGCGCCCTCTTAATTATAAATAGATTTTTACCAAAAAAAACGGTAAATTTGTAAAAATTTACCGATAAATCGGAAATATATTTTATACGGTAAATACGGTAAATCGGTAAACGGTAATGCACTCCCTACCACTAAGTCTATTAGGAAGGTCATAGACCTAGGTAAACCCACGCAAAATTTAGAGCAAATCTGAAGGGGATAGAGGGGTGTAATTTGGTATAATATACCAAAAAGTCCAAAATATTTGGTATTGTAGTAAATTTTTTTTATAATTTACTACTTTCACAGAAACCGAGAACAAATTCCATTTACTTAAAGTCCTAAAAATTAAATTTTCCAGAAAACAATCTCGTGTTAATAAATTCTCGTTTGTAAACTTTCTGGTACATTATACCTAATAACACTCCCCTTCAGATTTGCTCCAAATTTTGTGTGGGTTTACCTAGGCCTATGACCTTTCTAATAAAAATAGTGGGATCTATGGTAAAGTAGATTACTCAAAAGTTACAGAACATTTCATTAATTTAGTTTCGAAAATTTCAGATTTTCTGGTACATTATACCAAATTACACCCCCCTATCCCCTGCCCCAAATTTTGGAGTTTCGGCCTATGACCTTACTAATAAACATAGTAAATAATATAGAACTAGGTATATCAAGTAATGTATCTTTCGGCTATAATTTATTTTTTCAGTTGCGGGATAGCAAAGATAATAGCTGCAATACCATCTTTCGGCTGGGATAGCGAAGACACTATCTGCGTTATCATTCGGCTGGAAACTTTCGGCTAACTTTAACAGTATGCCGCTCATTTCTTCAACACTAGGCCAAGCAGCAATAATTAAAGTTACGGCCGCTTTCAATTACGGCCACTTCCAAACTCGGTTGATTTTAACGGAAAATTCGGAGCACCGGCAACAATATCAGAATTTTTGGTGACACCGTAAATAACGTGTCTTTACAACGGCTGACAAAATTAAAGAAACTAAATAACTGTAAGTACTCATCTAATCGTTTTTGATGCTAAAATTAATAAATTTTTTTTTTCGAAAATAAATTCATGTTTGTTTCATGTGTTTATTAAAATGTATTTCGCTTTTGCATTTTCGACGTATTGTCCCAGGTGTGATTGGTCCACGTTATTCCCTACCAGTGACGATTGAGTCAGACACGGCAGTGGCATCAAGCAGCGGTTCAACAAGGGAGTCTAGTATCACGTTGGCTCCTAATAAACTGGCTGGTCTTATTAATGATGCCGTTGCCAAGACTGTCTCACATTTAAATGTTAATTCGAAGAAAATTCCAGAGACTTTGCGGTCAAATGTCAATTTTTCTGCCATTGCTGGATTTGTTGTTCGAATGGCTTTCAAACCTCCACAGCCATTGCAATCGCAAAATCAAATAGTGTGGTTCGAGATTCTTGAGCAACAGTTTGCATTGGCAGAGATTACGGTCGAGTCCACGAAATATACTCATGCGGCAGGAGCTCTGGATGCACGACTACACGACACGTTTGCCTATATTACAGCAAGCCCGGAAGGTAACACTCCTTAAGGCATAAATGATTCGGGTACTTGGCGAATCAGAAAAGACGAAGCTCAATAATCTGATGCATGGCTTGACTCTTGGAGACAGGAAGCCGTCACAATTATAAAGTCTTATGAGATTAAATGCTGGTGATATTTTAATGAAGCAACACTTCGTCAATTTTGGATGAAGAGGTTCCATTCGAAAATGAAGTCTGCCTGTCAGTCATGGTGGAACGGGCTGACAACGTGCATGAGACATTGTTTTGATTTTATTTTTTTCCTTAAGTTCATTTTCAATTTTTGTAGTATTTAAAATCAGTATTTTCGGATTTGGGGCACTCATAACTTCGAGCATTTATTTATTCTCGAATAAAGAGGGATCTGGTAATTTGAATTATTGAGCAGCTAATCTTGATACAATTTCTTCTAAGCTTGGTCGTTGTACGAACTGCAACATATTAAACCGAAGACGGTTTTTTTAAAGTCCGGCTTTGGCCCTACATCGGCAGTCCCTTCGATTTCAATCAAATTTTGGTTGAGGTTATGCTCGCTCCTTACACGACTTAACAAATTCGATGTTGTTTCACCTTTGTATACTACATTTTTTTTACAAATATTGCAATTTGCTTCTTCATTTTGAAGTTTTGTGAAATGACAATGAATTTCTAATAAAAATTGTAGTTGAGAATTATTAGTTTGTCTTCTTGTGCAAAATTTATGTTAAATCGTTTCAAATGCATTTTGAAAAATTACCCGGTCATTTTCCAGAAAAACCGGGTTTTCGATTTTTGGTTTTCATTGCAAACCCCGGATTTTAGCAACCGGTTTGCAAACCCTAGCAGTATCACAAGACCTACACACATCAACTAGAAATATTGCAACAAAAAGTGTTTATTTATTTATCTTTAAATACTTAATCAAACCATGCATTTAAAAATATTGGTTCTTATTAAAAAAAAAAAGCTTTCCCCAATATCTCCCAAATTAATGAGTCACATGGTATCTATTCAAAAATTCACCCTACATGTAGTATTTAATATGACGATTTTAAAATATTTACAAAAAATAAACGAAAAAAATGTTGCCCAATTTCATAGACTCCTCCCAATTTAGGTAAAAATCTTAAATATGAAGTATTAAAAAAATCTACAATACTTTTATCCAAGTTTTTATCTAAGAATTAGGAGATTGTGCTATGTTGAGCCTTGAAATCGCGTACAGATGCCACATTAGAAACCACAGTTGAATTTTGAAGTTTTTTTTAAATTTTCCGAAATTGGGTTTTGAGCACACGAACCTAGGTAAAATATTTTATAAAATCATGGCTTACTGTTGAACAGAGTCATTCAATAGAATTTCATAAGTATCTTGTCGTCCAGAGCATATACAAACCAACATTCCTTAAAAATCTATTTAATTTTTCCCTCTAAATTTATCATTTATCTTAAATTAAGTAAAAAATAAAATTAAAATACGCAAAGTAATTGAAACGCCAATTAAACTTAATATTTTTATTTTTTCTTCGACCAATTTCCATTTATGGATTAAATCTCAAGATTTATTTTTCATTTCTTTTTTGTTTTGTGTCTTAATTTTTATTTTATTTTTTAATTATTTCAATTTTATTATAAAAATTTTCTTTTATTGTTTACGTATATACATATATTGTTGGCTGGTTCAGCTCTCCGACAACCTCGGCTGCATTGTAAATTTGTAATTAGCAAGAGGTTTCAATTATAACTTTCAATTCCTTATCATTATGATAAATAAAAAGTTTATATAGAAACGTAATAAGCGTATACAAGCTTTACGTATATTCATTACATCGTCTCAAGAGAAAAATTATGTAATGATTAAAAATAAGTTTAGAGTATAAGAAGAAAACGCGTGGAAATGTAATTATATATATACGAATAGCAAAACTACCTGGAGGATACAAAAGATGTGTGTACTTTATGAGTCTGTCCTTCGAAGTAATTAGCCGAAGTCTGTTTATTGGAATTTCATAATAATAATTTTAATTAGTAATCTGGATGTGATAATCACGCAATCGCACCTTACTTATACAACTTAATTAAGTTTAGGTTCGCCAGTATACACAAATTACAATGGACGGCAGTGCAGCATTTTGAATCGACTACGTCATCTATATATACAGTTTAACATAAATAAGATCACGTATCACAATAATTGTGATCAATTTTGAAACAAACATATGTCTAGCATTTTGTATGTCCGCGCATGATATCCGCTTGATAGCGGCTACTTTATGGTGGAATTATACAAGAAATGCGATATTTTATTGACTCTAACAATTCGGTTTTTTGACATCGCTGTCCTATAGAACGACACATGCATTATTAATAATGAAACACACAGTCATCTCATTAAAAGTACCATGTACCTTTCTATTCGCAGATATCTTATTTAGATTAAAATCAATTAAATTATGAATATTATTGTTGTTGTACTTTTTAATGATTAGATGACGGAAATATTAAAAAAATTGCAATTATGGTATATGTTGCAGCGTCATACATCATATTAGGTAAAATGTTTATGGGTTGAAATGTAAACTGGGTTTTATGTGTAAGAGATAAAGTGAGACTAATAGTTTGGCACCATTTAGATTACTGGAAACATTAAAATATTTTTAATGAGTAATTTAGTCCACGGGCAATTAACAAGTTGAGCAAAATATGTAACCTTAGATTTGAAGGTTTCACTACTGATCACAAATAGAGGCACCGCCTACAGGATGATTTTTTTATAATATTTGCCCATTTAGCTGTGCTAGAAAAGTAGTTTGATAAGTCAGCGTCTTTTTGAATTTCCCGCACATTAACTTTAAATGCAACACAGCTCTAGTCAACTGCCACCAATTAATAGACTACTGTCAAATTTTGAGCAGGCTGCATCATTTTGTTTGTGTTTGACAGCCAGTGAAAGCAGACAACCTCGTGAAATTTAACAAAAATGGAGGAAAGTGAATTTGATGTGCTGATTAAGCATTATTTTTTGCTTAAAAAACAATCACTTAAACCAAGGAAACTTAATCACCATGGCGATAATTCATTAATTGGGCTTTGAACTGCTACCTCATCCAGCTTATTCTCCAGAAATCTCTGACTTATCAGACTGCCAATAACACATCTAAAAATGACCAGTTTAAGAAATCTTATATGATAACTCTATAATAATTTGGAATAGCATTCAAATTGAAAGCTGATCTAACACAAATAGAAGATTATTGAATATGGACAAAAAATTCAAAAAATGTATCAGTTCAATAAACTTTGCAGGCGTTTGTAAAATTTGGAGATTACTAATTCTGTACTTAGCTCGCCAAAGTGTCAAGTTGTAATCTGAGCATAAAGCATAAAACTCAAAATATAATTTTTATACTAAATTTTTCAAGAGAATATTATTTTTGTTATATTTACTTACAACCAGTGATAAAAAAACAATCAATTCGTTCTTCAATCGCACTACGAAGTACGATACAAAATAAATAATAAAAATATTCTTTCTCTACGGAAGCGCATCCCCAATAGCAATCCTTTTTTCTTACAGAAAAGTATGAAAACCCGGTTAAAAATGGGCCGGGTTTCGTCCCAGGTCGCCATATTCCAGAACTTCTTTCAATAACAATTTAAGCATCCCATTTTCATCCAACATACCGAATCCCAACATTATATATAATCGGTTAAGAAATGACCTGAGTTCCACATCAGGGAGTCAATTCGTGTTCCGTGAAATAATGAAAATGAAAAGTTTTTTTCATTGGCAATCATAGTAGTTTGAATTATTCGCACGAAATTTTAAATTTCACTGTGTGAAATCAAAATTCCTTATGGGAAATGCAAACCTACTAGATTGCCAATGAAAACATCTTTTCATTTTCATTATTTCACAGAACGCATCTTGACCTTCAGGTGGCCTAATTCCAGAACTTCTACCAAAAATCATTTAAGAATCCCATTTCCATTCAGCGTTCCAATCCTATCATAATCGGTTAAGAATTCGTCGACTTCCGTCCTAGGTGGCCAAATTCCAGAACGTCTTTCAATAATAATTTAAGAACCCCATTTTCATTCAACATACCAAATCCCATCATAATCGGTTAAGAATTGGAAGCACTGAATTTGGTTTGCAAAAAGTTGGTTTTAAATTGTAAAAATGTGCGAACGTGAAATATTAAAACTTGAATTTGTTTTAAAAATATTTAAATTTAATTGAAGTTACTTTGAAAAAACACGACAAAAATTGATGTTGATTTAGAAAAAAATGATAATGAAATATAAAAAATTGTGGTTGACTTGAAAAAGTTGCAAACTAAACTGAAGTAAAAAAATTGAATATCTTTTGCGAATTTGAAGTGCAAAACCGATAAAATCTGTATTTCATTTTAAATTAATAATATAGATTTATATCCAATTGTTCATAATGTCACGTTCATCTATGCCTCGTTTACAACATTTAAAATTTTTTCGTGAAATTTTGTTGCTGTTTATAAATTTTTATGTCTATTGCTTCCGTTCTTAACCATTTACTTCAAAATAACATTCTCACATAATCGTAAATGGAAAATATGCAAAACTTAATAAATAAATTAAGATTTTAATAAACAAATTTTATCATATTTGATGAATTGCGTTGCCGCATACAATTCAAAATTTTGATTTATCTTAGATATATGTAATTGCAAATTTAAATGAATAAGATTACGCCAAAAAAATTTAATGTATCTAGTGTTATAGTGAAATATCGTTTAATATAATTGGTATTTGGTCTCTTTGCTAAATCATTACAAAAATCCTCATCTTTTACACCACCCTTTAATCAAAACTTATAAAACTTTTCCTGATTTCCTAATTCATAATTGAAAAATAAATTACAAATTAATTACCAAATGGCATAGTGGTAAAAGCTTTGGCGTTTGGATTGGCAGGTGCTGGGTTCAAATCCCGATAGAGGCAGGATGCAAAGGAAATTTTCATCAACAGATTACGATCTGTTCTTGCTTTATTATTAGTTTGATCGTTAAATTGATCATGCCTACTATCTGCAAGTACATGCTGCAGATAGTAGTCATGATCAATTTAACGATCAAATTAATAATAAAGGAGAATTAGAGGAAACGACGATTGATCTATGGCAAAGAAGTTGAGAAGAAAACGATTTGTTTTACTGTGTTCGATCCGGAAAGAGAGAATATTAATATTTTTTGTTATCTTTTGTGTAAACGAAAAATGAGAAAAAGAACAACAAAAGATTGAAAATTTCTTTCTCTACTTACAACTGATTGAGTGAGCTTCGGCTGTTTCTGTGTCCTTATGGAAGAACTTTTGTGACCGCATTTGTATATTGCTTCGTTTGTAACAAAATACTATGAAGGGACAGAACGCTTGTCGTATAACTTGGCAGAAACAAGCAACGAGTACAACAAATACGGAATGTAATACTCCAGGTAAGGTACGGAAGCATAAATGCTGCCAAACTAACACTCTTCGGAGAAAACTTTTAATACGAAATCTCTCGTAAAGTTTAAATGTTCTGCAATACAAGAACCGAATTGCCCGAAAGTTGTAACATTAGTGAAACCAGCATACATTCAAGATTGCATGTCAATATTGCAATATTGTAGGTTGCCAAAAAGGCTGAATCCCACATAATTTGACAAACACTTGGGGCATTGGTGTAAATAAACATTTAGGTGGTTTTATATTGCGTAATTTAGATGAGATGTGTTTTTAAATCGGCCTTTGGTACATTCCAAAGTCGTTCTAATTATTTTCTAAGCAAATAGCACGAACTTTAGTAATACTGGTGGACTACTGAAACAAAAAAGAGTGTCCCAAGTAAGTTATTTGATTTTCTAATAGGTTCTAAATTATATTACTTTCTAATGGGTTTGACAGAGTGTTCCATGAGGTTTAAAAATGTAAAAGTCACATTTTAGGTTACATTAATAGGTCTTAAGTACATTCAAAAGTCATTCCAAGTATTTTCTAAGCATTTAGCTTATTAGAGACTCATTAAAAAACTAATTTTTTGAATCCCCATTTTCATTTCTGTGGCACTATTCTGGTAATTCCCCGGGAATAGGGAACTGGGGAAAGAATTTACATATAAATTATATTTAAATAGTTTTTTCCTGGCATACTGAGGTAAAAAGTTAGTGGCAATTTTTTTGAAAACAGAATAAAATTGGGAATAACTTTCCCTGATAATTTCGCTATGGAAAAATTATTCCCAATTTACTAATATTTACATCAAACTTTTTTTCTAAGTAGGCCAGAAAAAACTGATTTATAGATAAAAATTATGTAAAATCTTGCCCCAGTTCCCTATTCCCTTTTGGAATTACCAGAATAGTGCCACAGTAGTCCACCAATATCACTATAGTTCATGTTAAATGCTTGGAAATTACTTAGAATAACTTTGGAATGTACCTAAGGCCAATTAAAAAATCACATCTCGTCTAAATTCTCTCTCTCTCTCTCTCTCTCTCTCTCTCTCTCTCTCTCTCTCTCTCTCTCTCTCTCTTTCTCTCTCTTCCTCTAGCTTCACATCCCATGAAGGGATTTTGCCGCCCGCACTATGGTCATCCAGCCGTCTCGGTCCATCGCTCTCGACCTCCAGTTTCGACATCCTAGTGCCTGTAGATCTTGTTCGACGTCGTCACGTCAGCGCAGTCGGGGTCTTCCTCTACGACGCACACCTGCTGGTTGTTGATGGAACACTTTATTGGTCATGCGTTATTGTGGGGACCTTGCAACGTGGCCAAGTCATCTCATTCGATTGGATTTAATGAATCCGATAATATCGCAACCTCCAAGAATTTGCTTTATCTCGTGGTTCACGCGAATCCGATATTCATTGTTCGCGACTTTAATTGGACCAAAGATGGAGCGAATGACCTTCCTTTCGAAAGTTGATAACAATCTACAACCATTAGTGGTCATGGTCCAGCTCTCGCTTCCGAAAGCCAGCACAGGTTTTATGAGTGCTTTATAAAGTGCGAGCTTGCACGACTGCGATAGATGTCTAGATCGCAATAATTTTGATTGGGCGTAGAAAACTCGATGTGCGGCAGCTATTCGGTCTTTTATTTCTGCCTGCATGTCATTTGATGATGTTATAACTGACCCGAGGTATTTGAAATTTACAACGCGATCAAAGTTGTGGTCGCCAATTCCGAAATTTGCCATGGGGATGTTCCTGGGTGTTTTTAACGCTATTTGCGCTATGTGATACTCCTGATGATGACCTAACAAGTCGAAATCGATCGAGTGATTTTTTAAACTTTTTGAAAGACATTCAAAATATTCTGCGGAACAAAAAACAAGTGATTAATAAAAATGTGTTTATTAAGTTCCTGGGTGTTGATACAAATTTGGTTTTGCTACTGTTCACCTTCAAACCAAGTCTAAATTACGCAATATAAATTCACCTGAATGTTTACTCACACCAATACTAAACAATAACGTTGTTGTATTTTTGGATTTATTTGGATTAATTTAACTAGCATGCTAATGGTGGTATATATTTGGCTTGAAAAAAAGCTTCTTGTGTCGATTTTTTCATAATAATAGCAAAATAATAGCAAAATAATGATTTAAAGAATCAGCCTGCTTTGTATTAATTTCTCTAATATTTGTGAGAAAGTACTATAAATCGAAATTGGTCTATAATTATTTAATTGTAAACCGTCATGTTTTTTATAAATTGGAATAACAATGTTTTTAAAATGTTTGGAAATTCACCAGACTCTATAGGCTCAGGTTAAATAAGTTTTTATCAGTTATATTATCCATTTCGTCTAAACAGAATCTCGGTAGAATTATAATAGGTTCAAAGAAGCAAGGTGTGCTGCAGTCTTTTGAACATCAAAAGAAAATTGAGTGGCTACTTCTTGAATTCTGCAGAGATTTCTTGCAGAGATGTGAGTACAGTATCTGCGATTGAAAGCAGTTAATTTGATGTATCATAATATTTTGTAAATTTCGCCCATATCATCAATAGCTTGTCACGTAAGCTTAGCATTCTTGTATAAAGTTTTAATTTGCGTGAGAACTTTTTTAGTTTGGCAATCTTGCCCACTACCATAAAGGTCAAAGATAGTTTTACAAGAAGTTTAATTTTTCGTTTTACAAATCAAGTGTGATGCATTAGAAATCTTTGTATACATACATTCGTTGTAATAGAAAGTCGGGGGTGTTGGTCACAAAATATTCATCCCACTCTTTTTTGAAATAATAATTTTGTTTTATTTTACTTTAGTTTTTTCCGATTGTAATGGTGTTGTTATTGTGATTGTTCCGTAGATTGGTCTATTTTCAGCTATCTCAAATTAAATACACAATCGTAGGAAATTCTTCCATTTAGCGTCACACTATACCCAAGTATAACAAGACGAAACTCAAATTGAGCTATCGTATTTGCCTTCGAAATATTAAAAAAAAGTCGAAGAATCAATACTTTAGTGTTGGTGCGTATATGTATACTGTCCAAAGTATAAAGAAAGAAATTTTATTGTAAACTAAGAACGGAGACGTCATCATAATTATAAGTGATGTGAAAGGCGACGTGCAGGTTTAACATTTTAATTTAAAATGTAAGTATTACAAAATTAAATACTTATTAAGTAATCAATTGTCTGGATATTAATGGTTTAAATTATGTTCATCAAAATTTCAGCACATAACTTAATTCAATTGGTGGGCCTGTAAACTAAACTTTCATATTATTGTGGAAATAATGAAATTGTTATCAGGAATGAACGAAAATTGTGTATAATACAGCACATAAAGTGTATACGCCGTGTTATAATATATCAAAACAAAAAATATGGAAAAAACAAATAGATAATATGTTTCATCAATCAACAGATTTATGTTAGTCGTATGGTCAATTTTCATTTGAATTTTAATAAAATTCTGAAATCAAAATAGTAGTTTTTTAATTCCGCCAGCATCTCATTCCCTAATACGTTTCGGTTGTGACGTTTCACACACATACTTACACCAAATTGTTCCACCAATTTTTATTTACACACATACATAAGCACAATTGTATTGTATCGAGCTTCGTCCAGTTTCGAATAATCGCGACACTTTTCATACAGGATCTTATTCTAAGTCGAAAGCAAAACTAAGTCAAAGTCTAAACTAAATATAAGTTTTTACTTCGAGAAATGACAAAAAACTCGAATTTTGTTATACTTGGGTATGTATGAAAACAACTATGATAATCAAGACTTACTTATATACAATCAACTTCCCAACCACCCCATACTTTTCTTTCCATTAACGCTGTATAAATTTGAATTTTAGACTAATAGATGGCAAAGATTATTAATTTGAAAAAATCATTCTTCTCATCAGGTTGCGACGACTGATGTTGTATGTTTACATTGGAATATTATCTATATATATAACAATACCATGTAGATGTACTACTAGCGAATTATTGCGAAGCGTACTAAATTTGTTTCTTTCACATTTTCCATCTATAGTTTATTCTCATCCAACATACCCAATCCCAACAGCACGGAACAATCACAATAACACCATTAAAATCGGAAAAATCCAAATTAAAATATACAAAAAATTCGTAAATACGAAAAGTTAAGTTGTGAAAATAGAATATAGATGTAGAATGTGAAAGAATCGAATTTTGAACGCTATGCAATAATTCGCTAGTAGTACATCTACATGGTATTATTTTATATATAGATAATATTCCAATATAAACATACAACATCAGTCATCGCGACCTAATGAGAAGACTGATTTTTTCAAATCAATAATATCATCTGTTCGAAACTGATTGTTAAGATTCTTACACGTTTGCTATAAGTCTAAAATTCAAATTTTGTTTTACTAACATATATCCTTCGCAAGCATTATAAATATCTGTGTGTTTCAAAAGTCACGCATATAGATTTCAGTAGTAAATAATTTCTAAACGCAACCGTTAGTTTACGTCATCGTTGCCATTTGTGAAGTAGACAGATGTACAGTTTTAACGATGAATACTTGCACGCTAGAAGAACGCGTTAAAGTTATTTAAACTTATTATGAAGATCATCGATCTTTAAAAAATACGTATGTTCGTAAATTTTGGTATAAATAATCGTCCAAATTAATCAACAATTTAAAGGTTAGTGAAAAAAAATTGAAGAGACTGGTTCTGTCGAGGATCAAAAATGGTCTGGCCGCCAAAAAGCAGACGTTCTAGTGAGAACATTGCTGCTGTGGCTGAAAGTGTCATGGAGGAACCTTCAATATCGATATCATGTCTTTCTCAGGAATTAGGCATTCATCTATTGACTGGCAACTTTTACATAAGGATTTGCATTTGCATCCTTTCGAAATTCAATCAACACAAATGTTAAAACAAACAGATCATTATCAACGCAGAACTTTCGTCAATTGGTTGTTAGAACATTGTACTGGTTTTCACACAAAATCATCTTTAGTGATGAAGCTCATTTCACATTGGATATGGTTTCGTCAACAAGTAAAGTGTTGTTATTTTCAACAAAATGGAGCTACGAGTCACACAACACGTGAAAATATCAAGCTATTGCGGCATAAGTTTCCAGGTCGATTAATTTCATGTATGTTGACATAAACTAGCAACCTAGGTTATGCGATTTAACACCTTTAGATTACTTTCTTGAAAAGTAAAGTTTATGTTTATATTGTTCAGCTGAAAAAACAACATTCGGACCGACACCCTGTAGACGTGCCCGTTCGTGGTGGACATATGATGTCATTTTTCACATATAATTGTTAAAAGCCATATTTTTACAAAAAATCTACACCACAAGAAATCTAAGTATTTATATGTTTTATTTTTAAAAAACATCTAGGTGCGGCTTTTGAAAGATCCTTTAGAATAATTTTTATCGGGCTAAAGTAGAATCATACTTTTAACCTCACAGTGTTACACAGTGGTATTTACCCTCAGTGTTTTAAAACTAATTGAAAAATGGATTCTAATCAATTCAAAAATAACTATCGGTGCCTTCTAAGTCACCGTTAGGCGGTGCTCAACTTAGCTTCAATATTCTCATAGTCAACTACGTTCGCGTGATAAATCATATACATATATCCGACAAATTTCTTAAACATTGACAAAACCTCGCTTTCGGCGTCCTCCACTAATTAAATGGCAAAGGTGTACAACATTTTTATAACAATGCAAGAGAAAAATTTCTACTTTAGAAATAACTGCATCGAATTCAAATATATTATATAATTAAAAAAGATGAATTCCGTTCCGCGATTATTACAAAGAATTGACATTCCCGCATTCACCGGATTAACACAATAGTGCGAACTTACTTATAATTTATATAAACAAAAACAATTAAATAATCTCTTCTTCCGTATACAGTAAATTCTAAATTCCATTATTTTATTGCAGTTTAATTATTTTCATGTAATCCACCATTCATACGATAGCCGTACTAAGTACATATACACATTACACTGCACACTCATCTGCAACCGCACATCAAAAACGTTATCATCAAGAACATAATGGAGATATACACGTATATGCATCTGTTTATATGCGAGAGTTGATATTAAAAATATTTGACCGTTCACTCATAATTATAACAGTCAGGTTTTCCAAAGAATTTACGGTAAACCGAATGTCCAGTTAAATGAAAAGGTAAAATAATTTTTTTGTGAAATATTTTTTTTTTGTGTTTTGTTGCGAAAACGATATAAGAACAATTACCATCAATTTATTGTTTTGTTTTGTTTCGATCAGGTTTGTTGAACTACTTGCTATATATGCGCACGTTTACGGAGGAAATTTTCTTTTCATTTCATCGTGTGTACGTACATTTATGATGAAAATGAAATGATGTAACCGTAATCGTGCATAAAATGAATACAATCTTTGTGTGCAGATCATTAATTAAAAAATGATAACCATTATACAATCTAATATAACGTATATGCATATACTTTTATTGTAAGTGCTCTAATTATACACCTTAGGTGTGTGTGTAGTGATATCATTCAAATACGATTATAATATAATATTCTTAAGAAACTTGATTGAGTCAATTTCATTGACCTTAATGTGAATTTTAATAATTTTTTGCAATTTTAGATATATGTTCTTGGAATTATACTTTGCTGTATATAAATAATTTTCATTATCCGTATAATCTCTTAATTAATTGATTGATTAAAATGTTTGGCCAGGCAAAGGCTTTATTGGTGCTGCCAATATTAAAAAAGCTGCTGAATCACATTGGATTTGCTCACCCGATTGTGTGAAAACATCCACTCTCATTCTCGGGTCTACAAATAATCCTACTGCAATGAATTTGGCATATGGGTCTGATTTGGAGGCGACAATCAGCAGCTTAGGCACTCGTATTGACAACAAATTTGCAGAAATGAATGCCTTGATCTTCGATATACAAAAATCACAAGATTTTATCTGCTAGGAATTTGATGCAATTAGAAATGAATGTAAAAACATCGCTACAGAAAACGCAGCTTAAACTAGTAAATGTGAATATTTGGAAGGGTCTTACCTGAAACTCCATGCACGATTAAAGTTAATGGAGGCACAGCTCGATATCCCTCTATACAGAGAGAAATTGATAAAAATATTATCATATGTGGTTTGCCGGTCGACGTTCCTGATATAACAATGATGTGAATGGTACTAAAATTCAAAAAATAAATCATAATCCGAAAAACAAATCTACGTTAAGAGATTCGTTCACCTTAAACTCTATAGAGGATAAAATTCATCGTCTTCAAAGCAAGCTGATTGTTTTGTTATGCAACACTTCATCAAGTTTCAATCCAAGCTGCGTATAACGAAGTCAAAAAATTACAACACCCTCATAATTTTAAATATTTAGGGCCAGAGATGGTAAAATTAAATGATTTTCTAGTTACTGATAAATCGAAGCACACAATCTTACTTGGGGATTTAAATATTTATTTATTGAAAGAATCACTTGTGAAAGATGATTTTTTTGTTGTTCGTTCGGTTTAGATTCTCTTATGAATAGCGTTACGAGGAAATACGTGTATTAATCATGTATTTTCTGAATCAAATATTTCAAGATATTCTCTTGAGGTAAAAAGTGTAAGTCTCCAAGTGACGGATCATGTTAGAACTATCATGTTAGAATTAAATATATTTAATCCAAAAGACAGTTTTCACGTTGTCAACCTCGATTGCAAACAAAAATTAGTTATTGCGACTTATTGATTATTTTAAATTCTTATGATTGAACTTATGTGTTCTCTACTAATGATCCAATTTTATCTTATTCCATTTTTATTATTAAACTGACTGGAGAGATAAATAGGAACAAATCAATAACTAATATAAGAAAGTCTGACTTCAAAATAAACCCCTGGATAATCGCATCACTACTAAGTTTAATTAATTATAAACACCCTTTAGCTAGAAAACTAGCAAAGAACCAGACTAATGCGATGTTAAGTAATAAACTTAAAAAGATTAATGCTAAATTAAAACGTTTAATTCCTCAAGCAAAGGAAAGGTATTTTAAGGCTCAGTTTACTGCTGCTGAGAATTTAAAATCGAAATGGAAGGTGGTTAATAGTGTTCTGAACAACACACTGATCACTAATAAAATTATTTCAATTGCGGCTGGAGATAATAAAATTGAAAATGATCCATCTAAAATAGCAAATATTTTTCATCAATGTACCTACTGAAATTTTGAATACTAATCATGAAACCGTTTTTATAGAGGAATCTGTTAGAGATAACTTAACTTTCTCGAACTACAATTATCAGAATTTTTGAAGTGAAACTTCTTTGCGCCCGTTGTACACATTGGGATGGGGTGTTGGTCGAGAAACCGCGTCACGCGGGAAAAATCGACGGTTATACGTTTTTGTGCAGTAGACACTTTCGTTGCGGGATAGCGGTAGGCTTGTTTTATTTATGTTTGGATTTGTTATTTAATTTTATTTTATTTTCATATACGAGATAAAGACGACCAGGAAGTAGAAGAAGGAGATTAACTGAGATGCAAATATTGAGATTATGTGGTGTAACTGAGAATCAGCTTACATTTTGTATATAGTACCATAAAAACAGCGCATCCAACTTAAAACCGGCATATTTTTTATGTACGCGGATATGATCAATGGTCTTGCAAGAAAACATTAAATTAATATGAGAAAACCTAAATCTTAAATATTAATGAAATTTTACATAATTTGTTACGAAATGATGATCGGTTATTATATCATATCAAAAATCATATATTAAACCATATCAAAAATCATATAAAATAATACAAATCATATAAAATCATATCAAATCATGTCAAATCATATCAAATCATAACAAATATCATATCAAACCATATAAAATTATATCAAATTATAACAAATCATATCAAATTATATCAAATCATATTAAACCATATCAAGTCATATCAAATCATATTAAATCATAGCAAATCATATCAAATTATATCAAATCATATTAAACCATATCAAGTCATATCAAATCATATTAAATCATAGCAAATCATATCAAATCATATCAAATCATATCAAATCATATCAAATCATATCAAATCATATCAAATCATATCAAATCATATCAAATCATATCAAATCATATCAAATCATATCAAATCATATCAAATCATATCAAATCATATCAAATCATATCATATCATATCACATCATATCAAATCATATCAAATCATATAAATTCATATCAAATCATATCAAATCTTATCACATCATATCAAATCATATCAAGGAATATCAAATCATATCAAATCATATCAAATCATATCAAAGCATTTCTAATCATATCAAATCATATCAAATCATATCAAATCATATCAAATCATATCAAGTCAAATCAAATCATATCAAATCATATCAAATCATATCAAATCATATCAAACCATATCCAATCATATCAAATCATATCAAATCATATCAAATCATATCAAATCATATCAAATCATATCAAATCATATCAAATCATATCAAATCATATCAAATCATATCAAATCATATCAAATCATATCAAATCATATCAAATCATATCAAATCATATCAAATCATATCAAATCATATATATCAAATCATATCAAATCATATAAAATCATCAACGATTACACGAAAACTGGACGTTGTTTAACAAGTTTTGAAGCGTTTACAGTTTGGAGCCAATACCGCTTAACCTGGCACGAAGATAAGGTATTTCACACATGGATACGGTTGATCTTCCCTCCACAAGATTCGATGAGTAACATTTGACTCAATATCTGCTGGCGGTCTGGTGTAATAAATTATTAAAGGTGATAAAATCGAACTTTAAATTATACGTTTGAAGCCTTTACCGTTTGGAGCCAATTCCGCGTAACCTGACATGAAAATAATTTATTACACATAGGGTTGATCTGCCCTCCACAATGGATTAACATTTGACTCAATATCTGGTTGCGGTCTGGTGAAATAAATTATTAGAGGTGGTAAAATGGAACTTTATATTACACGTCCAAGAACCATAGAGATATCACAGCTACATCAAAAGTTACAATTTTGGTGGTTTAGGTTTGATTATTAGCTAAACCGACTCGATCTTCGAAAACGGTAACTGTAATAAAATCGGAATTTGTTGTAATAATTTGCAATAAATGTGTAACAAATTATAGTATAGGTTTCATTAAGGCGGGCTAATTTGGTCGGTGCAGGTTAACAGCACTAATATATTTGCTTCTTAACAAAACTGATCACGAAACACAAAAGACATGGGCATACAAAACGCGGTTCATTAGCAAAAGATGGCATGCTCTTGAATCCTTTGAATAAACAAGGCAAATACAAGGCGTTTAACAAGGTCTCAACCTAATAGAGCAACCGAAATCTGTATCCGCTATTCACGAGGAATGCCTATTATGTAAGGACGTCCACAAACTTCACGAATGCGCCAAGTTTAAGAAATTGAATTCAATAGATAGAAGAGAGCAAGCTATGACTTCGTCATAGAGCAAGTCAAAGTTTGAGTCAGAGAAATTGTAATAAATGTGGCCGCAGGCAACCATACCTTGCTTCATTAAGAGACAATTGCAAATAATGATATTTTATCGAACAATTCACTTGGATCAACTCCAATCGCCATCAACAAGAGCATGAATGATAAACAGCCGAATGCATCGGCTTTAGATACTGCCCTAACGAACACATGTAGCATTGGCGGCACCATATTACCGACAGCCAATGTTACGATCAAAAATCAGTGTAAACAAGTTACGCTAAGCAATGTTTTATTAGACTGGGGATCTCAAATCTCGTTTATCTCACAAAAATCTACTCTACTACAAAATTAAGAGTAGTTTTTGATGGTTCAGTCGTACCGGAGTGAAGTATTTAACATTTATCAAAAGTGTAGCTACACAAATTAACAAAAAATAAAAATGTAGTTACACAATTTAACAAAAAATGTAGTTGTACACAGAAAAAATGTAGCAGGGTTACAATTATAATTTTTTTATTTTATATCCCACTTTTTAAACCTAGAAAACAAAAAAATAGAGCTAAAAAAAATTACGAAGAGTTAAAATATCAATAAGTAACTTGAATAAATAATTTATGAAGTTGAGTGAATTTTATTAAATAATTTTTTAAAATTTAAATCTATGTGAATATTTTAAATAAAATATTGAATAAATATGAATAAAATAAATCTTTATGTTTTACGTTGTTGTTGTTTTATTGTAATGGTTTTTGTTGTGATTGTTTCGTACATTGGTCTATTTCAGTATATCTCGAATTAATGTGAAATTTGTATAAGAAAGAATCGAATTTCGTAGACTAGGTAGTAATTCGCTATTGCTACATATACATGGTATTGGTCTATATACAGACAATATACCTATGTAAAATATCAACATCAGTCGCCGCGGCCTGATGAGATGACTGATTTTTTCAAGTTCGAAACTGTATGTTGCGATTCTTGCAAATCTTCCATCTATTAAATTCTAAATCTTTATGGTTTTGAATTAATAATGATTTTAAAATATAACTCGTACAGTTAAAAAAATACACTTTGATGACGATTAACACATAGTTCTAGAGTTGGCTAGAAAAATATGAGTATTCTGGCATTTTATTTGTGCCTTCGTGATTTATTTGAGATATACGGCACATCGATGCAATAAATGATGGATAAAATGCCAGAATACTCATATTTTTCTAGCCATCTCTAGAACTATGTGTTATTGGCCATCAAACACCCACACGATTCAACGTACACTTTCCGATATTCAAAAATATTGTAAAATTGATAGAAAATTCCCCGAGGGTTGCATCGGTGTGCCGTATATCTCAAATAAATCACGAAGGCACAAATGAAATGCCAGAATATTCATATTTTTCTATCCATCTCCAGAATTATGTGTTAATGGTCATCAAAGTGTATTTTTTTAACTATACGAGTTATATTTTAAAATCCTTATTAATTCAAAACCATAAAGATTTATTTTATTCATATTTATTCAATATTTTATTTAAAATATTCACATAGATTTAAATTCGAAAATTAATAATTAAAATTCACTCTAAATTATTTATTCAAGTTACTTATTGATATTTTAACTCTTCGTAATTTTTTTAAACTCTATTTTTTTGTTTTTAGGTTTAAAAAGTGGGATATAAAATAAAAAAATTATAATTGCAACCCTGCTACATTTTTTCTGTGTACAACTACATTTTTTGTTAAATTGTGTAACTACATTTTTATTTTTTGTTAATTTGTGTACCTAGCTACACTATTGATAAATGTTAAATACTTCACTCCGGTTTCAGTCGTAACATCCAAAGGGATTTTATTAAATGCCACATACACACGAGCTGCTTGGTTGAGTGAGCCACATTAGTTTTGGTGACCGACTTGACTCTGTTACAGAAACCTGTCAATAGTTAATAAATTGATAGTTGCAAATATAATGTAAAGCGGTTAGCACAAGACACCACATTTATTTTTGATTTTTTTGGATATAAATATTCAGTATCTTAACAAAACTTTATAATTATAATTTAAAATGTATACGTCATTTTGACGTTTTGTAGTGACTGAAAAGTTATAAATTTATAGCGGAAGAATTTTGGGCGAGTATACTAATGCGGTTTTCATCCAGCCAGGTCAACAACCGAAAACTTTTTCTCTGCGATGATGATTGTGTTAGTAAAGTGCTAAGAAAAGGACACCCCGATGCATTTGCTATTTATAGATTTTCAACATGCGTATGCGGCTTTTGATATAACATCAGGAGTACGGCAAGTAAACCAAATAGACCAAATTATATCCAACCTTTTGGTCAAAAAAAAATATTAGATTACACGGGTGACAAATGCATCTTGTGTCGTAACATCGAATTTTTCGAAAAACCTCTGCTCATGCGATTCTTTAGGGTCGATAGTAAATGTGCAAAACTCAGTCTCTTCAGATAAAACATTACAGATCGCAGCAGGTTACCGAGCACTCTACGCTAACATTAACATTTTCAAGTCTCGGAATTTATCGCGCAAAACTAGATTAAATATTTATAAAGCGCTAATAAGACCGAAAACCTTTATGCCGTTTATGAGTGCAAAAAGCTTGCCGTTTATGAGCGCAAATTATGCGTCTAAATCTCAAGATTAGAAATGATCTCAACAACTCTGATATAAAGGGAACAATTATATCATCAAGGCTTGAGATGCACCTATTTGGTGTTTGGACGATGTAGAACTGAGCATTTACGAGAAAGCGATTGTTAACTGTAAGATTCTAAACTGAAATTGCAACAATAACTGTTCAGTTCAAAAAACCGCTTTTTCAACCAAAGTTAAGCCCGGTATAGCACAAATAGATTCTTGGATCGAGATGAAACTTCATACTTTAGCTGGCTCTAAAAAAATTGAAGATCCCGTTTAATTTTGCCCGAAATAGGTTCACTGAAAATGAAAACTTCATTAGGAGCTTTTTCGTATTTGCAAATATTTTGAAAAGTATTGCATTTTTCGAGAAAAACGACTAAGAGATTCCAAATTAGTTTTCCAAAATTTAAGCGGAAATTACGATCTTTGACAAAACCAGTTTTTAAACAATAATTGGGCCCATGTACAGCCCATATGAACTGAACATAGCTCTTTCTAAAAAATCTGGAAATTCCATTGAATTTGACCGAAATAGATGAACTGGAAGTGACAGCATCAAAAGGTGCTTTTTTGATTTTCCATAAGAAGTGACAGCTTCAATAAGAGCGAGAAACGGTTATGAACTAACAGAATCTTAACTTTTTTTGCAACAATACCGCTCCAGAACAGTTTTCCAAAATTTAAGTGGAAATAACGATATTTGTTAAAAACCTGGGGCCTAACTATTGAATTTGAAGTTTATTTTCGAGGGCCATCGTTTTCCTATAGGAAGCGTATAAACGAAACAGAAAAGAATAATAAATATTGCATAGGAAAACGATAGCTTCCAAAAATGAGCGTCGGCTTCAATAGTTAGGCCCCTGTTAAACGTTAGTAAAAATATTGGTCCCTCTACAGCATATATGGATAGGTTAATCGGGGTGAAACTTCATATACAAAAGTATTTTCTATAAATTGGGTGATCCCAGTGATTTTTGCCTGAAATTAATTCAGCGGAATAGCAGCTTCCAAAGGAGCTTTTTCGTTTTTACAAATATTTTCAAAACTAACGGTGTAAAATAAAAAAGCGGTGTAAAATAAATTGATTTTTAATTTAATTTCGAACAAAAGTCGTTTAAGTCATATTTTAAAATTTAGAGCAAACGAAATGACTATTCAGAAAAAAACTTCATACTGTGGCACTATTCTGGCAATTCCCCGGGAATAGGGAACTGGGGAAAGAATTTATATGTAATTTCTATTCAAATATTTTTTTTTCGGCCTACTGAGGTGAAAAGCTTGATGTAAATATTTATAAATTGGGAATAATTTTTCCATACCTAACCCGGGGTCTTCAATATGCAAAATCGCTGAGATTTTCTATCATGAGACTAAATTTATGAATGTATGTGTAAGTATATTATACAAATTTTGAAACCCTCAGCAAATTATCAGGAGGCTATTTCACGAAAAAATTATCATGAAATTTTTAAGAAATGTCAGTGAAATTGTCAATGCTATATACTGTTTTAACATAAAAATCTATAAATTGGTTGACAATATTTACAGATTTTTTGACATTTGTAGAAATTATTAAGAGACTAAAATGCTCGGTTATGATACATATTTGTTTGATAATTATTTATCAATGAATTGAAAAAAACATACCCATATATAAAATATCATGAGAGAAAGTCTCAACGATTTTGCCTAGTGAAGACCCCGTGTAAATTGGCAGGGAAAATTATTCCCCATTTAATTTTGTTTTCAAAAAAATTAATACTAACTTTTTAACTCCGTAGGCCAGAAAAATAATGTTTAAATAAAAGTACATATAAATTCTTTCCCCAATTCCCTGTTCCCGGGGAATTACCAAAATAGTGCCACTGAAGCTTTTTCCAAAAATTGGGAGAACTATGCGAAATGTGGTGGACATTTGCTGAACAAGATAAATTTTTTTAACCCATATAACCTCAAAGTACCAAAAATGAACACCCAATTAGAGAGTCAATATTTTAACAAATACGCAGTTTTAATTAAGTTTTTTTATAAAAACCCGCGACTAAAATGTGGATGACTTTTAAAAGCCGTTTGGATCTTTGTATGTAGTTTTACTAAAAATAGGATATAGTCAGAAAAGGGCATTTGGGATATCGTGGTATTTTATTTTATAATTTTTATTCCAAAAAAACTAGAATACATTTTTTAAATATTTTCTTCATAAAAACTTAAAAATTATTTCACGAAAAGGAAATTTATGATAGACGAGGCGTTGGAAGAACTAGAAAAGTAGACTAGGCGATGAAACCAACTAGCGAGCACAGTGTTGAGTATACTGAAGTTGAGGCTGAGTTCGAAAAGAAAGACTATAGCTAGTTATCAATGAAAACTTTGAACTATGAAAGTTCAACCAAATAAACGACCACGAATAAAAGTCAATAATACGATATTGCGGTCGATTCCGGGATCGAAAATTTTATGCTGTTATTTTATTTCCTATTGGAATTTGTATTGAAAAAACAAAAATAACATAACATAACATAAAATTTTAGATCTCGTAATCGTCCAAATTACTTTCATTAGATTCAATGGACATCGGGTGAAATAACTGTAAACGTAAAACTGAAATTGGACTGGCGAGTCACAAACCTTCGAATTTTTTAAACTTTTCTTTAACGACGGGTTGATACTGAATTTAGTGGATGGTATACGAACCAGTATTCATCTCAATATAAAAATTCAAATTTCGCCAATAGTGCGAACCTGCCAGCAGAGAAGAATAAAACTATCATTAAATATACACCGATCGTAAACGACCTTGAGGTTGATGAGTCAATGATTTCCTATTTTCGTCGTCATGGGTGTAAGCAATTTATGCGAAATAAACCGGCCCGTTTTGGTTTTAAATCGTGGGTGTTAGCCCAAAAAAATGGATACTACATACAATTTGATGCCTGCCAAGGTAGACAAATTTCAAATACCAATAAACTGTCTCTCGGGGATCGGTAATACTAAATTTTTCAAACATATTGAAAAATAATTTCGGAAATTTAGAATTTTCTTTATTTTTTGAAATAAAAAATTACGAACCCGTCAATTCTGAAAAAAACTTTTGGGATTGAATTATGGATGCACCGGTACGGCCAGGGAGCATCGC
The DNA here is from genome assembly GCA_932526605.1 of Nephrotoma flavescens. Lineage (NCBI taxonomy): Eukaryota > Metazoa > Arthropoda > Insecta > Diptera > Tipulidae > Nephrotoma > Nephrotoma flavescens. The sequence continues at coordinate 35,864,939 of OW052220.1, read as the reverse complement.
TGCGGTAACTGAAAAAGTAAAACAATCTGCAACTCATGGGTTTTAGCAAAATCCGTGGGATGCAAGTTGGACTAGCTCGAATCTAAATGACAAATTGCTAGATAATTATGCAATAAATATGGAACACGTCCTTTAGCGTCCGGTCCACGTCTCAAGGCTATAAAACATGATCAGGCTCTTCAACGCGGCTCTCTCGTTTGATTTCAACAGAAACTTCGAGAAAAACATGTGGAGAATGTGAACTAAGAACCGTTGAAAATGTATGATTCCACTATATACACGTTTAATGTTTAGAACTTTTAAAACCTCCCAAAAGCATTAAAAATTTGATTCCTATCAAATATACTTAACAAAAAAATAACAAATTTTCTCATATACGTATACGCTATATATATTGTATGTATTGGTTAGTTATTTCCCTAAAAGTTGCTCTTAGGTAAAAAAAAAGAGTACAACTAGGCGAATAAAAATAAAAATATTCAATACAATCGAAATATTGATACAAAAATTAGAAAACAATTAGGCGAATACAAATAAAATTGTGTAACACGATCACCTACGTTTTTCTAAAATAATCGAGTTGAGTTCGCGATAGTTTTTCCAAATTTGCCCAATTTAAAATTAAAAAATTAGTTTTTTTTAATTAAATAATTTATATTTAATAATCCTCTAAATATAACCGAAAAAATCCATCATAAAAGTTGTATAGTTTTCTTGTAATATCACTGCTCTGCATAATTCTGAACTACTCCGTTATTATACAGAACTATACAGAACAACGATATTACAAGAAAATTATACAAATTTATCATAGATTTTTCTGTTATACTTAGAGGGTTATTCAATCTAAATTATTTGTTTAAAAAAATTAATTTTTTAATTTTAAATTGGGCAAATTTGGCAAAACAATCGCGAAATCACCTCGATTATTTTCAGAAAATCGCAGCTAATAGAAACATTCATATGAAAGTAAGGCTTTAATGTGCTGAATATGCGCAACGTAAAAAAAAACCCTGTTTGTAAGTTAAAGCATAACAAGGTCTAAAATATAAAAATGCTAAATGGTCGGTTCCATATACTAAATGTCAAAAATGCTAACTGGTTGGTTCATTTGGAAACTTCTATGAAAAATTTTGTTCTAGAGAAGTCAAAAGCCCCATTAATAAACATGTTTTTTCTAATGTGCTTAGTATGCACTTTAATACAAAAATTCCAAATGGTCGGTCCCTGGGGTCAGATCAGTAACAAGCAATAACTGCAACAAGTGCTGCATGAAATTTCAATGACAAATTTCAACAAACAGTTGTTGCATGAAACTTCAATGAAAAATTTTGTTGTACAGAAGTCAAAAGTCTCATATATAGACATAGTTTTTTATGATGGCCTTAGTATGCACTTTAATATAAAAATGCCAAATGGTCGGTCCCTGGGGTCGGTCATATCGATAACAAGCAATAACTGCAACAAGTGCTGCATGAAATTTCAATGAACAATTTTGTTCTACAGAAGTCAAAAGTCCCATATATAGACATGTTTTTTATGATGGCCTTAGTATGCCCTTTAATATAAAAATGCCAAATGGTCGGTCCCTGGGGTCGGTCATATCATTAACAAGCAATAACTGCAACAGTTGTTGCATGAAACTTCAATGAACAATTTTGTTCTACAGAAGTCAAAAGTCCCATATAGCATAGACATGGATTTTTATGATGGCCTTAGTATACTTTAATACAAAAATGCCAAATGGTCGGTCCCTGGGGTCGGTCATATCAATAACAAGCAAAAACTTCATGAACAATTTTGTTCTACAGAAGTCAGAAGTCCGATATATAGACATGGTTTTTTATGATGGCCTTAGTATGCACTTTAATACAAAAATGCCAAACGGTCGGTCCATGGGGTCGGTTATATGAATAACAAGCAGTAACTGCAATAGTTGTTGCATGAAACTTCAATGAAAAATTTTATTCTAAAGAAGTGAAACGTCACATATTTAGACGTGGTTTTTTATTATGGCCTTAGTATGCACTTTAATACAAAAATGCCAAATGGTCGGTCCCTGGGGTCGGTCATATGAATAACAAGCAATAACTGCAACAGTTGTTGCATGAAACTTCAATGAACAATTTTGTTCTACAGAAGTCAAAAGTCCCAGGGACCGACCATTTGTTATTTTTGTATTAAAGTGCATACTAAGGCCATCATAAAACACTATGCCTATACATGAGACTTTTGACTTCTGTAGAACAAAATTGTTCATTGAAGTTTCATGCAACAACTGTTTCAGTTATTGCTTGTTATTGATATGACCGACACCAGGGACCGACCATTTGGCATTTTTGTATTAAAGTGCATACTAGGGCCATCATAAGAATTTATGTCTAAATATGGGACTTTTGACTTCTGTAGAACAAAATTGTTCATTGAAATTTCATGCAGCACTTGTTGCAGTTATTGCTTGTTATTCATATGACCGACCCCAGGGACCGACCATTTGGCAGTTTTGTATTAAAGTGCATACTAAGGCCATCATAAGAAACCATGTCTATATATGGGACTTTTCACTTCTGTAGAACAAAATTGTTCATTGAAGTTTCATGCAACAACTGTTGCAGTTATTGCTTGTTATTCATATGACTGAACAAAGGAACTGACCATTTGGCATTTTTGTATTAAAGTACCAAGGCCATCATAAAAAATCATGTGTTTCTATATGGAACTATTTACTCAATTAATTATAATTATTAATTTATTTTTATCACGCAACAATTGTTGCCAGTATTCTTCCTAAATGTATACTATTTGTATATTCGCACACATGTATAGTTTTTGTTATTTGGTAGAAATTTGACTTCGGTAAAATTTTTGATACAAACACAAAAATGTGATAATTGAGACTAAATAAGATAAACGCACTGTACTGAATTTATATACATATAATTTAAATTGAAAAATTAATAAACCTTAATTCGAAAAAACAAAGTATTTTTATTATCATTTTTTGACAATGGCAATTCCCAAATGGCTCTTTTCGGCCACATAAGTTTTCATGAAATTTTACAAAACTAAAATCCAAAACCACTAAATTTGGTTGACACTGTTGGTTTTCAATTTTATAACAAATTCGGTAGGTTCAGTTTTTGGCTTTGATGTCGTGTGTTGACCGCAAAAAATACACCCCCATTTTTATATTAGGTGAAAACTTAATCACTCATGTAAAGAATCTCGATATATAACTTTCACAGTTTAACTTGAAAAGTCAACTCGACTAATGTGAATGTTTAATAAAGTAAGCAGAGGCACAATTAAACAAAGCAATATGGTGTCGAAGGCCTTTAAAAATACTAACCATTTTAATTCTAAATTGTCACCAATCACGAATCATAAATTATGCAAATTGAACGCCAGTTTATATTTAACATTAAAATTAAGGTGGTATATCAAACAACGCTGCGTTCTTATTTTGTACATTTGCATAATTATGTAAGTCTTATTTATATTATTAAGCGATGAGAATTTTTTATTAGGTACACAATATACTTTAAGTGTACAAACATAAAGGTGTGCGTATGTGTTTTTGTTCGGCTGTGTATGGCACCCACTTCACAGGGAATACACAATTTAAATATTTTGTTTAAGAATTAGTTAGAGATAATGTTGTCAGATTAAGATAACTTAATATAATTTGATAAACACGTTTTTTTTTAAAAAATAATATTTTTTCTTGACATAAGACCGTTTTGAGTTTATTACAATGGATTGCAGTCGACTTGGTCATCATATACAGACAATAGAATAATTTACAGTTTAATTTTTAAGTATTACTAATTCGTCTGGTATAAATTATATTGTGTACAAGAACGCGCTCTCGACATTGAAAAGTTGTTAAATTATAATACATATTTTAATATCCGGAATATAGTAAAATAGTTCTCACGGTGATAATCCTGGATGAGTTTGCTATAGATAAATATTATGCGGTCTGCGCATAATTTGAGATCGCTTTGTATTCATAATTACACATTATATTGAATCATTAACACGTGCACAAAAAGCATGTTGATAAAATTACCATACACCAAAATCATAAAATTAAAAAATATTTAACGCCATAATTACATAATATGTCTATATATATACGAAAATATCAAATCTCATTCTAATTCCTTTATATAACAATGGGGCACACTCACTATACACGAATTCAATAAAATCATCTAATTTAATTTATCCCATAAAATCTATTCAAATTATATCGCGTTTCAAAATATTCACTTTCTATTTCATAATGCACTTAAATATAAATATACGGTCTGCCGCGAGTGTCCATCCGCCGCAAAGAGTTCAGCGAACTGTGCACAGTATACACACCGTCATCGTGCGCATATTATATTGAATGTATATTCAAATCTTAAAGGTGTTGTTTTATAATAATAATAATAATGATAATAATTCGGGAATTAGAAGAAGCGAACGATTTAAAATCAATATATGAACATGCGCGCGATGATGAATTTGTAACACAATACAACAATTTTATGATGGACAAAAGAAAATTTTAATTCAATTATAAGAAAGATAATGGTATTTTTCATGGTTCCATTGCGCTGAGAAAAATACCTTTGCATTTGTAGCTAACTATAGAAGACTTTATAATACGCCGGTATGGATAAGTACTCACTCGGTATATGGACGGCACGGTTTGAAAAGAAAATTGAAATGAAACGGTTTTTTTTGTTTTTTATAGATGTTTGACGTTTTGATTTTAGTGTTTGGTAGTTATTGGAGAATACAAATTATCTATAACGAAATTTTGCCACATAATTGGGGTTTATGACGTATTACCGCGGAGACTTGAAAGAGTTTTATGTTTTGTTTTCAATTTTTATTGTTCTAACATTTAATGCCCGGTGAGCAATACTCGTGATTGAGAATTTTTTATTAATTGGTTAAATTATATGCTTCGTTGAGTGGTTTATGGTACTCCGGTTACAGAGTTGGTATAACGGCAAAAATTTGCATCATCGAGTGGAGTTTTGTTAAAGTGATTACGGCTAGTGATTGTCCCAGACGTCGACATCGTCAACAACTTAGAAAATGATATTAAGCAATTTCCTCTCATTAGTTTTCGGCTTATTTTGCGTTATCGGCAAAGAAGATAAAATCAGCCTGGCTTTTTAAAGCTCACAGCTGTCATTTTATATAGGAGTTAAAATTTTAGTATAAAGTAAAAGAACATTTGATTTGTCATTTGTCACTTAATCACCAAAATTTATGAATTTCGGGTAGTCAATACGATTACTTGCAAATATCCGCTTTCCAGTTTCAATGTACTGTGTGCAACGGATAACTTGATTTTTTGCCACTTCGTTTAATTTACGGTAACCGGGATGTGCCATCTTTTTTCTGGACATGAACCACTGGGAAACTTCATGGATTGCTCGATTGCGCTATCACTCCACGATGTTCCATTTTTTTGTATAACATCGGTTTTTTTTGAATTTTTTTTTTTGTAATCCCTGTTCTGGGCCGAGGCACTGCCAACTCTTTCGCGGTTTGTTTTTCCTGTCCTACCTTACGCAGATATGCCAAATTGAAGACGTACTGCTATAGGGCCGACTTACATTACAGCTATTTTAAACTTATTTTTTCTTCTTTTCTTTTGAATGGCAGACCCTATTAGTATTTGATAAAATCTTTGAAAAGTTATAAATTCTCGATTCAGGAGTTTCTTAAACGAACCGAACTTTTATCATGCATATCAGTATGGATTTAGAGAAGGTGTGGATACTGATGTGGCTTCTGTCGAAATGACACATGATTTATAATGCTGTGGATTGCAGCCCTCTTTCTTGATCTAAAAAAAGCTTTTGATACTATTGATCCCAAGCTGCTTCTCGATAAATTATAGGGTTGTGGATTTCGTTTCGACCTATAAATTGATTATTAACTAATGCGTCAGCAATTAGTTATGATAAATGGAACGAGCAGTAATTTTTAAACTGTAAAGTGTAGGTTCCCTCACGACAGTGTGTTGGGACCATTAATGTTCCTGATATTTGTCAAAGACATCTCAAATTTACCTTTGATTGGCAAAATTCAAATTTTTTTCACGATACGGCACTATTTTATGAGACAAATGTCCCTTCAAACCGAATATGATCAAAATTTTTCCAGGTAAATTATGAGATACCGGACTAATGTAAATCAGCTAGTTGCTCTGTACAGAGGGCAATTTAAAATTAAGGACAAATAGGGGTCGATACAAAAATATATTCTATCGTCGATACTGCTATTGTCGGTGCAAAAATATACTGTACTCTATTTTAGACCGTGATCCAGTTTCGAATTGGTAACTAGAACTTGGAATTAAGGAGCCTTTTATAAAATTTTATTAAAAACTAGCGGGCCTGACACACTTTGCTCTGCCTGAATGTTGGCCGATCTGGCGGGTTCAGCAAACGTTCTTTTCGATATTCGAATTTTTGATAAAATATATACTGTGACATTTGACATTGTGTTGACATTTCATCTTTTTTGTTTTGTCATTGTGTGATTTGCTGTTGCCCAAAGCAAAATCAAAATATGAGAGCAATTCCTCGTTATCCTACGCCGTTCAATTCTCGTGTCATGGCTGCTAGACGACATTTGGTGTTTATCATTGGCACATTTGGCGAAAGAGGAAGCACTTTTCGTGAGATTGGTTTTAAGTATAATAATGTGATTTATATTATCCTTTTCTTTCCGCTCATTCAGACAAAAAAAAACATTGTTATGTTTTATTTTATACAAAGAGAAAATTTTTAATATTTTGTGTAGATAAATCTTTGTGCAAAATTGATGTACGCCGATGAGTAAGTGTGTATCTTCTAATATATAGGTAAAATTCCAAATAAAAGAAGAAAATAATCATTTATAGTATACTCTATATGAAAACTGGTATCCATCAAAAATAGAAAGGAAATCGCTCAAAAATTATTGAAATTTCGCTGGAAAAAAATAGTATTACCAACTTTTATGGCAAATTTCTCGTAGTAAAATGTGTACCAGATTCCATACCGTATAAGCATACTATAACGCAAATAGGATTTAAGCCCATAATTCTTGTAAAACTGTAATAAATTATTTGAGACTATGCTTTAAATATTAGAATTTTACCTATATTTTCAGAAGATAATATTAATAATTATTGCTAGATTGCCCATATTTAAAGCATAACACCATACAATTCCAATGCGATCTAATGCGTTGGTTAATATTACTTACTCTTCCATAAAAAAAGGAGATATTGCCTGTTTGTTTGTGGTTTTCAACCATAGTTCCCGATGTTTAACATATTTTTTGACTATGGTTGAAAAATATGTTAAACATCGGGATGTTTACCAATATTTTTTTTCAGTGTATAGCTTACCTTCCCACAAATTGTATATTTTTCCTGTTTAATTTTACACAATTAATTGTTGTCTCAAAAACGGTTATCTGGAAAATTATCAAAACAATTTTAGTCAAACACTCAATACTATATGTACGGAAATGTGCATGAAATATCGAAAAAAAGCGAACAGAAATTGAAATGTCAAAACAATGCGATGCTAATTAGATGAATAATACACACAATATGCACGCAAATGTACGCCGTTTATGAGGAGTTCTATTATACCACAGAAGAATATATATATATATATATATATATATATATATATATATATATATATATATATATATATATATATATATATATATATATATATATATATATATATATTGGGAGCTGGTGAAATTTTGGAGTTATATGTTCTGATATGTGAAAAATCTTAAAAAATATAAAAAATAAAATTTTGTAAAAAAACAAAATAAAATTTTTCTAGAACCTGATCGCAGTGCATCCTAAAGGGTCCAATTGTAAATCTTAACCATCCAGCAACCCATTCAAACACAAACACGGAATTTTATTAAAATCAGTCCAGTCGTTTAGGAGGAGTTCAATTAGACAAACACGAACAGAAAAATTATATATATAAAGATTGGAGGTAGTGGGAGTGTGATATGAGAGAAAACTAAACAAAATAAAAAAAAAATATATATTTTATGGCTATATTTAAAATCCTATTGGCTATCTTGCATCTATATCCATTTAAGAGCTATGATGGTTTAAAGTTAAAAAAATAAAAAAAAAGATTTTTTTTATAAAACTTAGTTTTTCTCAAAAAAATCCCCTAATAAAACTTTTTTTTTACAAAATTTTAATCCGATATGATTTCATCTACAATCCCCCAATCCATTATTTGTACCCACGTGCTATAGTTTTTTACTTATGAAATGAAGAATGAAAACACTACACACTAATTGTAGTGTAAAACAATTTCGTCGCCTATTATTTTACTGACGAAAAAAATTGTTGCAATTTTTACACTAATGCGACTTTGTTTGGTTGCCGTCCGATTAATATTTTGTAAGTTTCAGTTTAATATTTGCTTGTACTTTGTTCCCGAACCAAATTTTTTAAACACGCTGTATATCAAAGGATATCAAAAATTGATCCCTCACTACCGTACGATTTTTTTCATGAAATGAACCAAGGAATCACTCCTTAACGGGTTAGCATTCCAATCGGGGACACTCGATGTATATACAAAGAAGATTACCAGTTTTTAATTTTGTAAGTCCATGTCAATGACGTCCCTTAAGCTAGCAGAATTCATACGGCAGAACATTACAAGACAGTTTGGATAATTATAGGCTAATTAAATGGTCTATTAAAAAGTTTTGGGCTCCATCCCTTCCAACTAAAACGCGGGTTCTGTTAGCTTTAGAAAAAGTTGGCAGAAACCATATCAAAAAACGATTTAAAAACAATTGGAAAACTAAAGGTTAATTTAGGCTAATTAAATGCTATATTTAATTTTTTTTATTATGCTCGCTCTAGAGGAAAAGTAAGGCTTTATCACTTAAAAGCTAGCAGAACCCAAATCGAAAATCGCACCAAAACCGAAATTAGAACGCAAAACAAGAAACAACTGACACACAAATTATTTTAGGCTCATTATGACCTAATCAAATATCAAATTAAAAAATTTTGGGCTTCACTCGTTTTTGACCAAATTTCAGATCATTTAATCTAAGGCTAGCAGAACCCATAACGAAAATCGGGCCAAAACCGAAATTAGAACGCAAAACAAGAACAATGAACAAACAAATAATTTTAGGCTCATTATGGAAGCCACATTAAAAATTCAACAACCACAAAAATCAAAAGCCACATTAAAAAATTTGAGAACCACTCGTTTTTGACCAAATTTCAGGTCATTTACAGCTCAATTCCCTTAGACGTATCACTTCATGCGACGTGACTATGGATCTTCCTGGTTACTAGATTTTAAAATCAAAATTTAATAAATAATTTTGTGTAAAACTCTTAATGAAAATTTTTTAAATCTTAGTTGGCTTCATTAGTTTGATTTTTTTTTTATTTATTTGTCACGTCAAAATTTCAAGTGATGAAATTGTCATTTGGAGTGATGGCAGATATTTTTATAAAGCAGCATACTAAGATTTAAAAAACAGCCAGAACGACTTTATTAAACAATTATTTTGTAAATTTCGATTTAATGATCTAGTAAACAGGAAAATGAGTAGTCACGTCACTTGAAGTGATGCGACTAGGGGTATAGGGGTATTAATCTAAAGCTTGCAGAACCCAAACCGAAAATTGAACCAAAACCGAAACCTTTCTTGTTTTGCGTTCTAATTTCGGTTATGGTCCGATTTTCAATTTGGATTCTGCTAGCTTTTAAGTGTTAAAGCCTTACTTTTCTCCTAGAGCGAGCATAATAAAAAAAATTAAATATAGCATTTAATTAGCCTAAATTAACCTTTAGTTTTCCAATTGTTTTTAAATCGTTTTTTGATATGGTTTCTGCCAACTTTTTCTAAAGCTAACAGAACCCGCGTTTTAGTTGGAAGGGATGGAGCCCAAAAATTTTTAATAGACCATTTAATTAGCCTATATAATTATCTATACTGTCTTGTAATGTTCTGCCGCATAGGTTCTGCTAGGTTAAGGGACGTTGTCAGTGTGCAGGTTGTGACATGGAGCTTGCAAAGTGCAGGTTGTGTACTATTATTGTGTGAATGGGTGGTCTGTGCGTGAATGAAAAAGGGCGGACGTATTGATTGACCTTCACAGGACATTAAATCTATTGGACAATTAATACTTTCTCTTTCTACAAAAAACAAAAAAACCCCCTGTATCACATGCTAAACAAAAGTTGGTTATAACAATTAACAGGTTTCCAATTTCTTGCAATTAATAGCGATTTTTATTTTGTATGTACAGGTACACTTCTTCATAGCAGTCTAAGAATAAAGTTGAGTTTTGAAAGAAGTTTGACTTCTTACACCCCTTCAAACTCTTCAGATTACCGTACACATAATTATTTCGACTGCCATATTTATTTTGTTACCTATTTTAAATTTGCATTATATCGACAATTTTCGGTTGATTACTTTCAATCAGCGTTGTGCCGTAGATAATTAATACTCTACACGTGTAGAGAACGTCTGTAGACAATTATAAAATGACGTCGTCAATGTAGACAATGTCGAAAATTATTGTATCTGTTACCAATAAGCAAATGTTCCTGAATTCCTTTGTTAATGGAACCATTTGGCACCATTTTTACCTTTCACTAAAAAATTCGAACCTAAATTTAAAATGGTATTGACATTTGATTTGAATTCACAAATTTGAATTGCCAGAGGCAAGTGAATCTGGTGGTTTAATGTAATTCTAATTTTGCAAGCCACGTTGACAATTTCAAAAGTTTCGTTTAGTTCGAGTATTTTTTTGAAAAGAAATGTCCAAATATTGACATCTTAAAGCGGTATTAAGTTAAATTTCTCTGATAAGAGACAAAAGTTACTCTATATGTAATGCATGTAATATATGGCGCTAGAGTGTGTTAATTGAAAAACATATGGCGTTACAAATAAAAATTATGAAAATGATTTAGATGTCACAATCTGCTAACTACAATTTTCTTAAAATCAATTTATTCAGTTGACAATATAATAATAAAGCGCACGTGTTGTCGAAACCTGCTTACTGCAAAATAATACATGTTTATGTTATTTCACTCAACCCAACTCTGCTATCTTAATTTCATTTCATCAGGAGTGTGCATAATGTTCTGGATTTGGAATGTCAGCATATGTTTCTCAAAACTGTTGGCCTAGGTCGATTTACAGTGGAAAGGGCCCCTTGGGCTAAGCACAGTGCATGCAGCGGAATGAATGATTTCAAATTCGAAAAAATAACGATAAATGCAAGCACAGGAACTCTCGTGTCAAACATTTTCCTGGAGAAAAAGAGTTTTTGATCAAATTGTTGGACAATTTCCCAAAATAACTATCCCGTTATGTTAGAATGACAAAGAAATTGAACCTTGATCAACGTTACGTAACTTTAAATCAATTACTGTATCGATTTTATAAAGAAATATGCAATGACAAGCAGAAGCAATGTCTTTCGCAGAATTTTTCAAAAATCTGAGCCTATTCACTCTTAAGAAGGCACGATGCGACATATGTATTCAGTATGAAAATAAATTTATCAATGAGATTCAGTTGAAGAAACACGTTAAAAGTTGAGATGCTTCAAATTTTGCACCAAAAACCGTTCACCAAAACATTGCAGAAACAATTTATTATGCTACTTTGTGCCATTACTTCACAATTTACAAGCTACCTTTTACTGTTTGACTGAAACTCATTGTAAGCTATCAGCCTCCACTTTTGTTTCTTATACGTTACGCATTATTTGGAGAGATTTACAAAAAATCCTCAATATTTCAGATGGATGTATATTTCAAAATCGCAATATTACTTTGGTAAATGCTCTACTGAACTTCGCTAACATGCACTCCATTCCAATAACACAAATATGTATTACAAAAGAGCAAACTTAAATGGAATGGGGTTCCGTACATAGTTGCGCATTAAAAGAAACTTTAAAATAGAGTAATTGAACTTCCAAGCGATTATGTTAAAGAACCGAGGAAGCTGTATACAAGCCAGAGCCATTTAAAGTAATTCAACTAAATTGTGAGTTTTTCAAAGATTTCACTGGCTCAGAGTCTCAACGCCATACCACAACCCGACGCAGGCAGAGATATTCATGTGATATGTTTGTGGGATTTTGCATGATCCTTAGACATACGGGTTCAATTAAATTTTAATGATTCATTTCAATACCTTCCAATTTACGTGCTCAAAACCGTGGCCCCTATTTTAAATTATCCACAGTTGATTACCCAAAAAAATAGAACCATCTCAGATTCTACGCCTTGACTACCCAAAAAAATAGAACCATCTCCAAGATTTAAAATCTGCAGTATCTGCAGTATATTTATAAATCTGCAGGGTTGCCACTCGTTTTATGATTTACTTTCACATACTCGAGTAAGCAATGTTGAAAGAAATGAAGAATCGGACATGATTGAACCTCCCGTGCAAAATCTAAACAAAAAACCAGTAATTTTCAATCCTGTTTTGAAATAATTACAGAATGTTATAGTTTTTAGTAAGATCATTTGAAATAAAATATTTCTTTTTTTTGCCCACAAAATCTTTTTTTCAAAAAAAACCGACTAAATTTTATTTATTTTCCATAAATAAACCAGTCATAATGAATAAAGTCATTCTAGTCCCTGGCAAACTAAATTTGATCGGTCTTTTGGTTCTCCTGAAATGTTCTATTGTCAGATCGATTGTGATCTAATATCACTTATTTGATTTGAAAAAAATAATTTATAACCTTCAAAATTATCGAAATTCGCAATTTGAAGTGGAAAACTGTTACTTGACAAGCCCGTACTGAAAAAATGGAGAAACAACAAAAAACCAATAATCTACATTGTCTACGAATATTCTACATACTCTACAAATTATCGACATTGTCTACGTCTAAATCAATTGTCTACACTAATTTGGACACCAACTCGTCGATAATTCCGAATTACGCGTAGACGCACAACACTGCTTTCAATTGTTATAACCAAAACTTCAACAACTGAAATTTTTAGAATACTCGCTATTGAAATTGAAAATTTGAAACAGATCTGTTGACTGCTAAAATTGACCGCTATTGACGATGATAATAATCATAGTTTTAATCTGAGTTACCGAAAATTTTGGGTTTGGTACCTTCCGGTTATTATACGCCCCAATCTGCATTAAAAACTTTTCGACTAGTGAATTGGGCTAACTTTCTAGCCCTATTCTAGCCCTACTAATTTCAAATAATTGATTTTACATAATTTTTAAGGCACCATTAAGGTATTATAATATCATTGCAAATCAAGGATTTTAGTCGCTAGTACACATATTTGATGGTGGTTATTGGTGTATCCACAAGGAAATTTTAAAGTATGCCAAATCAAAGATTTTTAAATTGCTATTTATTTATTTACATATATTTAAAATTTAAATAATAAAACTAGTTCTGGAAATAAAAAATAATAATAAGATTGTGTGAGAATTGGTCAGATAAACACCTACTACATGTATACCAATGGCGCTATGTTGCGGACTTATCTGGCCAAAAATAACGTGAATATAATGCTTTTGTGTGCAACATGGGGCATTAGGGTGATAAATTTCGTTTTAATGGGTCTAATCGCATGTCTAGCGATATTGCTCCATACCAATCTCATCCTTGCCATTTGTAACATACCGTTTTTTGAGCACATCGAGACCATCGCTACCAAAACTCGGAATCTGGACAGAAACTTATTATTTGTGAGTGTTTATGCAACCTCAATTGAATCAGTGAAGGTTCCAGAAAGATTCATGGGTGCGACTTTCAAATTTTGTGTGACTGGGTGGAAGAAAAAGTGATATGATTCTGGGGGTGGACAAATTACTCGTAGTCCTGAATAATGGTGGGTCTACTAGGATACCAGATCTGGGGTCGATCAGTGCAATGCACTTAAGATTAATTTCTATCAGGTTGGCGGCCCAATCACTTAAAATGTTACGGATGAGAATTTGGACAATGATCATTATTTGATCCGAACGAGTTTAGGTGGTATATGTGTTGACAGATACCGTAAGTTTATTATGAATTTTACGCGGAATGGGTCAAGGTTTTTTTCCATGAATGAATTTCATACATACAAAAAGGTTATCCGTACAGCGAAACGGAAAAGTTGGACGTTCTATATCAGAGCGCAATGCAAAATTGTATTTTTAGATGACAGATAAAATAGAGGCGCATTTTTATTATGTTACCTGAAAATGAAAATCAATTGTTGACCGAAATGTGTAAGGTAATTGAATGGGATGAGTTCCGAAAGGAAAAAAAGCCTGCAGTGGCGGTATTCTTGAATATTGAAAGGCCATATGATTATATGGTTCCATGACTCTTTATATTATATTTTTTTAGGCCTGGGCTTTCGTTGGACAATTTGCAAATGGGTATATGAGTTTAAGGTATACGTTGGAGAGAGATGTGACATAAGACTCCCTCGAGCCCCTGTGCAAGTATATAATGAAAGAGTTCAGTTTGTAAATCTGACGAAGTATTTGGGAATCTGGATTGATTAACGATTGAATTTTAAAGAGCAGATTGATTGTGATTAAAAGTGTGAGTAAACCGAAATTGGGAGTTCATCCTGGTGTGGCGGATATGGTACGAAACGCGCTAGTATCATCCAAAATTTGCTTATGACATTAGTGTTCATATGGTGATGGGCCCTAGGTTGGGTTTAAAAAGCAAAAGCTGCGGAGAATGCATGTGCCAGCGTTGTAGTGGAGGTGATTAATTCAACACCAATACTCACGCTGTGGTGTAAATTGGGTGAATCGTGCGAAAGGCTATGCGAATTTTGACTAAGGACAATAAATTGGTGAATGAAATGAAAGACAAAGAGTAAAGAGGAACAGATTACAAAAAGACACAGAGGAAACAGCTGTTCATGGGAAGAAGTGGGTTGGGATTGATTAGTCGGAGTGGAGGAACTCATGGCAATGTGAATGTAGAAATGTTGTATGTATGGGTACCTTCAAACTAGTGTGGCTGGGGTCATTTTACAATGGATGCTTTCATACTTATACAGATTCAAGATAATGAAAGAACCGTGAGATTGATCATGAAAATTAGAAAGAATGCTTGAAGGAACGCAATTTCACCGAGAATGATTTATATGAAAGCTGTTTGGTTGTGGAGGACATCGAACATATAATTTTGAAATGTTCTAGGCCGAGATCATGAAATATGGCCTAAAAAATCAATTGTTCAAAGATATTGGAACGTATTTCATAATTCCGCCCCTGAATTTAATAAGAGCAGACAAATGTTCGATGTTTTCCGAGTGCAAGGAATTTGACTGAGTTATTATGAAAGGGAATAAACGTATTTAAGAATTTGTATGAATTTATTGAAATCAGTTAGATAGAACTAAAAAAGGTAGTCGATGTGTGAAAGGTGAATAAAAGAAAAAAAAGAAAATAGGATTGTAAAAATGTAATTGTAAATTTAAAACTGGGCCAGATAGCATCGATATTTTGAAATCAGTAATTTTAGTTTCCGAGATTTTATCACCGGGATTTATTTCTGTGATTTCGAGGGTATCTCAAAAGAAAGTATTTATCTAACTGCAAACAATAATTGAAGATTACATATGCGCGATGGATTGCTACATGTCATCCTGTGCCTCGTCATGGATGATTGGCCGGCACTAACATCCTCAGTGAGGAGTAAGTAAGTAGCTGGTCGCACTAATATTCCCAAATTATGAATTACAAAAACAAGAAGTAGTATGCGTGTCTATTATCGAGATTAATCATTTGGTGTGCAGCTCACAGCACTGTAAAAGATCATAAAAACGCTCACTGATGTATTCGAATTTCTAACGCATACAATAAACCTACTTTACATTCCATTTATGGTCTAATAAGTATTTTGGTCCGATTAATAGCCAAATCTCACCTAATTTGGTGCTCAAGTATGCTGTCTAATGTATAATATTAAAAAGACAGCAACAAATCTCTAAACTACTTTTTAATTAGGAGGAAATTGTTACATAGATGAAATTTATTTATCTATATATGTATATACAAAATTCAAGTCAAACAGATTCGTCAAAATTCGTTAATTAATTTGTGTGTGCACAGCTCGCTTGTAAATTCCATTTTTGGTTACTTCATTGTTTGAAATCCAATTAACAACCATGTAATTTATATATGCGTCTTTGAAACGTTTCCATCCATCTTTTGTTTTTGCCCATTGCCCTTTACCAAAAATTACATCGTTTGTCTCGTTTTCAATTACTCGAGCACATTAACCAAAAAAAACGAAATGTAAATTAAAATTAGAAAATGATTAAATTTTTTCTAACGATTCTCCGTCTCTTTAATTTTTATGTGCATTGCGCGCGGTAATACCGACTTGTTGCGTTCGTTAGTCGTGTAATTGAAATTGCCCTTTTTAAGTAACAAAATTGTGTGCGCTTTCAATTTATCACATCAAGATAATGGAAAAGTGGAATTTGTAAATTAGCTGTTAGATTTTAATCTGGATGTGTACCACTAAATTTAAAATCATCAATTATATATGAATGGAATTATCTCATGCACGCAGTTATATTGGTTTACATAACTGGGAATACAATCAGTACCTAAGCAACAATGTTTTAATGGGGTTGAATGAAAAAATGAACGATGCTAACGACACGTAGCGAATATTTCGCGATGGTTTTGGTATATAGTAAGCCACTTGTTGTTCGGAATTAGTCATTTAAAAAGCCCGCTTAAAGGGATTGTAAAAATTTTACAACTATTGTCGCTAAGTTGACATAACTGACTATTTTGTCAGTTCATCTCAAGTGTGTTTCCCGATTTTTGTAATTGATTGATTGATTGGACTGTAGAACCAAGTACTTGTAAGTGTCCCGGTTAACGCCGGGCCTACTCCTACAGCCTGTTTACACCTAACAATAGGAGGGATAGGAAAGGATTTTTTTTTTGTTTTTTGGGACAGAACGACCCAGTTTCAGACACCTAGCGATCGTACGTCACAACACAATTTTAATCTACGGAGGAGGGATAAAGGTTTAATAGGTTCAATGGATAACGATGATATTGATCTTGAACAATTGCTTCTTTAAATCAGCAACCTGATACAAAAAATTTTATTATTTCACGAGCATATGGAAATTTCCTGAAATATAGTTCAACAATAATACTTTCCAGCTTCCTAAAACAAAATTGATTGATTAAATCATTCCAAATACAGTCACCTAGGTAAATCCGATAGTTAGTAATACAAACACAACACAATTCTAAACTACACAATCATCAATTAATATTTTAAAGGGGTATTATTCCACAAACATCTAAGACTCCTGAAATTTAATTCTTCATTAATGTTTTCCGGCTTCCTAAATAATACAAACATTTATTTATTAATTCTCCTAAAGCTCAACAACTTACAATAGAATTTCCTGAAATCATAGTTATTTGAATTATATTAATAATAAAACTAAACTGAACTCCAGTTGCATTTAAGAATTACACTGCAAACATGGTTAGGCTGTATGGTACTGAAATTGTCAGTCTAATAATTTGAAACTTACAAACCAATTTCTCAAAGTTCCATTCGTCAAACAGCAAAATACTTAACATGAAATTGGTAAGAAACACAAAATCGAAATATACAAGATTTTCGAGATCAGTCTCGAAATAACGTAAAAATTACAAAATTTAGTAAAATATTATAAATTCAATCTTATCGATAACTATCCCAACGATAAGTTTTGTTTTACGCCCCAATGACGATTTTCCTATCCCTCGCAAATCTCTTTATAATTAATGTGTCCAAGATAAAAGGTAATTCAAATATTACAACAACAATTTTAGTTCCGAATAATGAAAGTTAATAGAATTATTCATTAATTTTGCACATATGAGCACTTTAAGAAGGAACTAACAAGCAATTAATACAAGATTTTAATACTCAAACTTATTAAAGAATCAAACCAGCTGCATACATTAAAGGGGCAATTAAATATCTATACTTAAAAGATTTTTTTCTCAGTACAATACAGCCCTAAACTAAAATTTAAATATAATACAATTATGTACAATAAAATCCACCTGTTATAAATACTAAATAACTTAACTATTGATTATTGATGCCATCTACCGGCATTTATAAACTCAAAATAACAAATGTCCACTGATAGATGTCACTTTCTTAAGTTTTCATTATTTTACTTTGGTAACACTAAAAATTAAATTACTCATATTTGAATTTATTACTCATACTAATTATCCTTTAAATAATAAGCTAAGCTTAATAATGAAATACGTAACAGTACATAAAGAGCAATCTTAAGAGTTTATACAAAATAATAAGAAATCATATAAGTGATTTAAATAAATAATTAATCGTTCATCAAGAAATTAAAATTAAAATTAATTTACATTTAGTGTTCATCTTCTCAGTATATTTGATTTGTAACTTATTTGGTAATACTTTAAGTTATGGAAGTTTATAAAATTCCAGGCAATTGTTTTTTTAATGCTATTCTCCACAAATGAAAGAACCCCAGAAACCACCCTGCAGTGTTAATCAGCTCCGCACTATCGTAACTGAGTATCTCGGAATAATCTTAAATCATTATTCTAAATTTGCTGGATTCTTGCCGTTCTATATATTCATCGAACCTTAAATTGTCTGAAAATGATTTAATAACAAAATATTTAACTAATTTACAACAAAATGGTTTCTGAGGTGGTGCTGAATGTCTATCAACAATTTCAAAATTAAAAAACATAAAAATTAATGTGCATTACAATAATTCCCAACACCAAGTCAATTTTATTCCTGAAACTCCAGAATACAAGTTTGAAATTAATTTATTGTACACCGGAAACCTTTATGGCAGTTTGGTTCCACAACTTAATTCATCTTCACCACAATTATCAGCTACCCCACTTTCACATCATCTACTTATAATACAGAACGAATCATTCAAGCCACTGAAAATAATCCTTACATACTTGTTGATATAACACAACCTAGTCCCTCACTAATATCTAATATATCTAGTTTTCTTTGTTTTGGTACCTGGAATGTTCACGGAATTAATCATACCCAAAAGCGCGATCAAATTGACTCAATTTTATTTACAAAAAATTTCGACTTTTGTAGCATACAGGAGATCAATATGAGTTTAGCTGTTTTCCAAAGCACTAGACATTCTAAAAATCAACACCCTCTCGACCCAATTGCTCACAAATCCTTTAAGAGCGCCATGCAATCATTAATGCAAGCTTACAATGAACACCAATCATTCGAGTGTCAAGATTTTTTAAAAGCCTAACCGATTACAAACCATCCGATCGAATTCGTAAAACAATACCAATATTCTAAACAACATAAAAAAGACAATAATACAACTACAGGAACCTATATTCCTATATCTTCATGGCTTCGTGAACTAAAAAAATCCGAAGCAATCTGGCCTTCTTTAATCAACGATTCCGATTATTGTCCATTAGGACCTCCACCCAGCGAAGATGATATAAGAACTATAATAAAATTTATACTATTAAGAAATTTATTCAAATGACGAGTCTGATTCCAGTGAATTACTGGAAGAAGACGATCCAGAAGTACACATCCATTTATAATTTGAACCACGATAATCAGTCATGTTTCATTTATAACTGAAAATTGAGGATTAGGCCTAACATACTTGGGGAAACCTCAAAAATAAAAACGCATTTGACCCTATACCTCTTGGGTAATGGTGGAAACGGCTAAACCTATTATCCCTGAACACTCAAAACATTCAAATATATACTAACCAAAATAAACAACTATCCTCTCATACAATCACTCTTTACAAACTCTACAAACTAAAATCGAGTATAACAAATCTAGAACTATGCACTCACTACTCACTGCAACACAAAACAAACCAACCAAACCTCCTCCTTCGATCTGTTACAAAACATCAACTCAAACTCAGTAGACATCACAACCTAACTCAAGTTTGTGGCTCAAAAACCAACCCCAATAACTAAAACTATCAATTCGCACATATTATTCATTACACTAACAAGCCAACCAATAAATACCCATTTGAAATATACACAAGGCGAAGTCATTTCAAACATAACAACATCCACAGAAGAAATTTAAATTTAAATCTAAATCTAAAACTAAAATTAAATATGAAAACTAAAAATTTAGTAAAATTAAAATTAAGCTGGAAATATACAACCTGAATTTTCACAATCCAACTTCACATAAATTCCTCATTCCAAACTATCATTAATCCTACTTATATATGCCATCCTCCTCACCACCCATATACACAACCACATTATTAAAACTGTTAAATAAGTTGACTCCAATTAATTTAGTCCTTCACTTATTTTAAACAAAACCATTTTCTCTCTGCACATAAAATTTTATCAAGTGTGTTTCCCGATTTTTATAATGAATAAAAATGTCGAACAAAGAAAAGAGAGAGAAAGAGAGAAAAAGTCAACCGGAGCCATATCACGAGAATACGGTGGTTGTTCGATGACATTTGTTGAGTTTTTGGCTGAAATCCGTTCGGCCTTGTGAAATGGATCTTTTGTCGTGATGCAAAATCCACGAGTTTTCTTTGCTCTCTCAAACGGCGCATAACCACCAGATCGGACCGTCGGACTTTCTGGCAAGAATTTCGATTGCACTTGATCAACTTTGACGTGTTTTTTCCATTTCGGCTCAGTTGGAAGCCGCCATTCCGAAGCTTGAACGTTTAAACTGGCATAGATTGTTTCAACGTTATTTTCTGCATACCGTTGGATATTTTTATTTGTGTGGTACAACATAACTCGCCGAGCTCGCATCTCTTTTCGGTAGTTGCTCGAGCCTCTAGTCTGTAGTCATCTTGCTTTGGCGTACGTCTGCTTACCTTATGTAGGTATGCTATCATGCGTATTGTGATAAATCTCACTATATGTGTCATCGCGTAGTGATGCACATCATGTTTTGATACATTTAGACTAGCCTCTTGTATTCCAGCTATTTTATTCTGGATGACTCAAAAATCTCCTTCATTTGGTATTTCCTGAAGAATAGTTGTGATGTATAGGAGTCCAATTAGTCGATGTTGAAATGGATGTTGCAATGAGAACAATCAGTTATTGATCCTAAGTTTGATCCAGTTGGTTTATAACCTGTCTGTCTTTTGGTGCGCTGCCGCGCAATTTATTTTCGTTGAGGTTAACAATTGAAGCTTACAAATAGTGTTTTTGAAAAAAGCAGTGTATATACATAGAATGCTGAAGTATGCAGATATTGAAAGATTCAGTGAATTTGTAATGATGTACAGACGTCCTTTATGGTTATTATTTCACGATGTCGTGGCAGAACTACATCTGGCGGCAGGTACATGTTATTTTGTAGATTTGTTCTGGTAACTGCGCGTTGGTGTTAGAACGTAGAACTACTTTATTATGAGTGTTTAGAACCTTCGCACTTAAATTCTGTTGAATAACTTTAAAGGCTTCAATGGTCATTGTGAATCTGTTAATGTTGTTGAAAACGTTCAAATGCTCACTTATCTGCTGGTTAAGCATCTTATTCGACTGTAATTTTTTTGTCAGTAGCTGCGTTTTTTTGAAAACAATCGAGTAGAGTTCGCGATAGCTATCTTCAAAGTTGTACAATTTAAAATTAAAAATTTAGTTTTTTTTTTAAATTAAATAATTTAGATTTAATAGGAATCTATGTATAACAAAAAAAATCCATCATAAAAGTTGTATGGTTTTCTTGTAATATCGTTGTTCTGTATAGTTCTGTATAAAAACGGAGTAGTTCAGAACTATCCAGAACAACGATATTGCAAGAAAACCAACCCAATTTTTATGATGGATTTTCTTGGTTATACATAGATTCTTATTAAATCTAAATTATTTAATTTAAAAAAAATTAAATTTTTAATTTTAAATTGGATAAATTTGAAAAACAGCTATCGCGAACTCTACTCGATTGTTTTAAAAAAAACGCAGCTAGTGACAGAGACAAACTTTTTACTTTGGTTTTTCGATTGTATTTGTGATTGTTTCATTTATTGGTATATTTTCAGCGCTCTCGAATTAAAACACAACCGTATGGAATTCTTTTAGCGTCAATCTGTAGGCAACGAATATGATAATCGACACTTACTTATACACAGTCAACTTCTCAACCACCCCATACTCTTCTTTCCATTAACGCTTGATCGCGGATAAATTTTGATTTCTTTTTTATATAGACAATATTCCAATATAAAATAATACAACATCAGTCGTCGCGACCTGATGAGAAGGTTGATTTTTTTCAAATCAGGAATCTCGTCCGTTCGAAACTGATTGATTTGATTCTTACACATTTTCCATCTATAAGTCAATCAAAAAAAAAAATTCAAAAAATATTCAAACAGAGCTGAGTCTACTTTCTCACGAAAGCATGATACAAGCTTAGCTGTTTGCCATAAGTTGTCATGTTAAAATATGCAATGTGATCTTCCATTGGTTTTTTAAAATAGAGTCCAGGCTGATAGGAAAAGCTAGTCTGGTTCTATACGGACAATTGCTGATGTTTCTCAACAAACGCTACATTGTTAGTAAACTCAATACAAACAGGGGTATTATTTTGATCATGTTGCTTGCACTTATGTATCTACTACGAGTTTCTCTCTTTCGTTCCTTCTCCAGAGTTTCTGTGTCTTTGATAGGAAGAATGCCTATCTTCGAGATTGGTAGCTTAAATTTGATGCCGTGACTATCCTTAACTGTCATTTTATCTAAATCCAGATGCAATCCGATAATTTGCTTATAAGGGGCTACTTAGTCGCTGGCAGATTGTTGTCTTTAATCCAAATAATGTCATCTATAGTTTGACATCTGGTTCTTTGCAATTCCATTTTTTCCGCAGTTCTAGGCTTGGTAGGAAGTCGGTCGATGATCGTTTCCAAAATTAATGAACCATCCATTGCAAAAATGTACAACGCTGTCTAAAGTTGCATTTTAATGCAACAAATCTGGTTCTGGAACGCCGAGTAGTGAATCGCCTATTAAGAAGTGACCAGTATAGCCTAAAATTGAGCCATGTTTCGATTTGGAAAATTACTGTTGAAAGCTCTTCGTTTGCTAGTGTGCTTTCCCCGATTATTCGCCCTAAGTCATACTTCATTGTTTTGACTGCTGCCTCCCATAGGCCTCCGAAATGTAGTGCTAATTATATAAGAAGGTAGTGGATCACAACGTTAGAAGTAAAATTTGAACAGAAATAAATAATAGTATTTCAATTATTTATTTCTGTCCGAATTCTACTTCTGCCGTAGGGATCCAGTACCTTCTTCTAAGAAGAGCACGAGTTATAATTGGCCGCCACTATGCAATGTCCGTAGGTGTACATCAGCTGCCAGCAGCTTTATTAAGCAGTATTTTGAAGGAACTATAATTGGAAGCTTGGCCTTGAAATGTAAGGTGCTGTTTGCGATCCGACGTCATGAGAAGAGGCAATATGAGGCAAGAGATGGAGTTTGGCTAAAACAGAGTCATGTTTTTGTAAATGTATAATTTTTTTCTAGAGCTCCTCATGCTGTATCGTTTATCATAACTCTTATCTTGCTTTCTCGAGCTTCAAACCTGTGTTAACTGAATTTCTCTAGACGCACAATTAGCAGAATATTCATTAGTGCTTATATGGTGGCGATGCTCTGGATTTGATTGTTCTAGTATTCCTGCTGCTAACGACGAATGTTTTGTATATTTCGGGACAACCTCTACTAAACGAAAGCATGATCATTGAATCTGTCCAAAATATCTCTATATCTTGGATGTGTAACGCTTTATCAGCGCTTTTGGTTTTGAACGTAAAAAGCGTCACGTTGATATGTCCTTTGTTGTTTGTGCTCCTACAATAAATAGATGACTACTGTCACAACAAATCCATCTAAGTATAGATGTCAGTTCTAAAGGAGGTCAAGTTTTAAAGTAGAGCCATATTGCGTGGATAATATTTGAGGTAATACTTGATCCCAAGAACGGCCTGCTTTCATGATAAGTTTAGCTATTATAGTAACTGGTGCTAACCAACCTAGGGGTTCAAAAACTTTTGAGCACTGTGAAAGTAGACTCCTTTTGATAAAGTTTCGGATATAAGTCTTCGACAACGAAATGCAAAATCCGAAGCTGTCTGTGGCAGGATTCCAACGAAGGCCGAGTGTTTGTATTGTAAAATCAAGCTTAAATTTCAAGATTTCAGTACTCCGTGGATTAGTTGATCCGGTATTTAGCAGGGCTTGTTTGTTGGGGACGTCCACTTGCGGAGGTTAAATGCTCCACATATGAGCTATTTCTGTGCAGATAATTTAATTATAATTAAATTTTAGTTTGCAATATTGGACGCTTCGTCTAGTGTATTCTTTCCAGAAATGAGATCGCAGAAGTCAGTGAGAGCTGGATGTCTACGATTTTCATCGTTCGCTAACTGCTCCAAGGCTCGCACCGCTAAGTAGGTTGCTGCTG
This sequence comes from Nephrotoma flavescens, assembly GCA_932526605.1. Lineage (NCBI taxonomy): Eukaryota > Metazoa > Arthropoda > Insecta > Diptera > Tipulidae > Nephrotoma > Nephrotoma flavescens. The sequence goes on along the minus strand of OW052220.1, from coordinate 35,840,360 downwards.
TAGTGCCACATAGGTGACGGTTGTAAGTTTGTGCTCTTGCAACTACTTTTCCGAAAGATTTCTTCATAAAATCCGCTGAGGTTCCTGATCTTCCTCATGAGCTTTAATTTGATGAAATATTTTTTCTAGATCTGCTGTGTACACGTATTTATATTTTCGCCAACGTAAAAGGATGCTCATTAAGTCCTTCTAGTAGATATTTCTTTCGCTGCATCGTAAACGACTCTGAGTTTTATCGTTGTACTCTCCTTTTCAGGACTGCATGATGAGAAAGATAGTTGTACTGAGTGTCCCTATCTATGCATTCTATTCATTTATTTTCTTCATGTGTCCTAAAGCCTAATACTCATCCTTGAATTGTTGGCATTTTTGCGCTTATTCAGGGCCAGACGTTTTTCAAGTTGGGATTGTCGACCAACGCCAGTTTTTTTTAGTGTTACCGAGTGGTTTGGAAACTAATACTTCGGTATTGAACGGGATTCTTATTTTATAACTTTCATCGGCAGGTGCATATTGGTTTCGTTATAAATTTCTTCATATTCTTTTTCTTCTTTAGTAAGGCTAAAGTTTCATGCTTTGTTTATTTACTCGAGTTCTGTAACTGATTATCAATCTCATTGGTGGTTATAACCAATGCCTGATACATTGTCATATTGACAGTAGTAGATATATTTCCAGTAAAAATCCATCACAATTTTGCTTGTTGTGCAATAGGCTCGTTAGATGCACCTTTTATTAGATTCGGCAGTATTATTTGCCCATAGTATAATGGACGCCTAATAATAGGTGAAGTGAATAATAAAAAAGTAAATACTTTAACCAAAAATTTCCCAGCATTTACTTAAAATTATGTGAATAAAGACTACCTTCTACATTTACATGACATTTCAACTCTTGAAAAATACAAGTAAAGTAGATAGCAACTTTCAATGGTAAAAATAAGTATTTTATTACTTTAATAGAATTATTTTAAGGATAATTTTATCGTCCTCGTAAATATAATTGTTTAGACAATTACTAAAAATATTTATCGGTTCACCAAATTAAACGCGAGGTGGTAAAATAAAAAAAATATAAATGGAAATATTTTTATGCTGCTTCGAGTTTCTTCTTGAAAAAGTAGGAGAAGAGGAGGGGGTGCATTGAAAGTTTGACTAAAAATTTTCTGAAGTGCTAGATAACGTGATCGCAAAATCACAAGAATTTGTGGTATTCGCCAAAACTGCTCAAGACATGATTCCCGCAAAAGATATATGGTTAAAAATGTTGAAGATTCCGGACACATAGTTTTTTAGCACGCATTTCTCTTTTACGATTTCCATTCGAAAGTATTTATTTATTTATTACCTTCAAAAAATTTTGAATTCTCGACGAAAACTTTTTCGATGGATAATGATGGCCCGCTCGTTCAAAAAATTTACCTATCTATGGCACACTTTTGCAATCTAAAGCGATGAAATTATTGGAATTGACAAATTTTGGACCATCAAATGGATGCAAAAATTTAGCAACCGCCACAAACTTAATTTTGCTTCCTTAAGTGGAGAACGCGTATCCATTGATATTAATGTTGTACAAAATTTACGGGACACTTTAAAGGCCTTAACTCACAACTGTGAAGCTAACAATATTTTTAATTTGGATGAGACTCGAGGGCTATTTGGAAATTCGATTCGATAATGAGAGTACAAGATTCATTTTTGGTTTGAATGTGAATCGAACGATTCTTATTTAAAATCAAATATGAATCTTATACTCTCGTTATCGAATCGAATTCCCATAATAGCCCCCTGGACTCTTTTTCCGTACAACTCCATCGAGATCATTAAAGTTATGAAATGAAAAATGTACTGGAGATAAAATGTGTAAGGGGCGATAGGCTATTGCTTTGTTGTGTAATATGGTTCGAGATAAGGAACCTCTTCTCCTAATCGGTAAACCGAAAAAACCACGCGTGCTTAAAAATCGAAACATCGAAGAAACGTTTGGAATCTTATCGCGATATAATAAAAAGATTTTCCAAGAATGGATTAATAAATTTAATAAAAAATTGCAAAACAGAAGCGACAAATTATTCTGTTCTTAGACAACGCACCTTGTCATCCGGACAAGAAATACAGTAAAGTATAAAGGTTAAATTTTTTCCTACAAATACGACATCAGAATTGAAGCCACTAGATGAGGGATAATTAGAAGCTGCAAAATAAATTACCGAAATCTTTTAATGAATCGATTGGTTGTTACCATTGATGAATGAAGTAGAATCGAAGACTTATCGAAGAAGAACAAATCCTTAGATGCTTGTTCATGGCTAACAGAAGCTTGGAATAAGGTTTCACCTGAAATAATTTCGAATTATTTCAAGGAAATGGGTTTACCGATGTAACAGTGGAGTCTAAATTATAAATCGAAGTGCAAAAAAAAGTGAAAGAATATGCAAGCGCTAAAGGTTTGGAGGAGAAGTATTATCACTTAGAAAAAGCGGATCAAAAAGTAATTGAAAAGGAAGTTTTAATTTTAAAGCACTATCAAACATTAAAATTGCGTATCGTTCTTACGATGCAAACATTTATGCATGTTCTGGCTTGTTATGTAGCTGTACATAACTTTTGTTTTATTTATTATTTTGAACTATTTTTTGAAATATTTACTTGCGAGTACGAATATAATTAAAATAAAAATCACCTGAAAAATTTGTTTTAACTGTTACGTTTTTTATTAGACTTTATTTTTTTTTTTTATTCAATAAACGGACCACTTTCTAAATCGTACCATTGTTATTTGGTCCGAAAGGTGGTCTGATTAGAGAGGTTACACTGGTAATGCCACTTCAGTCACAATATTTTTGAAATTAAATTTCTTCAAAGTAGGTTAGGTTAGGTTTCAGTGGTTGACACCATTCACCTACTCACACAACTACAGTATACCACCTGCACATTGCAAGCTCCATGTCAATCTGTACATTGACATGGACGGTGGGTCGGCGCTGAATTCTGCACTCCATCAGAGGGTCTTAGTTGTGTTTATTTAACATCACCGATTGTGATCGATGATGAAAACTCGATTTGCATCTAGCCTCTGATGGAATTCGAACCCAGCACCTCCCGGTCCAAGTGCCGAAGCTTTAACCACTGCACCACTTGTTTGGTTTCTTCAAAGTAAATACTACAACAATTTTAAGTATTAAAATGTCTAAAAAGTAAATACTTTGAATATTTCCCAGTTGATACTTTAAAATAAAAGTGAAACATTATTCACACAAATCTGGTCATTTACTTTTACTTACAAGTACAAACTTTGAATTAAATACTTTTTTTTATTCACTTCGACCAATATATGAGTTGGACCGGGTTCGGAAAACGTTGAATCTGAGTATAAATAAGATTTTTGTGGTGGTTCCAATAATTTGGTTTAATGACCTTATCAGGCATGCTACCGGTTATGTTTGATGAACACTATAGCCTTTATTTTGATCCTGAAATTTGAAAAAATATCGCGGGCTAATGATGAACTCTACTGATTCCGGCAATGTTTGCTTGAAGAGGTGTCCTTGTATGCGTGAGATTGTTTGCCATGTCTTCAGTTGTGCATCTTCTTAGGATCAGAGCATACATGATCAATTAGAAGACGGACCAAGTGTTATTCGTTATTAAACGTTATTTGTACCATGGCGGTAGGTAATAAAAAGCCACCTTATGTTGTTTTATTAGCGTTTTGCAAGGTTGTTTTGTTGGGTTGTTTTTTTGGTTTTTGGTTGCCTTTTAAATGCCGTGGAGTGACGTGTGATGAGCTTCACCACATCAAGTTCGTGCGTAGTCTCCAATCCCAGTAAACCATTAAAGTATTTCGAATTTTGAACAGCCGGCAAGTTTTTTTTTGTTGATATTGAACATTTATTTTTTGAAATGTAGATGGACCACCAGGATGATTTTTCCTTCAAGGATTCCCTAGTTTTGATGGTATTGCTCTTTTTGGAAAAGTTACTATATATTAACATTGCTCCCCTTATTTTCAAGCAATTTGTAAATGATTTGTGAGACTGTGGGGCTGCATATGCAATTACCTTCATTCTTATTTTTACTGCTAAATGACATTGCACAACTATTTTTAATTTTACGATCCTGATTAATATGTTCTAGTTTCAGGTTTTTAAAAGTGATTGTTAAATTGTCTATATATTTTCTATTTAATTTGGGAATTTGAAAATTCTATAAACCGCAGCAGTGGAGTTCTCTCGCTGCTAAAGCATTCATAAGGTAAAGAACTACTGATCTCATTTTAATGTGTTTTGTGTGAAGAAGTTCTTTGCCTACATAGAGAGGTTCCAGTTCACCTTAATTACCGATCAAGCAAGTCTCCGGTGGTTCTTTAAACTTTTGTTTATAGCATTGCTGTTTAAATTGTTCAATTGCCTATCATTTTCAAGATGTACGCATGTCTGTCAATCTTTTTTTTATATTTTTACTCGTCATTGCCTTAATAACGATCGCACGTGATATTTAAAGCAACCATACAATTTACTTTCAATTTCATAAAGTTCTTTAACCCTCGGTACGCTGTACAGATAATTTTATAATGTTTGTTATGAAGCATGGCAAACACTAACTCATAACTTTCGTCTGCACACATTATATTGTATATTATGTATAATGAACACATGCCGGCATCACGATTTTTGATAGAAATCACTCCTCCTATACCCTCGATACGCCTTATCTAGGTAATAAATCGTTTTTCATGCACATCAAATGTTTAGGTGTTCTAAAGCGTTCAAAACATTTTATTCGAATTTAAATGTTCTTAAGGTAAAATCAAGTCCTATAAGGTGTAATGCATGCCAACCTATTAATTCACGAATTTGCGGCTGAAATTTGAAAAGGAAGTACCTGTATATGATTATAGTAATTCCGATGGCATACCGTACTAATTATTGTGGTAAGAGCACCCGAATAAAATTCAATCTTAATTGCATAATTCAGGCGGCTGTTATTAAGATTATTAACTTCTATAAATAACTTCATTATTTTCAAGATATTATCGTAATAACGTTCTCACATTTATCTCAAGCACTTGCAAACAAAGTAATAAAAATATATAGAACTGATAAAATGTATGGAGGTATTTCAATTGACCTCCGGTTATAATTGTGGTTGCTCAACGTACCTACCTACTTTGTGTAATTTGTTAAAAAGGAATATAGAATTAAAAAATTTCTAATTAAGATTTTTTTCTACCATATTTTTTATATAATCAGCAAGGCAAATGACATTCAACAATTATAGTTCCATCTGCGTATACAGAAAAAATCTATAATGTTTGGTTTACATTGTCTAGCTTTAAAGACGCATTGAAGGGCTAACAAATAATTGCTGACTTTTTTTTAATTATAATCTTAATAAGAAGATGCAGATTTTTTGTATTTCGTTTCTTGATTACTTCAGAGCGTGTAACTTACCATTATCATAACAGGAGTTGTGTTTGATAGTGATAAAATTTTTCTATTTTCGAAGTTTTCAGTCTAGTCGTTAAATTAATTGACATAACTTTGAACTTGAAATTACATAAAACTGCACGCAGCGATATACCTATACATAAATAAAACTGAACGAAAAAGCTTTTCATTGGTAAAGGACACAACGAAGAGGATGGAGTTCTTCTCTCTCTCGACTTCTGAGACGATCTCAAACTTTAGTATATTATATCACAACCTGAACATGCCTATCGGATTAATTAGATACCAATCATAGATTTCGAAACGGCTCTATAAGAGTTTCAGTTCGTAGGGCAAAAATGGGTCACCGTTATATATATATATATATATATATATATATATATATATATATATATATATATATATATATATATATATATATATATATATATATATATATATATATAATATATATATATATATATATATATATATATATATATATATATATATATATATATATATATATATATATAATTATCCTAGTCATAGATATTTTAAAACATAAAACATAAATGTAAAATATGAATTTAACTATGGATTTCTACATATGTTTTATTTGCAAAAATCAAGCGCAAACAATTTGTAAAAGGATAACATATTTAAAATTAGAGCATTCGCTATTGGATTCGAAATATTTAATATTTCGAATCCAATAGCGAATGCTCTAATTTTAAATATGTTATCATTTTACAAATTGTTTGCGCTCGATTTTTGCAAATAAAACATATGTAGAAATCCATAGTTAAATTCATATTTTACATTTATGTTTTATGTTTTAAAATATCTATGACTAGGATAATTATATATATATATATATATATATATATATATATATATATATATATATATATATATATATATATATATATATATATATATATATATATATATATATATATATATATATATATATATATACATATATATATATATATATATATATTTAAGTAGAATTTTTATTTGATGCAACAAAACGGGTTAAAATAAAACAACAGTCGATACTGATTGAATACAAAATCTAGAATGTTTTATTTCTGCATTTTTAATTATTTATACATATTTTCAATGTTATGCAATATCTTTCGACCCTTGCTGTGGTTAGAAATTAGTGCTTTCCACTCGGCCCTCCTGCTGTGTCGGCTGCCCCAGACGGCTGAGTTTCTGCTTCATTTGGGCTCATCTCGTCGCTCTCATACTCGCATGTTGTCTCTTGCTCCGCATTGTCATAGAACCACTTGTTCTTGTTCTCTGCACCAGTTGAAGTGATTCGTGGACCCGCCACATTGCCAATTTTTTCCACCTCGTAACGATCACCTCTTTTGACCCTAACTACGCGATACGGACCCAAAAATTTTGGTAATAGTTTCGAACCGGTGATGAATTGGGTTCGTTTTATGGCGACGATGTCACCCACATCATAAACCGTGGCTAATTTACGTCGTTTTTTGAATGTTCGCCGGTTTTTTTCTTGGACCGCCTCAATTGGACGTTTCGCTAACTGACGACTCTCAACTCCCTCATCATAAAAATTCTGCGCCACCTCTTCATCTACCACATACTTCACACGTAAGTCTTCCGGTGCTTTCATTCTTACTCCCATTAATAGTTCGAAGGGAGAATACCGAACCATCATTTTCTGGATTTCCTCTGCAACTTCTGAATTTTTAATGTAAGAAATATTAATAGACTCACCCTGTTCAATAGCCAAAATTGTATTTTGTGCCACGAATTTCCTCATTATCACGTCATCTGGTGTCAGGATCGTAATCGTTTGCCGAATAAGTTCGCGTCCTAGAATGACTTCATAAAGCAACAAATTGTCATCAACAACATGGAACACCGTCTCATACTCATCGTTTTCAATCCCGATTGTTGATACAAAACATCCTTTTGTTCTTAGCTTTGATCCAACACCATTAAAATTAATCACCATTTCATCCCAATTCAGAATATCTAATGTTTTGAATTTGCGCTCCGACATTAAATTGATTTCGCTTCCATTATCTATCATAGCTACTAATTCCATGTTCCCAAATCTTATAACTTTAAGATCTTTATTGAATACAGATGTATTACTCTGTATAGCCAAACAGTCTTTTGGGCTACCCCTTTTTGGACATTTTAAAGACACGTGCCCGAATTCCTTACAGTTGTAGCACAACGGACCATTTCCCTCGTTTGGACAGCTTTTCCCAACATGCCCATTTGCACCACATTCAAAACAGCGTGTTTTAAAATTTCGCGTGTCTTGCGGTTTATTTGCAATTGAATTATTTGTAGTAGCGGGTTTAGTTAATGTAGTAGAATTTTTCGATTTCAAACACATCTCGTCGTAACACTTAAGCTTTACCTTGAAATCATCCATATTAACGGCGCCATACAAGATCTGTTTGTTCGATTCATTATCCGCTATCCCGTCTACACAGTACTGTATGATTGCGCTGTCCTCTAGGCTACCACTCGCACCAATTTCTCGTAATTCTATTAGATATCTTTGTAGCGTCTCTTCGGGTTTTTTCTTACGCTCTGCCATTTTTTTATGGATAACAGCACTATTCGTCTTAATTCCAAATTCCTTTTGTAGAAAATTCTTCAAACTATTCCACGAATTGAGTCCAGTTTCAACTCGTATCAAAAGCTTTGCATCTCCCTCTAATAATCTTCTCGCATAAAAAAATTGATCCCGTTCCTTCCATCCAAAAATTTTTGCAGTTTCTTCGAAATCGCTGATCCATTTTTCGATCGGAAAATTGTTCTCGCCGTTGAATGTACACACGGAATTTTTTACGTCGTCGAATGAGTATCGTGAACCATTATCCTGAATGGCATGCGTATTTGATGTGTTGGAGCCATTGTCCGACGTTTCACCGTTAACGAACAAACTGTTACCGGATGCACGATTAGCTATTAACTTGTTTTCTCGTTCGAAAAGTTCAAGTTCCTTTTCTTTTAATAGAAGCTCTTTTTGCTTTAATCCCAGGTCTCTTTCTTTCTCATTTAGCGTAGTGTTATTAACGTGCTCTTCCATGGTCGACCTTCGCTCCGAAAATGTTCCACTACTGATGTCCTTACGCAAACGATTCACCATTTGCTGATAGAATTCCTCATTCAACGATTCTTCATCGACTTGTTTATTTTGTCGACGTCGATGTTTTGATCCCATTTTGTTTGTACAGCTTCACAAATTAAATCACACGCACAAAAACGACTGGCAAATCAAAATTAAATATGTAAAGTTTTGTTACGGTTCGGTTTCTTTAAATATTTCTCGAACGTTTTAAAATATTTGTTTGCATAAAACGCATGCGAAATCGTACGATTGGTTTCAACCGTTAATCGTATTTTTTTTGTTTTATTTTCACTCACTTTTTTACCGTTTCGTTTTATGATATTGATTATGTTCTTAGATGTTTATTCACTTAATCACTTAATCTAGCCGCACCGATTTGTTCGCTTTTCTATTTGGTAATCGTATCTTATATCGCTCACAAAATAACTAGTCTACACATCGCACGCACTATTATATTATTTCCAAAATCACTATTTGCTCCGAAACCAAGAAACTTGTCAACTTGGATCCCGGTTGAGCCCCCAAGTAGAATTTTTATTTGATGCAACAAAACGGGTTAAAATAAAACAACAGTCGATACTGATTGAATACAAAATCTAGAATGTTTTATTTCTGCATTTTTAATTATTTATACATATTTTCAATGTTATGCAATATCTTTCGACCCTGGCTGTGGTTAGAAATTAGTGCTTTCCACTATATATATATATATATATATATATATATATATATATATATAAATATATATATATATATATATATATATATATATATATATATATATATATATATATATATATGTTTCGGTTTGTATATATATATATATATATATATATATATATATATATATATATATATATATATATATATATATATATATATATATATATATATATATATATATATATATATATATATATATATATATATATATATATATATATATATATATATATATATATATATATATATATATATATATATATGTTGTTCAGCAACCTTTAACACGTACAGCGTGCTCAGAAGACATGCATTAAAATATTCAAATATTAATACTATAATACTCAACTAAAAATACCACCGTTTTTTCCGTCATCAAAAGATCTTGACAGTCCAGTCGGTGTTCAAAATAACCACTTCGATTCACTTAATGACGAGCAAGTTTCAAGTACATATATATCATCCCGAACTAAATATCCCATTGAGGGAATCTAACCAATCTAAACCAAATCTACCCGCTTTTCAGACAACGGTGAAAAGTTTTGCATCTAATTTGGAAAATTTAGGCTTAGCTGATACCACCATTAATAAAATATTGAGCTACAGCATCGCATTGATCCAAGATATATCTATTGACTATAATAACACTATTCTCACAATGAACCCAAATTCTTCTTTGAAAGATATTTCAGAAAAACTGACACAGTATTGTTTTCGTCGTTGTTTTCGATGTTGTTTTCAGATTGAAATATGTTGTTGTTATATTTCCCGTATAAAACAGATCATTTCCACAGTAAAGATATTTTGCTACGTGTATTGACAGTGTACCGAAAGCAACCAAATATCTATGCCGTAGTCATTTTTTGTTTTTTTCGTAAAAAATTTATCGATATTTATATTTTTGTTTTTGTTAATATTAATATTTAGAATTAAAATTGATATTAATAAATTAAATTTCTTTTAATCTATACATTTAATAGTTTTTTATTATTTTTAAAAATAAAATTGAAAACTTATCGATACATCGATATTATTCTTTAACTCACCAGCGATCAAAAATTTTTTTTTTTTTTTTTTTACAAGTTGTACAAAATAAATAGAAAACCAATAATGGACTATACAGAGTTCGAATTTGAATATTTAAATAAGTAAAAACGATCATTTTAACTAACCAAAAATCAAAATTTAATATTTTGTTGTTGGATCACAATAAGTTCAAAACAACATCGAAAACAACGATGAAACAATACTGTGAATGTAGGCTAGAGCTATAAGTCAACAGTACACTTGTTATTTAAAACAATTTCTTACAAAATATAAACAAAATACATTTTTTCAGAATATTTCGCAAAACCAGTTGAAATATCTACGAGTACTCGTTGGGATCAACAAAATACTTTTCAATATATTTCAATATAAGAAACTCTTAAAACTTTATTTCGAAATGTTAGTTTTAAGGATAATTTTTTCCAGAAACATGTATGTGTTCCAACACAACTTTCAAAATTTTGTTGTGGATCGGTATTCAAAACGGGACAGTTTTATCAAACAAACAACGCTATAATGCTGCAGTTGCAGCCAACGCTATAATGCTGCAGTTGTGTTATGATGATTTTGAATGCACCAACCCTATAGGAAGCCATAAAACGATTCATAAAATGGGAGCAATTTATTTCACTGTTCTAAACCTTCCTACTATTTTGTTTATCACAAAACGAAAATATTCGTTTAGTAGCATTATTGAATGCCAATGATTTAAAGCATGGAACTACTTATAATCAAATTCTTCGGCCTCTAATAAACGATCTAAAGTGTTTAGAAACTGTTGGCATTTCAACCAGCCAAGAAGTTATTTTTGGTTCTCTTACTAGCATTGCCCATGATAATTTTGTGTGCAAAAAAAATGTTAGGATTTATGGGAGGGTTTAATGCGAATTATTTCTGTCGATTTTGCGAAATAAATAAACAAGAAATGCAAACCGCATTTGTAGAGAAGACCGAAATAATGCGCACAGTAAATAGTTTGAAAAAACCCTCTTTAAACGATGACCCCTTTTTAAAAATTAAAAAAAAGGGTTAAAAGCTTTTCCGTACTTAATGAACTAAAGTACTATGGCATTATTAATAGTTGTACAGTAGATCCTATGCATGATCTACTTGAAAGAGTAGTTCCTTTTATTATACTAGCAATATTTAAATTTTTTCCGATTCCAAAATAATCAGTTTTCAACACATAAATGACAGAATTCATTCTTTCAATTACGGTTATTTGTATAGTAAAGTGTTACCTACGTCTGCTATTATTAAAGATTCTTTGGGACTTTGGCTTCTCGATGCTTGTGTTTGGCAATTCATTTGCCCTTCATATTTGGTGATTTAATATTATTATCAACTTTAGATCGGTGGGATGGAATCATCACAATACTTGCCATTTTACAAATATGTAGCTTTTTCCAAAATTGTTAATGTTCGTGCAATTACTCAACTGAAAAAATTAATTGTGAGTCATTTGTTTGTTGTAACACAAATTTTTAAACTCAAACTGATTCCCAAGCATCATATACTTAGGCATTATTTATTTACTTATTTATTTAACCAACAGTATTAATTTACATATGGTATTTAAAATTAGGTTTATTAATATAAATTAAATTTGAATAAAAAATTTTTTAGAGCTCTTTTAAATTCATCTCTGGACAAATTAAAATCGAACACGGTAGATATATTATTAAATACACGGCTAGAATTACAAACCGGGTCCAAAATTCCAAAATTAGACAGCAGATCAATCACTAAGCCTCGGTGTCTGATTGATCTCACTGGGGCCCGTATTAAAAACAAGGACAGTAGATGTGAACAATCAATTCGGCCCCTTAAAACGTCACACACAAACATTGCGCAAGAAATTTGTCTTCTGACGAAGAATGGTTCAATATTCAGTATAACAAACAACGGCCTAGATACGACGGAAGCACATATTTAGGGGGCGTTTACCTCTCGAGGAAGTCGCCTTAAGGCAAACAACATAAATCGCTTCTGGATTGATTCTATATATACGGTTAGAGGAATTGTTATAGTACGGATTCCAGACAATTGACGCATACTCCAAGTGCGATCGAACAAATGAAGCGAAGAGGACTTTTAGAGTATATGGATCATGAAAATCTTTGGAGAAATGGATTAAAAACCCTAACATTGAATTAGCATAATTAATACATCTGCCAATATGGTCTTTAAACGATAAATCTCGTGAAAACAAAACCCCAAAATCTAGAAAAGAATGAACTCGCTCTATCATAACACCATTTAAGAATAAACTATTATCAGGTCCATAACGTCCATAACGTCTTCGGGAAAAGTTCATAACTTTTCATTTAGAAACGTTCAGGCAAAGCTTATTCAAGCTACACCAGTCGCAGAAAACGTTTAATTCCTGTTGTAAAGGTCCAATGTGGGCTATCTTGTGGGACGCCAGACAAAACATTTATGTCTCTAGATAAAATATTATTTAAAAAAACTTTTTGAGTTCTGTTCGTCAAATATGAAAAGATCCAGTTTAAAGGAAGGGCATCACACATGTTGAGCTATCCCAGCTTCTTTACCAATAAAACATGATCAATTTTATCGAAAGCTTTGCTAAAATCAGTAAACACTACCTCAACACCATCACCACCTTCTAATGCTATCGTCAAAAAATTTGTGATCAAAGCAAGATTTGTCACAGTTAACCGTCCAGCGTAAAACCCATGCTATGGTTTACTGCGATGGAATTTTTAGTTAAGAAAAAATGCGGTCCTTGACCATCGATTCAAATAATTTAGGGATAGCCGATAAGATAGTAATACCGCGGTAATTTTCGATATCCGTTCTACGTCCACTCTTGAAAATTGGTTTAATGAAACTGAATTTCCAAATTGAAGGAAAAACTCCACTCTTCAAACTCAAATTGAATATGCCCGTCAGCGGCTGAGCCAAGACCGAAGCACACTTTTTCAACACAAGCGGGTGAATTTTGTCCGGGCCACAACTCATAATAACATTTACATTCAACAGAGCGTGCAGAACGTCATCGGTAGTAAACTGAAATAGAATGTTTGGATTATATTACTAAAAACAAGTTCGTCATTCTCTTTCGAAGACGGGACATACACATTTTCAAAAAATGCTGCAAACATGTCAGTGATATATTGTGGATCACTAGCAGTCAAAGAATTGAAAAACATTTGCGAGGGTATACAATTCCGTTTCGAATCAACATAACTCCAGAAACATTCAGGGTTGTTTCTAATATTTGATTCGATCTCGACAATATGTAAATTATACAAGAAACGATTTAAAATTTTAAATTGAGATGCGACTGCTAGCTGGTTTGAGAAAAATAAAGACAGCTCACCATATATATTAACGGAGGTTCCGTATGGTATGTAAACAGCAACTATCAACACCAGCTTTCCATTAGAAGCAAGTTTAACAGCCAAAATCTCCAACTCGTCTCTCCCAAGGTCAATTATATCCGCACGTATATCTTTCGAAACATAAGATAGCAGAACTCCGCCACCTCTCGCTGTCGATTCAAGATCCGTATAACGATAGCGTCTGAAGACATAGTAGTCTGGAGGGAAGTACTCTGCAGAATTGTGTGAGCTTGTCAGCCATGTTTCCGTAATGCAAATGACATCATATTCATTTTCCAACACCGATAGGTACATTTCACGCGATTCTGATCGAATCCCGCTAGCGTTGTGATAATAAATAAATAAATAGACAATAAATAGACAATGTGTTGATTTCGTCAGAGAGTGGCAGTGTCAGTTGAGCGATAGGTGCAGACAGAGTCATCGGATTTGAAAAAGGTATAAAATTGGTTGAGATTGCAGTAGATATTGTTACAACGTCGTTAGAGCTGAGCGTGGGACTAAAAATTATTATTCATTGATTTCCGACGTGAATTTAAAAATTCTTTAATCAAGACTCCAGCAGGCCGTAAAAGATACCAAATCGCGATCATCATTACGTCGAAAGCGATATATACAGGTTTCTCGACTTCAAATTTGTTTTTGATATACATCATGAAATCATCATCAGTAACGTCCTTGCATAATCGAGAAATAAAAATCCACCGTAGCGGTTCAACGCTACGCAAAGTAGAGTTCAAAAAATTTTTAGGCGAGTCCATATTATTGTCTAACGATTTAGCAGTTGAAGCCGTTGTTGAGCCATTATTCACACTACTCTTTGATCTTGTAAGTATTGGTGTAGCAGATTCCATATCAGTTTGTGTTGTTGCTTTTTTTTAATTTTACAGACGACGACTTGTGCTCCATTGTTTTAGCTTTATGTTGACTCTTGTCACTTATAAAATTGATAAATTGTTTTAATAAAAAACTTGTAAAACTTCATTATAAACTTCCTTATAAGTGACAATCTTTATTGGTTTGAAGGATTCCTACAAACGAATTAAGATTCCTACAAACCAATAAATATTGACACTGTTGAGATGGTGTTGATATTAACAAACTTTCCAGGTTATTGTTAACAGCGGCTGATGTTTTATTTAGCAGTGACAAGGACGCTGATATAGCATTGATAGAATTCCTCATATATGGTAATTCGTTTCCTTGAGATTTTTATAAATATCGATACATACACCACATCGCCAAGAAAAATTAGGAATTATCGAAATGGCATCAAACACAGGTTTTGTAATCCCGGCACATCCAAAATGAATAAGTTTATTACATTCACCAGCACAAGTAAAAAAGTTTTCAGACACTTTGGCACTACATTCACAGCACACAGATTATTTATTAAAAAAAAAAAAAAATTTAATAAAATCACAGTTATATTTTCCTTGTATCACAGATATTGATAGATTTTATGATTTTTAGCCGTCTCACAGTTATTAGAAAAATAGTTAACGGGATTTAATTGAAAACTAAATAACAAATTTATTAAAATTAAATCACAAAATGTATAGATAAATCATTTAACCATGTGTATATATTAAATTTTATTTTTAAGAGCAAATTGTATACGTGTGATCACGTCGACCATCAAGATGATATTAGTTTTGAATTCAAAAGCAACCCTAAATCATTAACCACTGGAACAAAGGATATAACATCATTATCTAAGAAAAGTGTAGGTGTAACATTATGTCGATCATTTTTTGAGAGTAATAAAATCTTACTTTTAATCGGATTTAATGATAACGAATTATTTTTGCCCACAACGAAACATTTTTAAGAACCGAGTTAAGTTAAATCACTATCTCATCTAGCTGTGACAAATGACCGCCAATATAAAGTTGTAAATCATCAGCATAAATACGAAACCGGCAATTCAAAATCTTTCGTGGTAGATCATTTAGCTACAAAGAAAAAGTAACGGACATAAGACCGACCCTTGAGGTACACCTCTACTATCATTTTACTAATATTTGAATGGTCAATACCATACTTCACAAATTGTTTACGATTGAACTAGAAAATGTATAATACAAATGTAACTTCTGAAGCAAATGAATATGATAAACACAATCAAATGCTTTAGAAAAATATAGTAGGACCAAAATAGAAACCGAATTTTCCTTGTACAATGTTCCTGCATTTGACGTTGCATGATTTTTTCTAGAACTTTTTACAGAGCAGGCAAAATACTAATAGGACGTATATCTCCGATATTGGATATTACATCCTTTCCTCCGATCATTGGTAACGGAATTATGGACGCCATCTTCCATAGATCGGGAAACACAGATTTTGTCAGATATTGGTTAATAACGAAAGTTATAGGAGGGAGAAATAAATCGATAAAAAGTTTTAAATCTTTAAAATTTACTATATCATAAGCCAATGAATCAGATTTAATTTCACGATTAACATTTAAAACAATAATTTCATCAACACAATCAAAAATAAAAAAACTTCACATGTATAATGATCAGATTTAGCATCAGGTAGTGGCAAAACTCCCAAGGAATCACGGCTGTGAAGTTTTTCCAAAAAAAAAATGTTATTCCTAAAACCAACAACAATAATACAAAAATATCTGTATGTGTGTGTAAAATTTGTAAAATCGAATAAATTAAATATATTCTTATAAACGGGTAAAATAAATATCGGCATGATCCTAAATAGCTAGTTAATTTGACTAGGACTAAAAAAGATCATGAAATTATGAAAGATCATGTTTTTCCAAAAATGAATTAAAACTTTTTGAACACATAACCGGGGTTATTAAATAATTTCGGGTTTCCGAGTTTTCTGATATTAATAAACGGCGAAACCACTACCGAAAAATAGATTTGAGTTGGTCTAGGCCTATGTAAACGGAAAATCATAAGCATTTTCCAAAGAGTAGGGGCGTTTAGTAATTGATTTACATCAAAAAAGTAAAAAAAATCGCCATAAGTCTATTATTGGTCAACATGTTATAGTCAAAATCACCACAACAAATAATTCTTTCATATCGAAATAATTGTTCAGCAAAAATATGTTGTATATTATTTATGTCACCTGAATAAACAGGAGAAGGGTTATAAATAATCAAAATAAGTATTTTCCCAAATGCTCCAACAAGCTTAGAAGATAAGAACTCAACTTTACCTAAAGAATTAGTAGAGAGTTTGTTTATTTTAAAGGAGGAGGAATCAGTACGATCAGCTCGCAGCAATTTGTAGTTGTTTATTTGGAATGACTTGTTTCTATATTTCTAAGTGAGCCAAGTATCAGACAAACCAAGAAAATCAAATTGATACAAATGTAAAAGAAAAGTTACATCATTAAAATGTTTCACCAAACTTCGAACATTTAAATGACCAAATGTCAAACAAATTTTTTTATTTACAGTCAAATAAATAATCAAATGGAATAGTTGTGTAATCGCTTATCGTAAAAGAATTATTTAAAGTATTATTTAAGATATGGATTGGCTAAAGATGCCGACGTCCAAAATTTTACTTTTGCAGGTCGAGTTGACCGAAAATTTGTGAACTCGAATGGTTTAATATATACACCAACGAGCCAGGTAGCAGGATCCAGAGCTTTCACTTTCAAATCATCTCGACACCCTATAATTTAAAACATACGTATTCCAATTTCTGTATATGTTAGAATTTTTCCGAATCAACTTATGTACTTTGCAAACTTCAGTTTGTAAACAGGATTTAGCCATACCCATCCTTAGTAGTAGGATCAAATCTATAGAAAGATGTACCCAAAACATGAAAGGAATAGGAATAGTTTTAATGCCAAGTAGAGCCTCTGGACATTACCACATCTGCAAATGTGACTGAATAGGTAGAGTAGTAATTGCTTCTATAGAATTAATGACACCCAATGTGTCACAAAAATTGTTCACCATCAAATCAGTTGACACAGTGGGTGCAATATCAGAGGTATAGATTAAAACTTTGCCGGTGCCATGCATGATCCACAGCAGCACAACTCAAATGGAAATTTTTGCCACAAAATCCTCCACTTCCAATCTTATCGACACTAACAGCCAAACAGCATATATTTTTTATCAGATTCCGAAATTCTGATGAGTTTCGTATAGAGGTAGTTTGCACTGGTGATGTTTGACAATTTCGTAATTTGCTGGATTCTATGTTTAAATTTTGTCGTATTACGGGGCAATGAAGTTGATTATGAATTGGTGTATAACTTCACCCCGAATTATGTAAAATCAATCAATAATCCTGTGATTTTCGGTTAACAATATCAGAATTTTGTACTATGCCACCTGATACAAAACATGTCGATTATGCAGATTTTGTCTGCTAAAACTTTCCGCTATCTTCAGTATAACAAACAAACCATGGATCAAACTTCATTCTTCCATTAAACAAAATTGATGTGTCGTGGGTCTCCAAAACCAAGTCTTACATCATCTATGGCCCTATAGTATTTGTCTCTACGAGACGAGCTCTCCGTCATTCACAATTACGCAGTTCGACTGGTAAAGTATTAATTTATAATTTCCCGATTTTCTTTGAAATACCGCAAAGAAGAATAAATCATTTTACATATAATTGACTTGGAGTATTATTATGAGCCGTCGATCACAAAGTAATCAAGTAAGCAATTTTTTCTCATAAAGACTTACCATTTTTAAACACATATCAAGGTGCATTAAAGCCAATATGTATAATTCTATATGCATCTCAAATCCATTAAATTGAAATGGAAAACTATTAAATTCAATTCAGTTATGGTCTAAAATTGAGAAACATCATCTTTAAACGTTTCTTTTATCTCAGTATGTGTGTGTGTGTTAGTGTATTTTTAAGTGAAAACAGTTGATTGTATACTTTTTAACATATTAACGTCTATTTTAAAATTTTACAATAAAACCGAAAATTTCATTGAACCATTACGCTAAATGATGAAACTGTTAATTTTTTTTTGGTAGTTGGTATTATAGAATGCACCCACAAAGTAAATCACACGAAAAAGAAAAAGTTAATTAAATTCTACTTTGATGGTTAAAAGTTCTTATTCTTTCTTGAAGTTATCAGAACTTATCTCAACCGAAAATGAAATGAAAATGTAGAAAGAAATCATTGAATCGTATATACACATAATCAAACCGGTAAATCGTTTTTTGATCTAAACTCAAATGAGATGATAAAAATTTTAAGATCAATGATAGAGGTAAAATACAATAAAAAAAAACTAAATAGAACTTTACACGTTTCACTGGGTGTTGTGTTTAAAACGTCAAACTAATCGACCCCGCATACAATCATTCTTAAAACTCAATTAATTGATCCATTACCGTTTTAGAAATAGTTTCGATTTTTCTAAGTAATTGGTAATTTTTGGTGTGCAGTCTTAAACCGTATGTTGGTTCGCATCCGTTACTAAATACCTGTTCGTTTCATTTATTTAACAAAATCGTTTATCACGCACGTGTAGTTGGAAAATTGATTTTATCATTTCCGTTTCTTGTTGCACATCGTTTTCACTTTCAAATAATTTTTGAAGTAGAATTTTTCTAAATTGTATGAAGGGTGACCCAAAATTAAATATTTATTTTATTTTTGAGCTCCTTGCAAACGAAAATTAATTTCCGCCAAATTTTATCAAAATTGTTGAAGGCAAATATGATTTTAAAAGTATGTTCCTAACCCCACCAAGAACCCCCATGATTAAGGCTCTTTTGAATTGATTCATGGCATTCGAAACTCCATGCGGAAGAGCGGTTGTGTTAGTTCAAAAAGAGTTTGGCCAAATGCGGAAATGTAGAGCCTTACATTCTTCAAATCTGAGAACTGTGTCCTGACAAACATAAAATAAAAGATAAAAGACAAACATAAATACTGGGAAATATCTGGGAATCTGATGTCAAGAGGCAAATCAACTATTGTGCTGAGATCAATGTACAATGTTAACGTAGACCTCATTTTAGAGGTGCTTATTATTAGAAATGTACCTGCTCAACTTCCAACAATGAAAGTTCACATTCAAAATAGAAAGTTTATGAAAGATTTGAACTTAGCTGATTCTCACTTTGACACACCCACCTCTAATAATTTTTTAATTGATGATTTCATGGAATCCCTATACTGTTAGCACTGAAGCGTTGAACACTTTTAAACGAGATAACTTCAATTTGGAACAGTTATTAAAGAAATTTTAGGAAACTGATGATGTGCCATATTTCTGTCAAGCCAATTCATTCTGTCAAGAAGACAGAAAATACCAATCATTTTTATGGCGATAAAATCCAGACGAGATGTTGAAACATTGTCATCGTACTCCAGGTTACAGCATACTAGCGAATGGTGGCTTCTATTTGAGGAAGTGGACATCATATATAAGCAGCTTGTCTGTGATGAAGGATGACGTAGCTGTGAGTGGCATATGCAAAAACAAAACATCTATAATCAAAACACTTGGTTTACAATGGCATCGAGATAGAGAGAGAAACGGCGCAGTTAATAAAAGCAAAATTAAATCAGAATCCCCTCTTAAGAATATTGTTTCAGAAACTAAGGCTTTTTTTAATAATAATCTGGGATGACCAATTACCAAGAAAATTTAAAGAGGAGTATATAGCAGAATCCGAAACCAATTTATATATTTTGAAGGCATCAACGTTCCATGATTTAGAACCATCAACGTGAAGTACAAATACACCGGGTTTTAGACGCTAGAGAACTTGCCTACTGCACTGTGATATATAGTAGAACGGTTCATGAAGATGAAACTATTTATTACCACTCAAATATTAACATCCAAAACGAAAGTAGCCCAAATCAAGAAGATTTATTTGCCTCGTCAGAGCTATGTACAGCTCATCTACTTGTAAAGTTAATGTTTACCGGCTCTCTGCATATCCTGAGCGTTTGCAAACATTGATTTCTAATAGAACTGGCCAAATATTAGATAGCTTCCCTGGCAGCATTGGTCGCATATAAAACCTAAAGATAATCCAGCAGTTTATAGTTCCAGAGGTGTTACTCCCGACAAAATTAGCAATCTGACGCAGTGGTGGAGAGATTCAGAATGGTTCGTTCAGCAACAGACATTGTGGCCAGTGAATAGGTTACCAAATTTTCAATAAGCCAGAGAAAGTACACAACAGGAACAAACCTGCAGTTGGACAACATTTTTGAACGCGAATTTAAGCCAGAAATATATTCCGAACAGTGGCACTCGTATTAACTTTCACAAACACAAATAAAATCCCTAAGATCAAGTTAACAACGCAGCTAACAGCGACGGAGATTAAAAACCCAAAACTAAAATGCATTAACGTCGTTTAATGACGATATTCTTAATATACGAAGATGACGTTTGACAAGTTGGTGGCCGACTAAAAAATTCGGATTGTGACTTTGACACCCATTTAACCCCAAAGTGTCAAAAACGACCATCCTATTCATCGACCATTTTTTAATTCAATAAAAATGTTCTAGTTCGAACTGGCAATGGAATACACCTCATAACACATCAGATTAAAATAACCTTGTAGCTGCGTTTATTTTTTACTGTCAAAACTATTCTTGCAAAGTGAAGCCAGTTGTTCGCATCAAACTACAATGGAGAAAAACTATTGGTAAGCTTACAATTTGATGATAAATATAATATAAACATGAGATTTTCATTAACGAAACATGTAGTTATCTCAAAAATATCGAAATTAATGTATAAATAAACGTAGTTTTGTGTAATTAGATGTTAAAATAATAATGGCTGTTAAAAACTATTTGACACATCGCACGTAATTTTCTTGTAAGATGTAAATGGCCAAAAACGGGCACTTGGGATATGATATAAATTTAATTTTTAAAGGCAAAAAACTTGTTATTTTAGGAAAAAGAAACTCACGCTAGCTGAAGTCCTTGAGGAACTAGAAAAATCAGATGATGAGACTGATTTTCCTAGAACAATATATTTATTACCACCAGATGATTATGCAGAAACCGATGAAGACTACGGAGATGAAGAAATACCGAATTTAAACTGCCTAACGGGTACGGTATTGAGAGTGGAAGTTTAAATCGATTACAATGAAAAAAGTGAAACCAAAGTATTAGAAGACATTCAAATAAATGATTAAAACCAAAGTGATGCCCAACGAAAGCTGGTACAGCAGTGTGACAGCAGGTACAGCAGTGTGTTAGAAAACATTAAACCAATTGAGGAAAGTCATAGTTATGCTCAACGAGAGCAGGTGCAAGAACCAACACAAAAGAGATTTCGACTAGAAAATTTTAAACTGTCACATTAATGGACTGACGGTGATATTGAGTGTAATATTAACACAAAGTTGGACAGCTGTCTGGCTACTCCTACTGATTTAACACTATCAAACGAATCTCACTCAGACCTTGTTAAAGTTAGCCGAAAGTTGCCAGCCGGAAGATAATGCAGATAGTGTCTTTACTAAAAACTTTGTTTATACTCTCGCTCCCATCGATTTTTAAATTTCTATAAACTGAAATAATTTCCCCTTCATCCGAATGGTACAACCCGATCCTAAATTCTCCTAAATTCGAGTTCATGGCTGATTTTTGCTGTATTCAAGACACTATCTGCATTATCTTTTCGCTGGAAACTTTCGGCTAACTTTAACAGTATCTCACCCAGTAGAATTTTACGAGTTGATTTTTACAGAAGATTTGATTACAAAAGTGGTGAATTTCACAAATTTGTATGCATCGCAAAATAAAAATAAACCACTAAATATTAGTAACAAAGAAACGTTCGCCGTCATTGGAATCCTTATAACTTCTGGATATAACAAATTACCAAGGAGAAAATTGTTCTGGTCCGGATTTGATGATTGTCATAACACAACTATTAGCAAAACGATAAGATGGAATCGATTTGACCGATCGATTTGAGATATTTAGTTCTGTGCATTTCGCTGATAATAATAGCCTTCCAGAAAATGATAAACTCGGTAAAGTGCGTCCGTTAATTGAAGAAATGAACAAATTTTTTTGGAAATATGTTCCACTTTAAAATGGGTTATCAGTAGATGAATCAATGATTCCATATTTCGGACACAACGGGTGTAAGCAATTTGTACGCAACAAGCCCATCTGTTTTGGCTTTAAATCATGGGTGCTAGCACATAAATGGTTACTGTATCCAGTTTGATATTTACCAAACAAAAAAACACTACAAATTCAAATAAATTACCACTTGGTGGATCAGTCATTAAAAATTTTGCAAATGTGCTAAAGAATAACTTTAAAAATGTAGAATTCTCATTGTTCTTCGATAATTTTTTCACCAATCCATCTATCATCAATAAACTTTCGAATATGGGTTATGGAGGCACCGGAACTGTTAGAGAACATCACTGTGGAAAAGCGCCAATATCAAATTACAAAAAAATCTGAAAAAGGTTCATTTACATCGGTGGTTGATAAAGAAAATGAAATTGTAGCGGTTCGTTGGATGGACAACAATGTAGTTTCTTTATTGTCCAATGAATTTTGTGTAAACGTAATAAAAACTTGTGTGCGCTACTCTACTGCGAAAAAGAAAAAAATCAGTATACCACAACCACATCAGTGCAACCTCTTTTATCCGGAACGATTGGGACAAACAATTCCGGATAAAAGATTTTTCCGGATAAAGATTTGTTTAATAATTTCATAGTAAACCTAGTAAAAAGCAAATTTTAATATTTTTTAAACTTCAGTGTCATTTATTAAGATTTTAAATTTATTTTCGCTAATTACATAGTAAAAAAAATCATTTCATTTTTGAAAAATAAGGTAAATAAAAGACAAATTGAAGGAAAACAAAAAAAAAAAACGTTCTCCGGATAATAGATGTTTTTCCGGATAATAGATGTTTTCCGGGTAATAGATTTCCGGATAAAAGAGGTTTGTATGTATTGCACATATGTACAACAAATTTACGGGAGGAGTAGATCTCTTCGATAACCATGTTACAAATAATCGGTTTACTATTCATGGTAAGAAATGGTATATCCCAATTGCCTTATGGATATTCGATTCCGCAATATCAAACTCTTGGGTTGTAGAAAAATCGGTTACATGTAAATTAGATCAATTGGAATTTCGGAGACAAAGCGGCACTCACGTTATTAAAACGGGATCTACGCGAAAAACATGCGCTGACTGGCCTAACAACCACAAAAATAGTGGGTTTGTCTATAAGTTAATTTTAAAACTTATTTATTTGAAACATATACAGTGCTGTGAAAAAAAATTGGGCAAACATATTTTATTGCAAATTGGAGTATTTTTTTTTGCTAAAATTACAAAACTATTGAAAGCAATTGGCTTATTGTTTCATTTTAAATACATGTATGGCGTAGTTTAAAAAAAAAATTCCCTGCAATTTAGGGGCAAAACCCCGAAAAATGCCAAAATATTCAAAATACGTTGATTGGAGTTGAAGTAATGAAATAAATTAAACACTTATTTTTTAATTTTTTTTTTGTTTTTTATAAATTTATAGAAGTTCTATTTTTAATATTTAATATTTTGTTGAACCGCCTTTTTTTTATTACACCGGTACAACCCCGCAACTGATGTACAAAAAAATTGGTCAAGTAATTATTTTATTTTACTCTTACCGTTCTTGGCCGTCATTAAGGTGTAGGTGTTTTATTGCCTGTAATTTTTTTTTAGTATAAATAGTGCATATTTTGTAAGATTAAGTTACTCTGTAAGTGATCCTGGTCAAATAAAGAACAAAGTGCAGGTTTAGTTAAAAAAAAAAAGGAAAAATTTGTGAGCAGTACGAGTATAAAAGCAAAATGTTGATTTTGGCGCGAGAAAATTTCATCACGCGTGAAATAAATAACAGAAAGATTAAACATTCCTAAAAGTACTGTCGCGTGGAATATTAAAAAAATGCGACAAATGGGCAGTACACAAACAAAGAAATGCTCTGGAAGGCCCAACAGACAACGCCAGTGGAAAATCATTTCATAATATTATAATGTCGTCGGAACCATTTTAAAATTTCATCGGACATAAGACGGGATGTTGAAGCGAGCAACGGCAAAACAAACTTCAGCCAGCTTAGTGCGGGAAAAAGATTTGTTAAAGCTGATTTGAGAGCACTTAAACCAGTTCAGAAGTCTGAGTTTACATTACTAGTGAAAATAAAACTTGTGCTATGGTCCCAGGAGCATGTTTCTTGGACTCCAGAGATGTGGAATGATGTGATTTTCTCCGACGAATCAAAATTCAAGCTGCATGTTGAAGATGGAAGATTTCTCGTGAGAAGAAAACCGGGCAAGAGGCTTAGCAACGGATGTCTTTTAAGACTTCCACCGAAAAATGAAGGAGTTATGGTCTGGGGATGCTTTTCTGGAAATGGAACCGGTCGATTGTGGTTTTTTAGTTCCAGAATTACAGCAGTTGTTTATCTGCAGTCCCTACACAACGAATTTGAGCCTTCTGTGTTAAAGCTTTCTGGCGAGACTTGCAAATTTATTTTTCAACAGGACAACACTCCGTGCCATACCGCCAAAGTTGTGAGTTATTAATTTTGAATTGTAGATAGAAAAGTTGGCTTTCAGATAAACATAAATAATTTGTTAAAACTTGCTTTTTTCTTATCTCTTCATTTAAAGGTAAAAAAGTAGTTCGACAAAACAAGTATCGATGTGTTGAGCTGGTCATAGTACAGACTTAAATCCCATTGAAAATATTTGGTCTATAATGAAGCTAGAAGTAGCAAGAAAGCGCCCAGAATCGATTCAAGCTTTAAAAGGTTTGTTGATGACAATTTGGGAATCCTTACGTCCTACGACTTTGAAAAATTAATCAAACTCAATGAATCGGAGGTGTATCGCTGTAATAAAAGCAAATGGCGGTCCAATAAAATCTTAATATTAAAGATAGAACTTCTATAAATCAATAAACAAATTAAAAAATAGGTGTTTAATTTATTCCATTACTTTAACTCCAACTTTGAATATTTTGGCATTTTTCGGGGTTTTGCCCCTAAATTGCAGGTAATTTTTTTTCCAAAAAATTACGTCAAAAAGACTCCAATTTGCAATAAAATATGTTTGCCCAATTTTTTCCCCAGCACTGTAAATAACGAAATGTGATAATTGAGGCTATGTACAAAGAATAAGACTGTACTGAATTTATAATTGGATTATATTAATTTTATTTTAATTTTAATTATCTTTAATAAATTTTATTTTTTTGTTGTATTTTTTGTGTTTTATTTAAAAATATTTTGAACATTATAATTCCCAAATAACCTTTTCCGGTCACTTGAATTTTCCTTATTTTTTCCGAAGTAGGGTAAAAAACAAATTTATATTTTACAATTTCTATGGCATATTATCAAAATCTACTAGATTTTTATTGATTTATATAATTATTGCATAATTAATAATTCTGGGATCAAATGGGCTGATCATCCTATAAATTTACCACATAAACATATATTTACAACCAGAGTCGTATGAGTTGTTCATTTGCCATAGCTTCCCAAAGCAGACGACACGACGAAGCAGAGTTCGAAGTATCTTGAAAGGATGCGTTATTTGTACGAGATATGCAGCTAAAAATACCAATTTAATAATGGAAAATTGACCACGAACTAGGATCAATCTGACAAGATCATTCGAAAATTACGGTATTGATTTTACGTGGCCATTTTATTTAACAGCGAGAAAGGAGTAAGGAAACTCGATTTTAACAACGTGAAGCTAACCAGTTAACCAGTGAATCCTTACTAGCAGCTTTAAAACACGTTATCGTCAGAAGAGCACCCAAGTACAACTACACTGATAATAACGATTATATAGTTGCAGAATTTCTGAGTCAAAATAACATCGAGTGACACTTTACACCACAAATATTTCCTCACTTTGTTGGATTGTGGAAGACCGTAGTGAAATTGGTCAAAAATCATTTGCTCAAGGCGACACATAACGGGAGCATAACATTCGAAGAAATTACTGCGCTTATTTGTCAAATAGAAAAATTTTAAATTCGCGTCCATGAGATACTGTCAAAGTTAGCCGAAATATGGTTATGCAGATAGTGTATTTAATATATCAGCCGAAAGATGGTAATGCAGATAGTGTTTTGTTATCCAAGGCGAAATATGGAAAAGCAAATATTGCTTATGATATCCCGATCAAAACATTTTGAAATATCGGTAATACAGGTTGTATTGGTAAAGAAGATTAACTTCAATATTCAACCGAAAAATTCCGTCGATACAGATTTAATAGTTACAAATGAATCATCAATTTTCTAAAAGAAAACATCAATAACAGACATTTATACAATAGCCATGCAACGCAGTCACGTTTAGCTGGTGAAAGGTTTGTATATCAAGACTTTGACAGATGAACGCCTATCTGACTGTACTAATTTGATGCACCATGATCCTAACTAGAATTTGATTATATGTTTGGAGTGGGTTTGATGAGGTTATGTTAGTGAAATGGTCTATTTTTCGTTTTTTCGACGATAAAATTCTATATCATTCGAGATTTGGTCATATAGATACTAATCTGACTATGACGATTCGCAAGCCCATGACTATAGGTAAATTTTGATTACATAATAGGGGTGGGTCTGATGGGGTTATAGGGGTAAAATTTTGATTTTCCCCATTGTTCATCGATAAAATCGTTCGTCATTCGAGATGTTGCCATATAGACACCAATCTGACTATGCCGATTCGATATATTTTGATTATTGGTTATTGAATACAGTTAAAGTTAGCGTACTCGCTCTAGCCAAAAATGTCGATAACGTAGATTTGGTTGCCACAACAAAATGTCTATAATGCAGATTGAAAGGCAATATGGGTGTCCGCATGTGTTGAACAGTAATTTCTCTTGAAATATTTTGACAGATTAACGCCGATCTAACTGTACCAATTTGATGAACCGTGACTCTAATTAGAATTTGATTATATGTTTGGAGTGGGTTTGAATAGGTTATATGGAGTGGGTTGTCGCCTATAGGAGATAAATAAACCATTATAAAACCATTTGTCATTCGAGATTTTACCAGATTGACTCCAATCTGACTATGCCGATTCGATAGCCCATGACCATATGCAGATTTTAATTATAGGTTATTGAATACTGTTCAGCCGAAAAATGTTGATAATGCAGATTCGGCTGCAACACCAAAAATGTTGATAATGCAGATTCTGAAACAACATGGAGTGTCCGCCTGTAAAAGGCAGTAAGGAAGACTCGTATAAATAGCAAGCCGAAAAATGTCGATAAAGCAGATAAATAATTGTGGTGTTAAACAGTAATTTCTTCTAAATCAAAAATATTTATTTTGTTCGATTAACGTATATTATTATTCAAAATTATGTTTTTTTTACTAAATCCATTAAAATTAAATACGAAACTATTTTATTACTGAGAAAACTGGATGGAATGTATCAAGCAACACTTGAAAACTTCAAAAAATTGACCGTTTAAAGTGTCATTTCAGGCCAATTTTCTTGTGGAAAGTCCGGGAAAACTCGTTTGAACATATCGCACACACAAGATATGAACATTTCTAAAAATTGACTGCTTAAACTGTCATAGCTGGAAACTGATTCTAAAGAAAGGTCTTAATAAAATTCACACATTTTCATGTGAGTAGTCCGGAAAAACTCGCAGACGAATTTGAAAATTTCTAAAAATTGACCGTTTAAAGTGTCATGGCTGGAAGTAGATCCAAAGAAAAGGTCTTAATAATGTTCACACCTGGAAACAATTTCAATCACATTTGCATTTCCACAATCAGCAGCATAAATACCGTCAATTTTTAGAATATTTCAAATTTTGTATGTGCGATGTATTCAGTCGAGCTTTCTGGGACTTTCCACATGAAAATTGACCTGAGATTTTTTCCAGGTCTGAGTATCATTAAAACCTTTTATTAAAATCTATTTCCAGCTATGACACTTAAAACGGTCAATTTGTAGCAATTTTCAAGTTTGGCGTGTGCGATATATCCAACCGAGTTTTCCCGAACTCTACACAAGAAAATTGACCTGACGTTTTTAAAATGATAATCAAAAGAAGGTACTTCATTTAGAATATTTTCCAAACATGTCACTATAAAAGCATTTCACGTTTCACCTCCCCAAACTACTAATGTATATAGCACTTAAAGAAATTTGATTTGGTATATTAGTTTTAATTGTTTCGATGAAAAATATTTATTTTAAATTTTTTGTTGGTTTTTAGGAAGAGCCATATAAAAATGTCTAAGATAAATAATTACATTTCGACATAAAATTTGTATCTGCATTATCGACATTTTTTGGTCGGGATTTTCGATGGACATATTACCGACAAAAATCGGCTGTCACTTTCGTTTGATTATCTTGAATCTGCATTATCGAGATTTTCGGCTGGAGTCGGCTAACAATCATTGTTCATGAATCGATAATTTACAAGAAATTGGCAATTAAACGTTGTAGCAAATTCTTCCTCTTCCTATTCCAACACTAACAGATAATTCTAATTTTAGAGGTATTCCACGTCATGCATCGATTAATCTCGATATGAATAGCACATAACAATGGTTCTTACGTCATATAAAAAAAATCAAAAGGAAATCGTAAGAAAACAAAATTAAACTATGAGAACCAGCGTTAACACCTTCGTCAATTATTTCGACCTCGATAATTGACTTGGCGAGATTTAATCCAAATCCACACACAACAATGTTACCTTTGGGAAAATATATAAAAAAAAAATTGTACTGCAATGCAATGCCGTGCCGCGTGATGATGTTTTATAACAACAACAAAATACCTTTTCAATTTGTTTTTCCATTTTGTCTTTCAAACCGAAGAGGAGCTCTTTAATTATTATTTTGTATTTGTAAATTGTGTAGTTTTTTTGTGAAAAACAGCAAAAATTCTTTGCTCGTTTTATTTTCATTGAATTGTTTGCCAATCATGCCAGCAGAGTGAACAGATAAAATAAAATAAATTTGAACAGCCAATAATTTATAATTTATTGTTGTTGTAACAATTTTTGTATTTGCGAGCGTAAGAATTCATTAGAGATGTACATTTAGAAAATGGTTATATGTGTACGACTTGTAATCAGAAGAATAATAAAATAGGAAGACGATTTTCAAAGAAGATGCATGATGATGATACATCGCGGGAAATTAAGGTTAAACATATACTGGGGTGATTTAAGTCTTCACTCGCACCACAATTTATATACATACTACATAATAGGTACAAGAAAGTCGACAATCATCAAAGCGATAAATAATGAATTCTTTATATCCAATTAGTCATCTTCGGTTTATTAATTAAAATTATTCCGTATAGCAGCTATACAAATTGTTTAGCGCACCTTTCTGATAATGAGAACAAAACAGTAGTATGCGCGCATCCATATCGAAAGATTTTCTGCTACGATAAATCTGTTATACAAAGTACAAAACCATTGGTCGACGCTGCATGAAATGAAATCATTTTCCATTCAAATTTTATACTGAGGAATCGCCCTAATACCGTATACTGTAAGCGCATATAAATAAACAAAAAATAGATTTCGCCTGAAGTAAAGACTAATTCTCACAAAGTATAGTATGTGTGATCGTTTTTTGACATGACTCGGAAAATGATTTGACAATGGAGCTCTGATGTTGTGGATTTAAAAAAAAAAATAAAAATCATTCCATTTGTAAATATTTATAATTGATATTTGCATGCACGGTCGTGTGTGTACATCCGAATGTAAATATGGCTGTGAATATAAGATAATGAAAGCAGAAAGCATATGTTGTTCGTGCGGATTAACCTTCAATGTCATGTGGAAATTACATATAGTTGCGAGTAAAAGTAATATAGCAAATTTTTATTTATCATATATTGAGGTATACGTTTGTGTAAAATGACAATTTAATCACGAATTATTTTATTTATGTATTTTATTCAATTGAAAATTACACCTGACCTGGAAAATTTTTTTAAAGTGAAACGTTTAACATAGAAAAGTTTTGTTTTATTTTTGATGTAAAAGATTTTATTCTTTCCATGTAACACGATTGTGTACCATAATTGGTATTTTGTACTAAATTAAAATGGGAAAATTGTTATTTTGGTTCGTATATTAATTATATCTGCATGTAACTGCACGAGAATTTGAAGGTCAGTGAATATTTTCTAATTATTTTAAAATACACTCACATCAGTTGGTTATAGTTTGGAGAAGGTATTGTACATCATTGGAGGCAAATAAAAAAAATCTGCGGATTCTCTCTTTTTTTTGCTCTCTCGATAGCCGATTATCGAGTCGATTAGGAGTTCACACAGCCCTTAGGGAAGAATTGAAATGTTCCGCGGATGAGTTAGTCTACAGACAAACACTCAGAGTACTCGTAGATTTTTTCGTTCCCTCTAATGCAAAACAACTAGATCTCACGTCCACCTCGATAAGGTAAAATTAATCGTAACAGCACCTTATTACGGCTTCTATAAAGTAATTAAAAGACAACGGAAATACTTGATTGATTATAGAAACCGGCATGTAGCATGGAGATCATTGAACAGAAAAGCAATGCAAATTTGAAGCAAGCAAAAATTGTTAAGTTTGATGAAATTGCATTAAACAAGTAATTTTTTTTCGAAAATTTTTGGAAACCTAATTTGAAATACATAAAAACAATGAATTGAAACAACATAAATAAAAAACTAATTTCATCATTAGATACTGGTATCTTAGTTACACAGTTTACTTCATATCTCATAATTGTTTCCATTGATGCCTTCCCTTCTTGTGTTAGTCTTGTTGTTGGTCATATTTGTTTGTAACGGGTGGGGCAAAAGTCCCGCTACCATTTTGATTGCGCGCCGCCATCTTGGTTATGTGACGTTTAGCTCAGTTTCGCTTTAACCATTGTGTTGTGTAGACGCCCAAATTTTATAATGGTTAAATATACGCCACAAGAACGAGCAGAAATAGTGACAATATTTATTGAAAATAATCGTTTTATTATTGCCACTCAGCGGAAATTTCGTCAAAAATATCCTAATCGTTCAGCGCCTCACAAAACCACAATTTATCGTTTACATGCGAATTTTCGACAGTACGGTACGACAGCAGACAGACCTCGTTCTGGAAGACAACGGACGTCTCGTAACGCTAAAAATGTGGCTCTGGTGCTGTGGCTCTCATCAATTCGGAGACGTGGTTCCTAGTTACACATTTTTGCATGCAGTTTAAGGCGAATTTTGAAAACTGGTTTGAATATCTTCCCGTACAAAATTCAATTAGTCGATAAATTGCTACCGAGAGATCATGATCAACGAGTTGAGTACAGTAATGCAATCCTAAGGCTGTATGGTGAAGTTGAAGATTTTTCGTCTAAATTGTCCCATTTTCTTCTCAGTTAATAAACCACGTCAATAGGCCACATCAATAAACAGAACAGTCGGTTTTGGAGAACACACAATCCTCAATTAATTCATAAAACATCACTGCATCCACTTAAAAACTACTGTATGGTGTGGTGTTCATGCTGGAAACATTATTTGTACATATTTTTTTGAAAATGACCGAGGTGTTGAAGTTACTGTTACTGATGAACGGTACCAAGACATGATTCGAAATTTTTTTGTGCCTGAAATAGAACAGCAAGGACTAGAGGACATGTGGTTTCATAAGATGGGGCCACAGCACACACAGCCCAGCCCGTTTAACAATTCAATTATTTAATGACGTTTTTCGGATTTAACAGTACCAGACTTTTTCTTATGGGGTTTTTTAAAATCTAAAGTTTATGCGAAGAAGCGCCAAACAATTTAACATCTTAAAGACAATATTCGTCACGAAATTGAAGAAATTCAGCATGATATGTTGCAGGATGTCATGAAAAATGCCTTAAAAAGAGCCGAAAGTTGCATAGCGAATTGCGGTCACCATTTAGTCGATATAATTTTCCAATCATAACGAAAAAAAAATATCGAAAAATTCTCGAATATCAATTTTTCTTTCTCGGAAGGAGAGTGATGTGGATGTCCAAACATCTTAGAGCGATCAAGCATCCACCACCCTCATTAAAATCAAAAAGAATTATTGGGGAGCATTATACCTCCTAGCCATTTCCAAATATTTCGCCATTTACACACAGAATTGTAGAATTGTTTGCCACAATATGTTTGCTATCTATACGACTAGAAGTAGTTGGGCAATTTTTCACATTCCTACAATTTTATGGGCAATTTGGGAATAGTCAGAAGGATCAGGAGTTCCGAAGTACGAATAAGTTGGAGATAAAATTTTCCAAATTACTATCGCATGCCTCGAATTTAATGGTCGTTTTGCTCATTTTGTAGCTTCAGGCAAGAAATTGGGGAGACACAACGCCCCTTAAGCTAGCAGAACCTACACGGCAGAACATTACAACATAGTATGGAAAAACATTTTTGGGCTCCACTCGTTTTTGACCAAATTTCAGGCCATTTAAGCTAAAGCTAGCAGAACCAAAATCGAAAATCGGACCAAAAGCGAAATCAGAACGCAGAACAAGAACAATTTACAAACAAATAATATTAGGCTCACTATGGCCTCCAAATGATGAGGCACTTGATTAGGCCATAATGAGCCTAAAATTATTTGTTGTCAATTGATCTTGTTTTGCGTTCGAATTTGATTTTTGGTCCGATTCGGGTTTGGTCCGATTCGGGTTCTGTTAGCTTTTAAGTGAGAAAGCCTTACTTTTCTCCTAGATCGAGCATAATAAAAAAACAATCAAATAGGGCATTTAATTAGCCTAACATTAATCTTTAATTTTCCAATTGTTTTAAACCGTTTTAAAACAAAAAACCTGCATTTTCGAAAACATCCCGCCATTTTTTTATTTTTCAACCAATTTTTTTATTTTTCAACCAGTTCATTCCAAGGGCGATGTAATGCAGAATAAAATCCCGTTTTTTTAGACATTTCTGAGAGAAGATATGATGCACGCCGCGAATTTTCCGCGAGAGAATTAGAAATAAAATAAATTAATTAATTTTTCGTTCAATGTTCTCGATACACTTAATTTTCCTCCGCCTCTCAGGGCATTAATATAACGCCATGAGAATTCCACATAAAATAAATTGGTCACCGTGTGGAATCAAACCAGTGGGGGTCGAAAAATATGCACCCAACTTACGTTGTATATACGGTATATTCATTATGTCCAGTTAGTTTTGTTATGTGCCGTATAAATACATATGGGTACATACACACATTACTCGTGTAATTATATAGGCTTTTGTTTTTCATTTAATTTCCATTCTATTTAATTAACCAGACGTCTTGTATTAATTTTTTTATTGTTTATTTTCATTACAAATAATTGTGTAAATATTTTTTTTTCATATCTTATTGTTTCTTGTAATCACTCACTTGCTGTTAAATTAAATTAAAGTTGAAACTGTTGTTTTTTTCTTTTGTTTTTTTTGTTGTTGTTGTGTTGTTGCAAGAAGTTTATTAAATTTATAGTGACATAAATTGTACGGAGAATTTTCTTTTGATTTTTTGTTAGTTCTTTTTTACAGTGGATCGTTTGTTAGGATTTTTGTGCTGAGTGATTTGACATTTAAATTTTTATTTTCTTTAATTGATTGATTTGCCAAACATGCCAACAAAATTGAGATTCGCTTTTTATGAAAGTTCATTTTATTAAAAGGAAATGATAAATTTACACATTTTTACAATATTTTTGAAATCGTTTCAACAATTTTAATCTAACCGATACCGTGGATGATACTTTTCCCAAATTCAACGTTAAACGATAACGCGGGATAGTGTCTTGTTCACGAGTGACTACGAGACAAGTGATGGTTGGCCTTCGTTCAATGTCGTCCAACCATCGAATAGAGGTCTTTATTGGTGACTCCTGGAGAATGTGTTCTAGCCGTCTCTATCGATTGCAGTATGTATTTTGATTATTCTTGTAGGAGAGAAAAACTTGTAAGATATACCAAGCGCGAGCTAATATTTGGCTACATTTATAACATAAATGGCTGAGCTATATTGAGCCGGCAATTGACACATTAGGGATGTTCATTTCTGTCTTTATCGTAGCTACTCGCACGATACTATCACTTCCGGGATGCATTTCTATAACACGACCGATTGTCCATCGCGGTTTTCATCCCTTATTATGATAATTTCATTAATGGTGGACACACTTGCTGATCCATTTACTTCTTTAGGCTGCTTAGATAAAATATGTCAAATATGTCGCTTGAATTTCTTAATTAGCACCAAAACCTCTATATGCACTGCTTTAGTACTAAGGCACACGAATTTGCATATGTATGCCTTGAGTGATTGCTGTTCTCTTCGCCTAATGAGCTTGAGAAACTTCGTTCTTATCCTTAGATGGATTTAATGGTTTTAATTTGCTTGACTTGCTGATTGGCACGCCTTTCTCCAAATTTCTCATATCTTCTTCAAACGGTAATGACTGCGGAAATCGAACTATGATCTCAGCTGCTTCTTCGATGTTCATTGATGCTTCTCTGTGCCTTTGGAACCTGACAATTTCGCGAAAACCATAACATACGTGTTAATATTTGTGTCTGGACGGATCAGCAGCCGACCCGCAAATTTCACTAAACATCGTAGAGGCCTCACACGGTGATTTTTGAAGGCTACTTTCTCAAGAAGAAATGCGAAGTGTCATGGGGATGGAAGCTTACGATGTTGCTGGTCTACACCGTGACTACAGAAACTTAAACAAAAAAAAAAATAAACGCAAATAATAAATAAAAACCGGATATTCCGCCGAAATTCGTCGGCCGGAGCCTGAGGAACGAACAACACCATAATTATAACTGAGTGAGGTGCCTTCGTGCGCTTATCCATTCGAATTTAAATGGCGCAATCGCCGGTTCTGAACTCTGATGCGGGCACCAAGGGACCGCAAACCACACGGAAAAATTAGCAATTCATATTTTGTTTTTTTATGCTAGAAAGAAAAGAAAAATAACTTCCCACCCGGATAAGGAGGGAACAAGACCACGGTAAACACCGAGCGCGCGATGTACACCCACTATGCGGCACTCGATTACAACAAAAAAAAATTAAAATTTAACAAGATTCAAATTATATAAAAAAATAAAAAAAAAATAAAATAGGAAAAATAAAAAAACACTCGTACCTTAACACTGCTTTCTTTTACCAAAATTTATTGTTGCGGCCTTGGTGCCTTCAAGTCTCAGGTGTGCGTCGCACACAGACCGTTGGGCGTCTTCTCGCCTTCGTTGGGCTTTGGTTCGCTTTTGTTGGGCTTTTCTATGCCTTCGTTAGGTTTTTCTATGCCTTCGTTGGGCTTTGGTAAGCCTTCGTTGGTGGTTGGTTTGCCTTAGACCTCCGGGAGGTCAACCTTGGGTTGGGCGTCTTCCGTCTTGGTAATACTCGTTGGACATCTTCGTCAAAAACCGTAGAAATATTGGGCGGCTCGAAAAAATCCGAAAAGTATAAAATACGAATGACCCGTTGGCCACCCGTTGAATTAAAAACATTTGCGATAGCCGTTAATTATGTTCGGTACACCTTGATATTTCAGCACCCGTCAAAATTTGGCGTACCGGAAAAAATGTGCAGTGATTAGCCAAAGCACCCGTAGATACTAATCGGCGTACCGTCGAAAATGTGGTACCCATATATGTAAGACAAATGACGATACACGTTGAAAAATCAGGTACCCAAAGTGAGTTTGCCACGTTGTTAGACAACCGTAAGTGTGGCTTGTAACCGTAAACGTGCGTTAAAGATGGATATACGGTGCCGGTAAAATGTGGATACACCCGTTGAGGATTTCGTATACTCTTTCGTTTTTTAATTAACTTGCGACGTATGAGTTCTTTTCACCAATCCCTACATCGAAAATCTTGTATCCACAATACGAATCCAAATATTTATGTTTTACACTTTTTAAATATATGTTCAATGTTATCACCGGACTTCAACTCAATTCACTCACTCACTATAAAAATTCACTCACAATTTATAGAGGGACACACGACGTATAAAATAAACACCCATTACAATGATGAAAAACAAAAAAAAAATTTCGCCGCTTTTGGATTTAATTTTATAAATCAAAAAATTAATAATAGTATATAAGCTACAATTCGAATATTTAAATTAATTTCACTAAATATTTAGGCTTTCATTAAAAAAAATTAAAAAAACAATTTTCACCGACAAAATTATCGTACCACACCTAGTCGAAGTTTACATTTTTCTTTTAGACTCGATGGTGTTTTCTTTTTTTTACAAACCAAGAAACTAGACTATCATTCAAATTCCAAAACCTGACTGAACAACCAAAAAAAAATCTCCCACCGCACAACGAACGCCAAAACATTCTAGAAGAATCTTCATCCTTCTCTATTTTTACATATAAGAAAAAATATTCTTCTAGAGCGCATTGCTTCGCACACACCCGATGCACATTGATCTCGCTCTCTCTTTTAATCGATGATCGCTCGGCCCTATGGTAGGGAGAAATACGAGAATTAAGGGAATTAAGGAAAAAAACGTCCACATGGTGAAAAATATTTTAGTACAATCAATGCCACGTGTTCGTACACAGGTGGCATTGCTATCAGTCACAACACAAGATTCGCCATAGAAGTAAAATTCTAAGAATGATCGTATGTAGGGAAATGATTGTTATGACACAAAAAAAAGTCGTAACATATTTTGCAAATTTTATAGAAACTGGAGTATTTCTCGATTATGTGTTGGACGACATGGTTCTCTACAGCTACTTTAAATGTGAATGTCTCACGAATTTTTACTTCTTCATTTGCTCCATAAGCTGCAAGTGGCCAAAATTCACTCGGTTTTGTTAACCAATAAGGACCATTCCACCACTGTTATTTATCGATCAACTTATTGAAACTCATTCCGCGAGACACAAAATCGGCAGGGTCGTTAGCTGAGCTTATATGTATCCACTGGTCTCTCTTAAAAGTTGTCAAAATTAATTAATTTAGTAAGCAAAAACGCACCATTAAGCTCCAGTCGAGGTGCTAATCTGATTAATTGATGCTACTTTGTTTTTGATGCTATAAGACTCGTTGTGATTTGCCCACTGACTTGCGTCGCAAAAGCCAAACAATTCGATGTTTGAAAACGTGATCTAACCCATCGCGGAATTTGTGTCGGTGCTGGCAATTCGTCATCCCAATCAACGTGTGCAACCAAGTACTTTGAAATAATATTTTTTCACACGTACGATCGTAGGCGTTAACCATGGGGTCAACAATTTTGCTCGATTCCGACAACATCGATCTTTTGATATGTTTCACTCGCTCTCAAAATTACTGGCAAATTAAAAGCGATCGGTTTTAAGGCTTCACGCTAAGCTGATTTTTAGGCTGCTTGCTGTATCTCGATTCATTTGATGCCCACTTTCGCATGTTGAATTTGGTTGATTCGAGAATTTTGGAAATATGGTTTTTAATTTAATTACGTGTTCCTTTGAATCCGCTTCTATAATCAAATCATCTACGTAGATCTCTCATTGCTATTGCCGTTGCTTCATATTGGTCTCGGTTTAATGTAGCTGATTCCTTAAGACATCGCGTGGCCAGGAAAGATGCAGGCATGTTACCGGCATTTTCTTTATGTCACCGGTCAAAACAAACCGATGTTGGCGAAAGCGCAAACCTATATCCATTAACGACGGTTGCGCTACCAGGCCAACGCGTAAAATACTATTTATTGATTTGCCAGTGTTTGACTCCGCCTCCGGCTCCGTCTCCGTCAAATATAACACGCAACTTCGAGGTTGAGCTGGAAGCTTGAAGGACTCCATGATGCGGTACATAATACTTCTGCTTTGGTAAGTAGTCGCTTATTGGTTCTTCCATAAGACCCAATTCTTCATATTCCTTCATGAAGTCAATGTAAAGTTCTCTAATCGTCGTTCTTGTCGACCTAACAATGTTTCCTCAGCTAAAAAATGATTATTTAGCTGTAGCTCCTACCTTCCGTTACACTAAAATATATTTCGGTGCCAAGGAAAATACCGACTGAACCACTTTTGTTAAATGTTGGATCTGCTAGTATCAAGCCATTCAGTTGCTCACATGTTAAATGGATCGAAGTCGTTAGACGGAATTAATGATGCTATTTTAGGTAAGACGAATGCTTCTGTTTCAAACTGTGGATACTAATTGTTGATTGGTCGCACTGATAGTACCACTTTTCCGCAAGAATGTCCCAGTTTTGTGTCGCCAAGACCTTTCATCAATATTCGACCATTTCCTCTTCGTAGCCCTAATTTCTTAGTCAAACAACGACCTACATTCGGTTTCTTTCCCATCGCTGCACCACAGTTTTACGATAGATGTGGGTATACGACCTGAGACGGTGTAGTAACTCGGTAAACCTTTGTGGATATAGTTGCTTTTGGCTCGGTAGACCCGCTTTATTTAGTTGAAATGCTGTTCAATTTTTGTTCTTCATGCAACAAAGTATGAAGTTTACACTGGAGACAATTAAAGTACCGATTCTCTTCCTTAATGGTTTATGCTCGCTACTCCACACTAATTGCTTTGAATTTGTCACAATCAAAAGGTTTATGATGATCTGTTTTGCACAACAGGCACGATGATGGCGTGGATTTGCTAACAGCTGTTGTAGAAAATGGAATTAGCTTTACCAGCTTTCATAGCCGGCGCTGATGTGCACTTTTTCGTTGTATACGTTTTCTCTGAAAGATTTCCTAAACATTCAAGAAATTCTTTTAGCGTGGGAAATCTTCACAACAATGGCCACCATATTCTCCGGACTTGAACCCAATGGATTTTTCCATATGGTTCATTCTGGAGGCCAAAGTATTAACAAAAAAAATATGAGACGGTCGACAAAGGCTCGATGAAATTATCCGCGCTAAAGATGGCTAAAGAAAAATCAAAATTGACAAATTTACAACATTTTTAATTGGTAAGACTTCGAGGGCCAACCCCTGTATAATTAACGCAAATATGAAGCAAGGTATTGCAACCTTACGCAACAAGTCAATGCAATAAGTTATATCTCATCGGAGGACTGCAAAAATTAATTTTCTGGATATCATTAACTTTTGCTTCAGCTTTTTTCAAATTTGAAAAACCCGCCACAGAAACTTTCGTATCAAATTGGCTATTAAAAGTTTTAAGCACTTTAAGTCAGCTGGTCCGGATAGGATTGTACCACCATAAATTCAGAAGAACTCGGAGGTTTTGCTCCCCTGGCTGGAGGTTATCTTCAAAGGGTGTCTGAAGCTGTTATACATCCCGAAGAAATGGAGGGAGGCTATAGTGATCTTCATTCCGAAAGCAGGTAGAAGCTCCCACAGTAACTCTGAGGACTTTAAAGTCTCTGTCGTCCTTTCTGTTAAAAATCATGGAAAGGTTGCTTCATGTCTATATATTCGTTTGAGCATTGTACTCAGAAGCTGGCCACAGTCTCAACATGCGTACCATAAAGGTAAGTCCGTGGACACAGCACTACATGCTTTAGTTCGGGAAATTAAGAAGTCACTGGATTTTCAGGAATTCTCGCTGGTGGCGTTTCTCAACGACGTGAAGGAGGATGCAATTAGGGAAGGATTGTTGTCACTTGAGATTGAACACCCAATAACTAGGCTAATCAAACATTTGCTAGGAAGCAGAAGGGGCATTGCTGGGATGTTGGGATTCTCCGTCCAGAAGACGGGTTGTTTGGGGAACACCTCAGGCGTGATCTCCCATTCTTAAGAATGTATAGTAATAAACGGACTACTATTGGAACTTGAGGAGGAAGGAATAGGTTTGGTTGCTTCTGCAGATGGCGTGGCAATTGTTGTCTCGGGAAAACACCTGGGTACAATTAGGGATCTGATGCAAAATGCGCTATCAATCACTGCGGTTTGGACCAGCTGGTTGAGATTGGGGATCAACCCATCTAAAACAGAGCTGGTTCCTTTAAATAAGAGATATAACATTCCGGAAATGGTTCTACCAAACCAACTCTGAATGGTACCATACTGGCTTACCAAATACGATAGAAAGAGTGAAGAAGGCCACTGTGTCACTTTACTCTTGAACAAATACCATCGGAAGGAAGTGGGATCTGAACCTGGAGCTGTTGCACTGGCTTTACATAGTAAGACCTCTACTGTTTTATGGTGTGAGTGATTGGTGGCCGGCTCTGGAGAAATTATCATACAGGAACATGGTGGGGAAGGTGCAAAGGGCAGCTTGTTTGCTCATTATTGTGGTGCTGAAAACGATACCCACTCGTGCCCTAGAGGTTATGCTGTATCTTCTCCCGTCGGATATTATTGGTCAGCAAATGGCGGTCAATACGGCCGCCCGACTATCATCGGTTTCGAGGTGGAAGTGCTTGCAAAAATGACACTCAACTATAGTCAATTCTGTGAGGCATAACCTGGTGAATTTAGATTATTTAACACCCCTGTTGTGATTTTCCAAGCGGTTTAAGGTAATTATCGCCTCTAGAGAGAATTGGAAAAGTGGTTCTTCGTGGAGACGAGGACAGTTAGTTCGTCACTGACGGCTCCAAACTCGTTGGTAGAGTGGGAGCTGGTGTGCTTTGTAGAGAATTAATTATGGGAGAGAATGTGTATGTAGGCATATGTCTGTGCTGAATGCAGCAACCGATCGGAAGCAGTTGCCTTGACAACACTAGGTGGCACGCCAGTCCGACTGACATGGTAGTGAAACATGTATGGCCTGAGCTGAACTTGAATCGCTCCAAGATCTTAATCACACTAAGGAAGCGTGATTTAGGTACTAAGAGTATACTTACCGGACAATGCCTCTACGGAGAGCATGCAAATGAGAAGCTGCAAGGACGAGGAGGAAGGAAAGACTCTTGTTCACTTCCTCAGCTCATGTCCTGCGTCAGCTGCTTGAACACATGATCACTTGGGCAAATACCCTATGGATAGCCTCTCTGATTTCGAAAGCTGTAATAGGAGTAAATGGTTTTAAAGGGAGTTTTATGATGTCGGCTCCTGTGGTATCACAATGGACCATAATTGGCCAAAGTGTGCGATAGCATCAACTGAAACCTAACCTAACCTATCCTTCGTATCAAAACACCATAAACGACTTCTGAAATTAAATCCTTACGCAAACTATTCTGGGACTGGAAAACCACTTTTCAGTAATTTCCGTTAACGTCGTTTATGCTAAGAAAATCTTTTTCTGTCATTTTCTTATTTATTTATGTAATACTCGTACATTAGATTAAATAGATCGATAGATAATTAGTTTTATAAGTTTCGTCTTGACTAAGGAGCGTATACAGACGGATAGAAAGCACACACTTGAATCTGAAGGTTTTCTACAAACCTCATTTACCGTTAATTTACCGCTCGATCATTTATTTAGCTTGCCCTAAAGATGGTGACA
The DNA here is from genome assembly GCA_932526605.1 of Nephrotoma flavescens. NCBI lineage: Eukaryota > Metazoa > Arthropoda > Insecta > Diptera > Tipulidae > Nephrotoma > Nephrotoma flavescens. The sequence goes on along the minus strand of OW052220.1, from coordinate 35,798,197 downwards.
ATGGATTAATTGGAATCTCGTCCAACTAAAATAGCAACCAGAACAGACAAGGAATATGTTGACTTGAGGCCCATAGTTAATCTATTCAGAAGTTTTAGCCGCGTGAATTAGCCCAAAAAAACGATTAAAAACAAAAAATAGATATCTGTCTACCGGAAAAATCTTGTGTTGAAAAGTTTAGCATTTACAAATAAAGATAAAGAGTTAAAATATTTAAATAAATTTAAAGATTAAATTTTCAACCAAGGGTTGGCGTTGTTAGTTTTCTGAAATTTAATCAGGGATAATGTTTTTTGATAATACAAGGCAATTTAACCAAAAGTTCGGTAAATTCAATTTTTCGATTTAGAAATCAAGTATGGTGTATTCGAGACCTATATATGTGTACATTCGTGGAAAAAGAAAGTTGGGTGTTGGCCACGACTTATTCACCACTCCATTTTTTATTTTGTTTGAAGAAAAATAGTTTTGGAGAATTTTTCCAGAAAGATGTTCACTATTTATTTCATAAACAGGCTATCTCGTAATACTGTACATGGTAATTCCCAAACAAGTATAGTATGTTGTACTATATTGATCCTCAGTATTCTTACTTGAAAATACAAAATTTCAAAATTGTGAAAGGTAAAGTTTATTTCACTTTTCCAATCAAAGAAAAAGTAAATACGCAAAGCCGCTTTAAAAACAACAAGTGAATTTGAAACCTAAATTTGCTTGAATGCCAATAATTCGCTTGCAAATCTGGGTAAACAAGTTAAACATATCAGGAAACATGATTATGAATTAAGAAAAGAACACAAGAAAATAAAAATTTAACATTTTTCTTTATGCTTGCGTATATATACCACACAAATAACAGATATTAAAACCATCATTATATCAATAGAATTAAGAAACACAAGACAATCTATACCACACAAGAAAATTAACAGTGAATTTTATACACTCGTGTGTTGTGTGCAGATTTTTAAAATCGTATATATGTTATGCGCGACTTACATGTTTCCGTCTATTAATTCCCATGGATTGTTCGCAATATTTTCATTGCGAATTTAAATTTTTGCGGTATGCCATCAATAACTCTATGGATAATCTAAATAGGAATTCAAATTACATTAAAATTAGAGAAAATTTCCACACTGTATAGCATCAAAGAAACACCGTCATCTTCGTTTATAAGTTCGCGGATTAATGTTATTTATAATATTTTAATGGATTTATGTAAATGTTAAAAACATTGATTGTGGGAACCGCCTAAATTTTAAAAATTTGTCAAAATTTATTTTCGGTTTCTACGAGTACATGCGGTTGGTTCTTAAAAGTATCGGATCGCAGACAATTAGCAATAAGGAAAACAGTTGAGCTTTTTATTTGTAAAATTATATTGCGAATCAATTTGGGCTCCAGAAAATCGTTACATGTTCTTAAAGCGGTAGCCTTAAATGAGTTCACAATGTTTACGACTTTTTTTAAGTCATTCAAAATAAAGAGACCATTTACTCCCAATATATTTACCACAAAAATTAGAAAATTTCACTCCCCCCCATTTTTAACCACAGGGTATTTGTGTTAAGGAACACCTTACAAAAATGAAAACTTCCTTAAGCTTTTTCTTGGCAGTTTCGTTTCGTACTGATAAAAAGCTGGTCTACTCATCAAGTTGCAATGGCCAAACTGCCAAAAATTCAACAATTGCTTTGTACCTATGGTACAACACAAAAGCTTATCGATTTGGCGAATTATATCAATAAATCAAAAAAATTATCGATTTGGCAAATTATATCACCAAAAGTTTGGTTAGTGCCGATCGGTTAGGAGAACAAATCTTTTGACAAAGTAGTTTAGATTCTTTTATTTCACTTCGAATTGAAAACCCCTACAATATCTGGTAAGTAGCAAATTTTCTAATAATATTTTAAAAACTTTTAGGTGGTTCCATAACTACTTAATTATTTGCAAAACACCCGTAAAACACATAGCCCGTTTACACGTATATTTTTGGTATTTGATAAATTTTTCCAAAACGGTCCAAATAGGCAACCCAAAAGTTTTCATAAAAATCAAAAGTTTAATAGCAGTGTACACCACGACCCTGGATGGAAAGTATCTCTATCGTGTTGCGAAATTATTTTGAAACTTATAGGTTTTAATACCGAGGTATCAAATAGGTATTGAGTTCAATTGGAAGCTAAAAATGATGACTTGGGAGTTCTCCATTGATTGTATAAATTCTTGATGGTAATTGCAAATGCGACTCGCGCCAGAAATTGCAATCGTTTGAATTCCAATGCTGTTTTGTGCGAAATATGCATTCGTCCTATGATAAGTTAACATGATTGCAGTATTAACCCATTCCAGAATTTTTGTTGATATGTTATCTCAGCTATTTGTATATTTAATAGCAAGTTCGATGCTGAATGTGCATATGCTTGAGAGTGCAATATTTTTTGTAAGCGAATAGTTTCCCAGATATAAGAGAAATGAGAAAAATGTTGCCAGTGCGTTCAGGTGCATCTATAAAATACAATTTCCAATGCTGTGATTGATAAGTATTCGATTCATCTGCTAATCAAGTGCCCAACTTGCATCTTTTTCAAGAAGATTTAATCCTTGGCAAGCTTCACGATAAATAGCACATACTTGACCGTTAAGGGTACTCAATTTTTGGAAGGACGTTAGTCTACGAACGTTAATTATAATTCGCTAAGAAAAGCATTCTTCTGGGTCGGCACTCGAAGTGATACCAATTAAAAATTTACAGCTTTTTTTCCATTTTGATATTTCTTATTTCAAAACTACAGTATATCGTAAAACCGTTTCCAATTTAACAAAAAATATGTTATTGTTCGATGAAGCCACCTTTAAAGCGGATAATATTTCAATTAAAATGAGTAGTGAGCGTTATGTGGCAGGTGCCGCGGCCCAAACCATAACTGATGCAGGCGCTTTCTTTCGCAGAGCAATTAGCTGGTCTAAATTGTGTTTTGATTTGCAGTCTAACCAAACACGATTATTTTGTTTGTTTGCATATTGCTGAACCGTAAAAATTGTTTCATTATTCTCAAGCTTAATTCTCAAGCTCGCCACAAACGTGCAAGTGTTTTAACAACTTTGCTCTTGCTAATAAAAACATTAAATTTTAAAAAAAAAAATAAAAACATTAAATTTTATCATAAAATAAAAATCCTAGAACGCGGTTGCAGTGCCACCTACCGGATCCAATTGTAAATCTAAACCATCAAGGGATCCACTCAAACATACACAAAATTTCATTAAAATCGGTTCTGCCGTTTAGGAGGATTCAGTCACATACACACGTACAGAAGAATTATATACAGTATGTGCAACAAGAGCGTGTATGGCAAAAAACTAACAAGGAAGGGGCGCGAAGTGTCCCTCTCCGATTTCGCTGAAATTTGAATATGTGAAAGTAGACTGAAAAATAATGGATATATATTTTTTTTTATCGGCGGGAAAACACTCTGAGGAGGTGAAACACCCCTCGGAAGTTGGGGGTAAAAAATGGACTTTTGATAATTTCGCCTAGAAAAATCAGTGAAGTTTCGAAGAAACTTATTTAGGAATGTGTATTTTAATGAGCTAAATAATATACTATTTTTTGAAAAAAATTCGGAACAATCCAGGGGGTAAAACACCCCCTAACAGGGGTAAAAAAATCAACTAATTGATGTAAAATTCTTACATTGACGCGGAAAAATTTGAAAAAAATATATGTTACTTAATAAGAGAAATCAAGGTTGACGTGTTCGAGGATATTTTGAAACTACCCCCCGTATGGGGTAAACTACCCCTACCCTGAATCTTTGAATTATGGAAAGGAGAAACATTTTTTCTCGGCGCAAGTTTTTTATTACCCTTATAAATGGTTAATACTAACCTATCTCATTAATATTAATAATTTTTAGGGTTCGAAACATCACCTAATCGGCGTATAAATTTGAAAAATTACGAAATATTCAGAAAAAAGTTCAAAATCTTCTGAAAAAAATCTCCCTCACACTCACTACTGAGGTTCCGAAAATTCCTTGAGAATAAAAAGTCATTTCTTATAAACCAAAACCGTAAGTTTTTTCAGAACGTTTCAAATATATTTTCGAAATTGTTTCTACTTTCACCCACCATGGGGGAGGGCGGGGGGGGGGGGGGAGGAGCCTCAAACTCTGAAGGTCATTGTTGTTGATAAGGGATGATAGTAATAATAATGTTCAAGGAGAATAAAAGATTTCTTGCCGGAACAAATGATTCCCAATCGAAAAATTCAACGTTTCGCTAAAGGGATGGCTAACTTCCTGTCAGTAGAGGTAGGGGCATTACGATATATTCTGGGACAAACCAAGGGTATTGTTAAAAACGCAACATTATACAATTTTTCTAGATTTTTTCCAGAAGATTTTGAACTTTTTTCTGAATATTTCGTAATTTTTCAAATTTATACGCCGATTAGGTGATGTTTCGAACCCTAAAAATTATTAATATTAATGAGATAGGTTAGTATTAACCATTTATAAGGGTAATAAAAAACTTGCGCCGAGAAAAAATGTTTCTCCTTTCCATAATTCAAAGATTCAGGGTAGGGGTAGTTTACCCCATACGGGGGGTAGTTTCAAAAAATCCTCGAACACGTCAACCTTGATTTCTCTTATTAAGTAACATATACAATATATATATATACAACATATATTAAGTAACATATAAAATACGTATCCCTTATTTTTTAATCTACTTTCACATATTCAAATTTCAGCGAAATCGGAGAGCGACACTTCGCGCTCCTTCCTTGTAAGTAAAAATAAAACTACGATATTTCTTATTTTTATTATGAAAGTTTGTTGTATTTTTTAGGGCGCTATCAACTAATACATAGTAAAGTCACAATTACTAAATTTTCTGTATACTATAACTCGCGCTAGAGCGGACATATTTTTTATGTGGTACATTTTTAGCTCAATCTTCATTAGTGCCCATAAATTTTGATCGGATTTAAATTTTGATCGGAATTAGGTGACTGTGATGGCCAATCCAATGTTGTGATGCCCAACTCAAAAAGTTTAAATTTCGAACAGAGTATGCTATGGTGTTTTGGATCGTTGTCTTCGAAGACAACGAAGAACAGCTGGTAAGAAACTTCGTGAATAAATTTTATTCATCAAAAGTGCTTGGTGAAGCATACTCATACATAGGACGGGTGCTTCACAGTTCGGAAAATCCTTCTTTTTTTTGCTTAGTTGACCAAACACACCTTTTAACATTAAAACTCCAAAAGGATGACTCATCGGTAAACACACAACAACATATCCCTTCGTAAAATCTTTATTTTTATGATCATTCGTCTACTGTAGTCGCTTTTCCATGTGTTTTTGTGTATAATAATATTCTTTTCCGCCAATTTTACTACAGATGCATCTAATGTAAGCAAATCGTAAACATTTTTATACATTGAAAAACGTCTTCTATACAAATGTTTTCGACTTTTTATATATTTTACTGCAATTTCAACCGACATTTTTGGCCGTAGTGGCTGTGCGCACTTAAAAACATCGCTTTAAATCGTTTTTTATAAATCGTACTCTTTTCTTTCATATATGTTATCCGCTAAACAGTTAAAGTTAAACTAATGTTTGTTTTAGAGCGTCCAAGAGGAATCAATAGAACACCGATGCAAGCCCCGCCCATATTTGTTCCTATAGTTTTAAGAACAGTTATGCCACGATTTCATCACAACGGAAACCAGCGCATCCACTCCATACTGGGTTTAAATATATTAATTGTGGTAAGATAAAGGAATTGTAGATTAGTAGCAGTGAACTTTGCGGTAAAATAAGCTTCAGTTTTTTGATCGAGAATACAAAAATTCGTATTTTAGCATGAAACATGTTGATATGGTCGCTCCATTTCAATGTTTCATCTATCAGTAGACTCCGGTACTTAAATTCATCCGTACGGTCTATCTGAATTCTGAACTTTTTATTTGTAAATATCATATACTTAGTCTTTTTTCCATTTAATTGAAATTTGTTTTCATTTAGCCGCAGGCTAAGATTCGTATTTTCATACTTTATAACAGCATCATCAGCATATAGCTGAAATGTGCGCTTAAAGTTTTATCTGCATATGTCTTTAATGTAAATATTAAAAAGCACCGGCCCAATAATGGATCCTTGCGGTACACGCCTTGCGAGACACATTATATCGCTATCTGTTTGATTAACGAAACTTCAGTCATTGTATATAGCATGGTCTACCGAATCAAACGCTTTCCGTAAACACGCTACAATCCGTTTCTTGTCAACATTTTAAGAAAGGAAACTTGTTAACTGAAGGCATGCTGCTTGTGTATTAGAACCTTCCGTAAAGCCATACTGCCCCCTTGCGAAAATATTATTCGCCTTCAAAAATTACATTAACCGGTTATTCACTATTCTTTCGAATACTTTTGAGACTAAGCCTAAAATAGATATTGGTCTATAGTTGGTTGGCTCTAGTGCATTCCCACCCTTAAATACCGCCACAACTCTTGCCATTTTTAGTTTTTCCGGAAACTTGCCTTCAAGCAACGAATTGTTAATCAAGCTAGTAAGCGCTCTCTTCAATTTTTCTTGAAAAAATTGAAGGAACTTGCCTGATATGGCGTTCCGCCCCGTGGCTGCAGCTGTTTTCAAACATTGAATGACTCGACTAACTTCCTCTTCAATCACATTGGTTATATCAAATTTAAAATTTATATGATATTCTGACATAGTTACGACTACATTTGGCGACGGAAAATCGAATGCATGTATGAAGCAAGATTTGAATGCATTGGCAACTTTCTTTGGGTATGGTAGCACCTCATTGCAAGAAAATCATACCGTTTTTATCAAATTTCGTTAGGTTTGCGAGAAAATCAAATAAAAATTTTACAGGTAGGGCATTTTTTTAATCGATGAATTTTAGTATTTAATGTTATCTGTTCTAAAAAAAATTCGCATATGATGAAAAGTCAAAAATATGCCATTTATCGGCAATGGAGCCGCTAAAAACACAACAACGCATTTAGATTGTCAAAATTTATTATGAAGATAATCGTTCAAAAACTTGAGAGTTTTGGTCGACATGGACGTCCTACTGAGGCAAGTGGCAAAATTATTGATCGTTTTGAAGAGACTGGTTCTGTGGAAGGTCAAAGACCGTATTAATAAGTTCGTTCAGATTGTAGTCATGTTGCATTGGCAGGTGTTAGTGCAAGTGTTCGTAATGAATCAAGTACATCAACCAGGCATTGTTCACAAGAACTAATTTTTTCACGAACCACATTACGACGCATTTTGCATTTTGATCTTCATTTGCGTCTATACAAAATTCAACTAACTCAAAAATTAAAGCCACCAGACCACCTAAATCGTCGTCGTTTTGTTAATTAGACGCTCGAACGAAATGAAGCTTTTTCAACAAAAAACATCTTCAGCGATGTAGCACATTTTCGTGTTAATGGGCATGTCAATAAGCATAACTGTCGAATTTGGGGAGCGGAGCGTTGTTTTTTTGTGGCCATGTGTCAACAAACGACCGTTGGTTTCAACAAGACAAAGCGACATTTCACACAAGTCATGCAACAATCCAGTTATTGTCAATAAAATTTGCTGATCGCATAATTTCAAGAAATTATGAAGCTCCTTGGCCACCAAGAAGCCCGGATTTAGGACCACTTTATTATTTCTGAGGAGTTATTTGAAAGGTAAGGTGTATGCTAATCATACACAAACAATTCAACAACTTAAAAACAGCATACGAAGTGAAATTGATCTGCTTTTATTGGAAAAAGTCATTGAAAATTTTAATGTTCGGATGCAGGCCTTTAGACGAATAAGCGGTGGTGGGCATGTGAACGATATCAACAATAACGGGCGTAAAACAAACTTTACTTATCAATAAAAAATATAGGCTTTTTATCCCAAAATGTATTTTATTTTCAAAGGAAAAAAGGACTAACCCATGGTCCACCCTGTATTAATTCAAAAAAGTAGGTTCGTCGCTTATTTGGGAATTTCATTTTACAAAATTAAATAACAAATCCAATTAGAATAAACCATTTACATAAAAATATACCGTTTTCAAAGAAATGTATCTAAAGTGGAAGACATAAGATACAATTAATTCAATTTTTAGGTTCTTCATAACTCTTTCAAGATTGGTCAGTAGTTGATTTGTAATTGATAATGATTGATAATGATTGATAATGATTTGATAATGATTTGTTGCGAAAATTTGTTAAAAACTCATCATTTCCGCACGATTTAAAGTGTTCGGGGCTGGAAACTTGACCAATACTATACTATTTTTATAAATTCCACGAACGGAATCATTTATTCGACTGTCGTTGAGGATTGGTCAATAGTTGTTTTCGTTTGGTCAGCCCTACGTAACAATTTATTGCGAAAATTTGTAATATACACATCTTCCAAAAAAAAATTAACGTTTTCGAGTCTGGAGAGCAAACCAATTCTAATAATTTTATAAATCCAACGATCGATATCGTTTGGTCGACTGTCATTGAGGATTGGTCACCCCGCTACAAAATGATTTATAGCGAAAATTTGTAAAATAATACTAAAAAATTTTTGGACGATTTATCCACTTTTACAGATTAATTCGTACAGAAACTAAAAATTCAAATTGGCTCATTAACTCTTACAAAATTTTTCAAAACTATATGCAGATAACATTGTACCAACGTAGGTGGCAAGGTGCAATCGTTTATTAACATTGAAAAGAAGGAAATGACTATATACAATTGACCTGCTTACAAAATTTAACGGCTAATTTTGGTATCGTTGATTTGTCAATTTAATTATTTCTATTTGTTTATGTTTTGTATATACATAATTTGCTTAATTGCTTATAGCATTGTTGATAACCATATCAGTTTACCAATTAAAATTTAATAATAGTCGCGTATTTTAGAGAAGATAAAAGAAAAGAAAATATCCGCGATGGCCTAAAAAACAAAAATAATAAAAATTAATTCCAAACATAACGTTTAATATTGAATTCCCACAATTATATGCAAAAGAATTGTACTCGTAATAATCCGCGGTGGACTTTCTTTGGCTATATATACGCGAGTACATAAAAATATTTTTATATATACAGACGATGAACTATAATATCACAATTAATATTTATGGTATTAGAAGATGGCATTAAGATGATAAATTATGTAAATAGGAAAAATATGAAAAATATTTGTGTGTAGTTTTGGAACAATGCGACAGCATTGCCAGTACCATGCGCATATTTGAAAACAATGTAAATAAAATAATAGAACATCGCACAGACATCTTATGCTACAAGCGCAATAATTTCATCGTGTACATCTCTTCCCTCCCCTTCCTTCCTAACTATTTGTGGGAATACAAAAAATTACAATTCCGCGATATTAATTGTTGTTTAGCCAAAATGAAGATGCATAATTATGATATACATTATACTCGGTAGTTTTGTTAAAAAGATGTTAGAAATTTTTTTTTTGCTTTGCAAAAGACGAGGTACCTTTTGTATATTTTAGTTGTGCTGTTTAAACTCAATTTATCGATTTTAAATATAGAAAAACATTTCATTGTTCGAAGAAATTATATGTAGGTACTTCGGATTACCATTTCTTTTGTGTACCATTATGGAATTAATGTTTACTTTATGTTTTTTTTTTTTTTTTTTTTTTTGTAAAATTTCCTTGTATCCAACGGCATAGTACCAGAGTTGTGAAAATTATCCAATTCGTTGTAATATAATGCCCATTTCTATTCGCAATCAGTTCAACGTGTAATTCGTTATAGTATAGATATAATATATTAGGGTCTGGGAATTTTTTTTTCAAAGAATTACAACTGTCATTAGTCAACGTGAATAAATGTTAGTGTGTCACTGTAATATTATGACAAACAAAAAATTGATCAGACCTGCCGCTAAAGATTTATTGATTTTAACAAAGGGATTGAAAAGTAGCACTTCCATAGACAAATTCATCGCGTTTAAATCAATTTAGTCGGTTTTCTCCATGCTGGAAAATGCGAGATTGAGATGCGATGATTCATTATTATTGATTATTTTAGATATCATAATTTGTCTGTGACTCACATGTTTTTATGAGTATCGTAACCGAACTCTTCTGATTTCAGCTAAAATAAAGTTCACATGGCCATCCGCATGTTGAGATTGGCGCTATAATATCCTGGGATAACCACTGTGTGTCCAAACTCATTTTTTGGTCTAAATTTCTAACTAATTAGATTACAGGTTAGTTCATAACAATTCCATATATAAGATTGTAATATTTTAAAACCGAAATATATTTGATATTTACATCCAAACTGCAAATTTTTTTCCAGATTTGTCAATAGCCGATTAATATTGTTGGAATTGATTAGTTTCAGTTTAGTTCGCAAATTTTAATTAAATATAAGACACGGTTTGTTTTGCGCCATCCAAGTACGGCCAGTATAAACTAACCGTTAAATTTATTAGTCGAACGTTTCGATAAAACAGTCGTTGTGTGGCACACAGTTTAAATTACAAACTATCCTAAATTGCCGTTTGTTTGTATTATAGAGATTTTTAGTGTGTAATTATTCACCATCGATAATAAATACTTCGATCAGTGATAAAATTTAAATTAAATTAGCGAAATTCTATTGAAACTGGTACGAACTAACATGAAATTAGTTTATTCAGTAATTTAGTCGAAAAAATTGGTAACAAGTTCAAAGTATTACAGTTTTTAATGTTATGCGCCTGACGTCGATTTTTGTGTTAAAATTCTCGTCTAACTAAATTGGCGATCAGTTTATACTAGTCATTGATAGATGTCTCTAGTATTCATAAATCAAAATATGTTTATTATTCAAATCTAAACTGTGACATAAGTAAAAAAATACAGTGGTAGCTCGCTTAACGAGCACCTCGCATAACGAGTAATTCACATAACGAGCAAAACAAATTGTAAAAAATGGCTCGCTTAACGAGCGACGTTTCGCATAATGAGGAGAAGTCCCGGTTTGTAAAAAAAAATTAACGTAAACATAAAAATTTCAAAACAAAAAATATTATGTACATACGATGGATATATGTACATAAAAGTTGTATTTAAAAGAGTATGCATACCTTTTTTCGGCATGGAACACATTATCGTATTTTACATTAATTTATATGGGAAACGTTGTTTCGCTTAACGAGTTCTGGAACGAATTAAGTTCGTTAAGCGAGGTACTACTGCATATCAATCTACAATTAGAAACATTTTAGAGACATGCATTTAGCACATTTTAATTATAAATAAGGCGCAGTTTGTATTGTGCCATCTATGAATTAACCATCAACTTCGTTAGTATGAAATTTAGGTACACAGCCTAAACGATAATTTCAGACTAAATACAAAATGTTTCTAAACAAAACCGCATAACATAAAATATGAATGTTCGTTTTAAAACCATAAGTATGTGAATCAACAGGGCCATCTCCATGAAAATAGTAAACAAATTATAATATTTATATTTTACTGACATCTACGGACATTTTGCCAAACTAAAAATAATGTGAAGTTGAATTTAACTAGCTATAAATGTTTTTTTTTCAATGAACCGTCAAATATTTGATTCAAAACATTAAAAAAAATGTTTTATCAACTGGGACAATTAAATATGAACCAGGCACATCAGTGGTGGGACCGAATTTGTTTTATATAAAACTTACATTTAATATTTAAGGCTGTTTCTTTTCTAGTACCGATATTTAAAAGTGTCTAAACTGGTTCGTTTCTTTAATAAATATGAGTGCCAAAATTTTATATGATTCGTTTATTAAACGTTACTTATATTGTTTATATATGTAAAATTAATTAATAAATTTACCATTTTTCATTATTTCTCTTCCAAACATTTCATATTATAATAAAATCAATCAACACTTATCTTGGATACAATTTTTATTTCGTGATTTGCCATCTAGCCAAGTTTAACCTTCGTCCGGCGGCATAATTTTACTACGCTGAAAGGCGGCAGACGTACAATTGTACTTTCATATATTTTATATGAATATCGTCACTGTAGTCATAATTTTTGTTAATAGATAATATTTGGAATTTCAACATTATTTAAATGTAGAGATCTCACAAAGCTTTAACACTCTCCGGTTTCTACAAGAGGACTTATTAGTAATTTAAAAACAGAAAAGGTACAATTGTACCTATGACGCCTGACGAGGGTTAATTTTTCCAAAAATATTCGTGATTGCGGCGTAAATACAAATAAACTTATCGTTTGATGTAATTTTTTGGTTGATAAAAATCGCAATTATTATCATTTTTAAACTAACTTTTTCATTTTCTACGTCATTTCAAGACTAATCTTGATAATCATGTACTAATAGCTCGATTTTATGTTTGTTAACAACTTCATGCAAATTTTTTCGCTGTTTCAGTAAAATATTGAAAAAATTGATTTAACCGTTTCGAAAAAACGATAAACTTTGAAACCTAACCCTAGATAAACTTAACATTTTATTGGGATAATCATGTGTTAATCGCTCAATTATACGTCTAAGTTCAGTGTAGTTGGGCAATTACTTGCCGCCCAGAGACACTCGAAACCTTCGGGAAATGCTGCAAACAACCGAAACCGACAACCCTCCTATGCATCTTAATGAAAATGGGAAAAAATAGAAACGTATGTTTGTAAAAACCAATGGGGTAATGGTAAAAAACGGAACCGAAAGTCGGGTACCCGAAATTTGGGTAATTGGACTCCCTAGTCGGGTAATTGGATTCCCTAGTACATACGTTTATGTTTTTTCCATTTTCGTTCAGATGCATAGGAGGGTTGTCGGTTTCGGTTGTTTGCGGCGATGCCCGATGGTTTCAGGTGTCTCTGAGGGTGAGTAATTGCCCAAGTACACGAAGTCGGGTAGAACCGACTTGGATTCCATATTCATACTAAAGAAAGAATTAGGCCAGTTGGTAATATTTTATGGTCAAAAACTGGTTTTTAGTAAACGTCGTTTTTGACAAGTTGAGTATCATACAGTATTAAACGAATGGTTCCCTGAAACCTAAAGTGTCGTAACCGATCTAATCTTATATCGATTTTGGCATAATGTGTACTACTTATAAAGTCCAAGAGCACCTGTTAAGTTAGGATTGGCGTTATTGGGACAAATGGGTAAATGGCTGAATCATTTTTAGGAACACAATTCGGGTTTAAAATTATGGTTTCCAGGAACCTGGATTATCGTTATCGATCTCTTCTGATGTCAATACAACAGGACAACCTCTCTATAGAGTAGACATCCCAAGATTATGTAGACATGTATGTTGAGATGGGCGCAACAGACCTGTAAATTTCATTTTGGATATAGCCGACATTATGCCATGTTGAAATCAGAAGAAATCGGTCACAACACTTGTCGTTCCGCGAAACCACCGATTTAAATCAATAAGTCAGCGCCTATTACTCCAATCTCAACTTCAATCGTCGTTTTGTATGTGAAGGTTATCATATTGTATCGAAATCAAACGAGATGGCTGGCGACATTTTACGTTTCTTGGAACCATTAATTTAAATCGAATTGCGTTCTTAAGCATGATTCGGCTTTTTACACATATGAACTCACAGCGACAATCCCAATATATGAATGAATTTGAGTTTTTATTCATAAGTAGTACAAATTACATCTAATCGATATCAAATGAGATCGGTTCAGCATTTTTGGTTGATTTACTGTCAGTTTATCGTGAACAATTTATCGTGAGCAATTTATCGTAGAACAATTTATCGTAGAACAATTTATCGTGGAAACAATTGATCGTGGAATCAATTTATCGTGGAACAATTTATCGTAGAACAGTTTGTTCGTGGGCAATTTATCGTATAACAGTTTATCGTGGACAATTTATCGTATAACAGTTTGGAACAGCTTTAGTATCGCAGTCAAATTTTTTTGACAGTCTGAGCGACGGTAGCGCCACTTTGACCAAGAGCGGAATTGTTTATAACTAAAAATGTGCCTTTGCTTAGCATTTTGGACCTAGCGCCATCTATTGGGATAAAAACGAAATAAAATTTTAAAAATACGTTAAGATATGCTAAAAAAATTTAATAAAAAAATATTGAATCTTATTTAAAAATAAATGAAATTTAATATTTTTTTATGAATATATTAAATTGAGAGTGGGAGTCTCACTGCGTGCCGCACGTAGGAGCAGATTATATAGAATTTATTAATGACACCTACGCTCCTCCCCGTAGCCTTGCGGGGCTCTTTAGATTTTAATTTCGGGGGGCGTAGGAGCCGGGATCTTCAAACATGTCGCACTGCGTGCCGCACGTAGGAGCGGATTATATAGAATCTATTAATGACACCTACGCTCCTCCCCGTAGCCCTGCGGGGCTCTTTAGATTTTAATTTCGGGGGGCGTAGGAGCCGGGATCTTTAATCGGTTAAGAAACTACCAAGTTCCGTCTCACATGGCCATATTCCAGAACTTCTTCCAAAAATCATTCAATAATCCCATTTCCATCCAACATACCCAATCCCATCATAATCGGTTAAGAAACTACCGAGTTCCGTCCCACATGGCCATATTCCAGAACTTCTTCAAAAAATCATCCAATAATCCCATTTCCATCCAACATACCCAATCCCATCATAATCGGTTAAGAAACTACCGAGTTCCGTCCCACATGGCCATATTCCAGAACTTCTTCCCAAAATCATTCAATAATCTTATTTCCATCCAACATACCAAATCCCATTATAATCAGTTAAGAAACAACCGAGTTCCGTCCCACATGGCAATATTCCAGAACTTCTTTCAAAAATCATTAAAGAATCCCACTAATTTTTTGAAACCACGCATAAAACCTTTCTACGATAAATTGTCCACGAAAAACTGTTCTACGACAAATTGTCCCACGATAAATTGTGTCCACGGTAAATTGTGTCCACGATAAACTGTTCTACGATTAAATGTTCACGTTAAATTGAAACACGATAAATTGTTTACGATAAAGAGACCGTCACCCTTTTTGGTTCAATTATGTGAATTTTATTTTGGGTAGCGGACGTAATATATTAACGAAAAGTAAGCCCCTTGTCTTATATTAATTCGATTACACCCGCATATTTTTGGACGTACAATGGACGTACAATGTCACTGAACAAAAAGTGCCACCCATGCCAAGATGGAAACTAGTAAAACATTTGCAGCAACATCTTTAGAATCGATGGATTGGCCAATAATGAACCAGCAAATCTGAAAACCTTATATCATCCAATTTCAGTTTGGTCGGTATTTGACAAATTTTAGAAAAATTTATTGCTAACCGGATGATCGATTTTCTAAAGAAATCTATTTTCTTATATTCTCGTCAGTATAGATTTCGACAATGTTCTGATACAGAATTGGCCCTAACATACAATACTGATTTTATCTATCATAATTTTGAATTAAAATAAGCTTTTGATTGTATAAAGCTATAGGTCACAGTTTATTACATCTCCTGAAAATTTCCCGGTCTGACACATAGATGGTGCCACAATTTTATGGCATTTCGATGGGAATTTTGGTGGAGGACATTCTGATGGGAAAAATACCGTTCATGAAAAGCTGTGGCTTATTAGTATTATCCTAACTCTGCACCAGGAAAATCAACCATCATTGACCGGTATGCTGAATTTAAACCTGGTTGTACAACCACCGATGATGCACTATACGCTCTGCACGACTAAATGAGGCTGTGACTCCAGAAAATATAAAAAACAATGTACGAAATTGTTTTGAAAGACTCTAAAATGAAGTTGCGTGAGATAGCCGACATTATAAAGATATCAGTGGAACGTGTTGGTCATATTTTGCACGAACATTTTTCAATGAGAAAGTTGTGTTCGAAGTGGGTACCGCGTTTGCTTACAATGCATCAATACTGACAACGCGCTGCACATTGAATTGCTTCCGCATTCACCGTATTCACCAGATTTTGCTCCCAGCGATTATTACTTGGTTGCAGGCCTCAAAAAACAGCCCCAGTGAAAGAGATGTGTCTCCAATGAAGAAGTGATTGCCGAAACTGAAGCTTATTTTCAAGACAAAGATAGATAAATCGTTCTACGAATAAAACGTCGAAATGTTAGGGAGGCGTTCAACTGATTGTATCGCTCTAGACGGAAATTATGTTGAAGAATAAAATGTACAGTGAGTACCTTTAATATCCTGTTTTTCTATAATCTATAAATTTCAAAGGCTTTTTGGTATTAAAATAGCAAAAATGTAAATTTTTCTTTTTCAAAAATTGAAATTTTATTATTTTTCCATAAAATTTAGTTTTGTATGGAATAAATAAATAAGGATTGAAATAAAAAAAAATAAAACAAAGTAGTCTACTATTTTAACGTTACTTTAATATTCGGGCTTTTTCATTAACGGTCAAACTATTTTTTATGGTCTTTTTTTGTGCGATTTTTTTGTGCGGTCCCTATTACCGCACAAAAACAGGTCTGACTGTATATGCGTTTATTTGTGTAATCGATAAAGTATTTTTTTTTATTTTTATAATTCAACATTGGAGCAACGAAAGTTAATAGTTTGCCATTTGCTAAAAGTCAAACGAATGCGAAAATTACAGAATGGCTGAATATTCCAAAAAGTACAGTTGGCGATATCGTTCATCGTTATAAATGAAGGGAGAATTAATATGAAGCAGCAAAAGGGTAAACTAAAAAATTAAAAGAAAATAATGAACGTTGGATATTAAGAAAAGGTACCAAAAAACGAGTTTAAGTGCGCCAAAAATTGCATTGGAGGTGCTGGAAGAACTGGGAACAGCACAAATCATCCGCAGAACATCAAAACAGCAAGGTTATAACGGCCGCGTAGTCAGAAAAACCCCATTTATAAATCAACGAAACAGGAAAAAAACGAATTCATTTCGCCAAGGATATATTGGGCTTGACGTAATATTGATTGACGTAATATTTATTTCTGGTTGACGTAATATTTGTTGACGAGAGCAAATATAACGTATTATGATCAGATGGACGGAATAGACATTCTAAAAAAATTTAAAGAAAAGCAGGGGAATGTAATTCAGGTAAAGGCAAATGTTTCAATGAAATTTGGTTAGCCCTAGCTTTAGGTAGAGGCTAGCCTGTTTCACAGATTTTTTGATTTTGACCTTAAATTTTCGGAATATTAAAGTAACGATGAAATATAGTAATATATTTTGTTCTAATGTTAGTAATATTGTTACGGTAATTCTATTTAATATGAAAATATTTGAATTTTATTGTAAATTAATAAAATTATAATTATTGAAAACGAAAATTAACATTTTTGCTATTTTAAAACCAAAAAGCCTTTGAGACCTGAAGATTATAGAAAAACCAAATTTTAAAGTTACTCACACTCACTGTATTTTTGCCAAAAAAAATGTGTTTTCTCGTGTATGAAGCTCCACATTAGGTGTGAACTGTGGTTTTCCTCAACGATAAGTGTCCTTGGTCCTTTATAATTTTTAATCTACATCAATCATGTGGCCAATTTACTGCTATTAGAATGTTATGCTTCTGATTGTATGAATTCAGAGATTGTCAGGTAGCAATGCCACATGTGAATGCGTTAAAAATATTATTTCTCATTTTTTTCTCATTTATTCAGCCGTTCAGCCGTTGAAAAGATACTGAATCAATTGCAGATTTTACAAAATAGCTGCTGTAAAGCAATGTATATACTGCATCAAGTGTTTCATACTGTGGAGTCCTATCGAACTGTTGCTATCTAGGCACTCTCAAAATAAAAGCAATTTTTGAGATGTATGTGTCGATCTAGATGTTTAAGTGTTATGGCTATTCATCCAAAAAGTTTAGTCAGTTGAAGTGCCCCCAAATAAAAATCGAATTTGTCAGAAAATCATTAACATTTATTGGGGCGTCTGAAAAATGTTGGAGCAAAAACGAGAATTATGATAAATGAAATAATCCAGATTATTTATTGTGATTAATACAAAAATATTTATTGATATTCGTGCCGTGTTGCTCGATTCGAAGGTTGAAATAAGAAGGAATGTTTTGCTCATGGATGGATGGAATTGGATCTGTTTTGTGGTGAAATTGAAACATTTTTAGATAATCTTTAACATTTATATTAGAGAAGTCACTGTAAAGATCAAATAATTTCGTAACTATTTAAAAAAACACGAGAAAATCATAAAACGATTTACTAAAGTTATTTTAATTCTTAAAAATATTAATTAGCTATTTCAGACCATTTTTCTACTTTTATATATGACCAAATAGCTAAATCAACAACCCGCGTGGGCGGTGAACAAGATTTAATTATTATGATTTTTAACTAGTCCAGCGTATTTTTAAACAGTTATGATTTTTGATTTCAATCGATATTCTAATTTTTCTATTATCGCTCCTAGAGACGTTCACAGTTTTTAAAATATATTTTAGAATAGCGTAGACAAAGTTCTAACACTGAAATGAACATGGATAGTTTATGGTGATATTTTTACTGTGCCATACAGGCTACTTAGAAATTCCATGAATTTGAAAAAAATTTCAAATTTTATTTCACCGGTCTTAGAAATGTTCATGGGGTCTCACGTACATGGTCAGATAGAGCAGTCAAAAAACCCTACGAGTGTGGTGAATGGGATCTAACTATGATGATTTTTAACTTCTCCAGACACATTTTTACATTTACGGTTATATATAATATAGCCGAAATGTTCAAGGGATCTCTTTCATATATTCGAATAGGTCAGAAAACGATGATTTTTACCATGTTTTCTAAAATTTAAATCTTCTTAATTTTCCATTTTATTATCAAATGGGAATTTTGGTTTTTCTTTAATAGGATTTTTACTCAATTGCCATTCCCAAATAAGCTACGAACCCAATTTATTGTAATAATAATCAATAATAATCAAATAACAGAAATCCATAGAGATATTTACAGAGTCACGTTTATACTTTTGGATAGTTCAAAAATTCAACTTTAGATAGTTTCAGCCAGGGTTCGGTTATGATGATATTTACTGTGCCATACACGATATAGAAGCTTCATGAAATAATTTGAATCAATTTTCAAATTTTATTTGAAATGTCTCTCATGTTCTGAAACCCAAATGTGTCTAATATTAACCTCGACCTTCCAAACTTAGGTTAAATTTGTCAATTGCCGATACGTAATAATTTAGAAATTGATAAATTTTACGCAAATTTTAATTTAATACCAGTGGTAGTATATTCAGTAACATCAATGTACGATTAGTATGACCTAACTATCAATTTACGTAGTC
This sequence comes from Nephrotoma flavescens, assembly GCA_932526605.1. Classification (NCBI taxonomy): domain Eukaryota; kingdom Metazoa; phylum Arthropoda; class Insecta; order Diptera; family Tipulidae; genus Nephrotoma; species Nephrotoma flavescens. Next base: position 35,778,845 of record OW052220.1, on the reverse strand, counting down.
GGAAATTTAGGCAAAAAAATCGAGGTCAGTCACATTTAAACGCGATTAATATAAAATTAGACTAATGATTGATTTTCTGTCATAAAGAGATTAACAGTTCGTGGAAACAAAATTAAATAGATTTTTCTTTCGGCTTTACCGGACAAAATAACATACTATTTTTAATGGCACCCTACTATGAAAACAAAGAGGCTCACAGAAGATTTACTCACAATATTTCTGCCACAAAAGTAGGTAAAAAAATAATAAAATGAAATACTATACAATAGGATTATGAAATACTTCTAAATTAAATGTGTTGGCTGTAGTACACATAATAGTGAGAATTTCCAGAAAATTCTGATTTGGTGATATAATTCGCTAAATCGATAAGTTCTTGTTTTGTACTATCGGTACAAAGCAAGAGTTGAATTTTTGCAGTTTGGCCGTTGCAACCTGACAAGTAAACCAAATTTTTATCAGTACGAAACCAAGATGCCAAAAAGGTACCTAAGGGAGTTCTTATTTTTATAAAGGGTTGTGTGTCTTTCTTTGTGTACACAAGTGCCTTGGGCGCGTATTCTTGAAATCGGTGGACACTTTCTTCTGCAGATTATAATTTGCTTTAAAATTATTTATATTATTCTAATTTTTTGCCGGCTACTTTAATCGTTTTTACAAATTTGGAAATTTCCACCGATTTTTGTTTAGTAGTGAAAAAAAATAATAGAAGACTTGCAAGCAAATTTGAAAAAAACGATGAAAGTATCCGGCAAAAAATTCGAATAATATAAAGAACTTTAAAGCAAATTATAATCCGCAGACAGAAGTGTCCACCGATTTCAAAAACACGCACCATGGAATTAAAAATAGGGAGAGCGCAGTTTTTTTACTTTTGTGGTAGAAATATTGTGAGTGAATTTTCTGCGACTAAAAACTCGCAAACATTGTAAAGATCCATAAAAAATAATATTTTGTCCAATAAGCCGAAAGAAAATCTTAAAAAAAAAATTAATCACGGATGATTATGAAATTCTTCAAAATTAAAAAGTCTAAGACTAATCGCATATATATTATAAAGCTGATAGCGATAATTTCGAACGTTTCCTAAAAACATATTTCCATTTAAAAATAAATCACCGCGTATTTTTTATTTAAAAAAGTTAGTTGTAATTCAACCAGATGGTCTTCCATCGTATTTTATATTGCAGTAGGCCTGTGGCACTATTCTGGTAATTCCCGGGGAATAGGGAATTGGGGAAAGATTTTATATGTAATTTCAATTCAAATATTTTTTTTCTGGCCTACTGAGGTAAAAAGTTAGTGTTAATTTTTTTCAAAACAAAATTAAATTGGGAATAATTTTCCCTACCAATTTAGGTATGGAAAAATTATTCCCAATTTATAAATATATACATGGAACTTTTTTCGTCAGTAGGCCGGAAAAAATATATTTGAACAGAAATTACATACAAAATCTTTCCCCAATTCCCTATTCCCGGGGAATTACCAGAATAGTGCCACTGGGTAATTATTTAAATTACACTATGTTCCCTGCTCTTAATAACTCTGCCATGAGAATAAACACATTCCTTCCCTATAGACTTACATTATGAAATGAGATTGGGTCACCTGTAACACTTAAATATTATTAGAACGTGTTATTTTGGTCAAATTTATTGTTTTCAAAACCACTGACGGTTTTTTTGTGTAATTGGCAAAACTAGTCTCGTTTGACGTTGCCAGTCTTTTCACTTCCATTGAAGTGAAAATTCTTGTCCATAAGTTTTCCCCAAAATTTTGCATAGTCTCAGTATGACCTAAGCTATTAGAAAAACAACCAAAACTATTGGTTACTAGTAGAAGTTGTTACGATTACACGATCGTAACAAGCGCTGTTTGTATTTTATATTTTTTCCTCGGGTTTGTGCCTCCACTTCCTATGTTTGCTCAATGTTGGTTGTTGTCCCCACTTTCGTAGATGTTTGTTTTGTACGTACCTTATTGTAAGGTGGCGCGAGGGTGAGAGAGATGATGGGAGAGAGAACAATGCGAATCGAGTGTGTGCAAAGTAAAACGTTTTGGAAAAAATGTTTTTCTTATATGTCTCTCTTTTATACCAACGAAAGTTGATATAAAGGAGAGACAGAGAAGAGAGATTAATTTCTTCTAGAACGTTTTACGAGTTGTGCGGCGCAAGAATTTTTTTTTCTTGTTGGCATTCAGTTGGTGATTTTTGATAAGTCAAGTGTCAATTTGGTTAGAAATTTTTTGTTTTTTTTTTGTTAGAGAAAAGAAAAAATTCGAGTTATGATTTTTGAAAGAACAAAGTCAAGTTTAGATTTTTGGTAATTTTTTTTTTAAACTCAGTTGCTTATTTTGAGAATTTTTGTGAAAATTTATATTGGACGTTATAAATTTATATATGAATAAAGAAATCAAGTTTCAAGTGACACAAAATAATTGTAAAAGTGCTGAAAAACATTTTTTTATTGCTTTTCTTGATCTTGATATCTCTTGCGGAGATGCGGCGGATGGAATACAAATATATTTTGTAGAATTTTAGTTTTCCTTTTGGCGTGCCCTTAGTGAAAAGTGTATGGTAGTTTTCAATTTAAAACTTTTCTGAAAGTAAACGCTGATTATTGATGTCGACGTCAAAATTATAAAATATAATTAAAATACTCGAGTCGAGTGTTAATTTTGAATATAATTCTATCACCAAGTATTTTTGATAGTGTGAATTCCTGAAAGGCCTGCATTGTGATTTTATCGGTGAAACGCCGCAACGTACGGGTGGCAAACCAAAGCCATTCGCCTTGAGACAACGCCCAAGGCGGCCTGTCAAGGTCATCCAACGAATTTACAGGGTGGTCAGTTGAGACCACTTGTTTTGGATTTACGGTTTTTCGATAATGGCATTTAGGACGCTTGCAACCATACGGAATAGGGTAGCAGTAAAAAATTATTAACGGGTACAGCAAAATCAACGTGTGCTGCGAGTAATTAACGGGCGGCGCATTTTTATTTGTACCATAATTTCAAGGAGTGATAGTGATAGTCTACGAGTGTGAAATTTGTATAGGTGTACCGTAGATATTATGGATGCCATAGGCACTTTACCGGTGGACAATTTTATCCGGGGGTCACAATTATCGACGAGGAGAGACACCGTAAAGGCGTAGCACCTTTGCCGGGCGGCACAGCGGCGGCGATAACAAGGCGAGACACCATAAAGGAGAAGCACCTGTGCCGGGCGGTACAGCGGCGGCGATAATAAGGCGACGAAGAGCGTCGAACCGGTACATACGTGTGGTCAGTTGAGGCCACTCAAAATTATTTTTGATTTTCTGTAAGGCGAGGCAACGCCCAACCTATTTTGGCGGCCAGTCAAGGCCAACACATTTATCGACGGGTGGCCAGCCGGCCATTTGTGTTTATTTTTGGTATCGGAGAAAGGCCCCGCAACGCACGACTGCACAAGGTCGCATCGATACGGGTGGCCAGTTGAGACCATTCTTTTATTTTTGGTTACGGTAGCCAACCGGCTATTGTTTGAACTTATATCTTGGTATCGGGGAAAGGCCCCGCAATGGACGACCGCTCAAGGTCGCACCAGCACCAGTGTGGTAACGGCACCAAAGCCGCAACGGTCCGAGGCGACAACCCTGTGGCATGACGGCCGCACAAGGCCGCAACATTAATATTATATATACATATATATATTAAGGTACCATTTATTATTTATATTTTTACTTTTTTTTGATTTTATTTTTTTTATATATTTTTATTTATATTAAAATTTCAAATATTTTGTAATCGAGCGCCGCACAGCGGGTGCACGCTCGGTACGCATTGTTCTTTCTCTCTCTCGTTCTCTCTCATCGTTGTGCGGTGGAGGGGGAAGTTGTTTTCTGTTATCTATTTAATAAAATGAATTATTAAATTTTTCTTTCGGTGTGGTATGATGGGAGCGGAGACTCCCTCTGTGTCGGTTTAGTGTTTGCGGTCCCTTGGTGCCCGCATCCAATTCCGTAACCAGGGCTCGACCCCGTTTGAATTCGGATGGATGCGCGCACCAAGGCACCTCTTCCGTTATTATTATTATTTTTCTTTATCATTTTATTTTATTTATTGAGTTGTTCGTTCCTCAAGTTTCGACCGACGAATTTCGGCGGAACTCCGGGTTTATATTTTATTATTATTTGCGTTTTTATTTTTATTTAAATTTCTGTAATTAATCACGGTGTAAGCCAGGAGCCCTGCATGCCTCAAACCCCATGACCTTCGCACTTCTCCGCTGAGAACGTAGCCGGCAAAAATCACCGTGGAGGCCTCTGCAGGGGCTTAAGTGAAATCTGCAGGTTGGCAGTAGCCAGCCTGTAACAAAGTTGTTGAGATATTGGTCAAAAACTGAAAATAACTTGTTAGGCCGCACAAAATCAAAAAATTATAGAGAAAATTGTAATCCATATTTTTTTCCCGAATTGTCCCTGTATGCGATGCAAATTTTTCAAAATTTAATTAAGATATAGCCGAGTTCCCTCCAGTTTAAAATTTAGTTATATCGTGTGAAATGTACAGATACCATTTTTCATAAGGATTGGTTATGAAATGGCCAGTTTAGTGCAGCACGAAATGATCCTAGAGTTTTGTCCAAAACTTACTTTAAAATCCCTGGACCCTGATCAATACTACTATCCAAATTTCGACGAAATTCGTTAAGAAATGGCGGAAAGACAGAATATTGCTAAATTTCAAGATTTCATATATCGTGTTCCTTAGGAGATCAATCAATTAGTCAATTTATGGATCACTTTTAATATTTTATAACGCTAAGATATTTTATTTAGTGAAAAAAGTGATACACAATGAATAAAAAATGTCCGCTGGTAATTACATAACAAAATAAATTCTGTTTAGTGATAGTGCTGCCACTGGCGGTAAGTAGTGTAATTTCCGCTATCTTATACAGCATTTAAAAATCATCACAATTAAATTTTGTTCACCACCCACGTGGGGTTTTGATTTAGCTATTCGGTCATATAGGTGTGACCCCGTGAACATCTTTAGCATCTGAGATATCAAAAGATGTAGAAAAATTGTCTACAATAGCATTCTTAAGAATTAAAAAAACGTTTATTTCAAACCATTAGAAAATTATTTGATCTTTACAGCGACACTATTAGGGACTTCTCTAATATAAATGTTAAAGATTACCTAAATTGGAATTGGAATATTTTTAAATTTAACAGGGTAAATTTTTGGTGTTACTTTTGGTATGTATTTCACAATTATTGATTTTGACAGCTGCAACTAAGGGTTGCCGATGTTGTTGTTTTATACTGAAACGTGTGTTGCATGAGACTTTTGATTGTGTGGAGTGCCCACCGATAAGGATCACCTCCGACTATCCTGGGGACGTTTGGTGTCGCCTTACAGCTTGTTTTACGGGGGAAGACTGGGGCGTAACATAAAACATACAGGGGGTGCTGCTACTTGTCAAACTAAGCGTGCTCCAATATTAAACAAGTGGTTTTCTATACAAAATAAAATAATTTTACTATATTCAAAAGCTTTGTACAGCCTTAAATTGCAAAATTATTTATTTTCTTCTGTAAGGTTAAGGTGGTCAAGTTCTGTAAGAAAATTAAGTTATTTAAACTTTAAATTGTGCATATCACATTATTCCACCCACACTAAACTTTATAATCTGTATATGTATACGGACTCTTGTCAGACTAGGAAGTATTAAATTCCTGTACATTCGTTACAATTAGATAGATATAATTTGATTACAACCGTATCGACATTAACATTGCACACAACTAAGATCTAAGTTATAATAAAAAAAATAAAATATTTTTGTAAATGAAGCCATTATTATTAAATCAAACTAATCTACACCAATTTATTTTCTAATATACGAGTATTACAATCTTGCTCGATGGAACAACAGCACAATAAATTTATTATTGATACGAGTTATAGAATCGCGAAGGCGCATTGATAATAGCTATTTTCTATAATAATTTAATTTTTGATATAAACAGCATAATTTTCCAGCATTATATACATAAAATATGTGTATAATAACTCTCGATGCGATGAAATTTGAACAAAAAAAATTTTCTAACAGCGCAGCCAGCAACCAGTAACACCAACAACAAAACACTTAAGACTTAAACATTTTTGTGTTTACCGCAAAAATGTGTTGAATATACCAACCTTCGTTTTCTCGTGTTATTGGTTTGGATGGATCTATAAATTTTCCTCTTATGAATTCACCTTACCTAACCTTCTTGTGTTGTTTTCTATTCGATATATCGTTAATATGTGCTATAAGTTGGCATAAATAACAGTCAGTGTTCGGTTTATTATTTTAATGTGTTTTATGGTAAATTATTGTGGCGGATGATTGGTTGAGGGGGAAAAAATTGGTACATAAAAATTATGCTACATTTTTAAAAACACATTGTTGTTCAAAATAATTGATTAATCATTTATAATTTGAATTATGAAATTACATTTATCTTTCTTTATTGTATTTTTAGTCTAGACGAACATAATATGTGCATGTCATTTTGGAAGTTGTCATTTTGGAAGTTGTTAATGAATTAATCACTCATTATCCGAAATGAAAATATGATTATGAAACCTCATTTGAGGCGGCCAAGTCCCTTGATGGGATATAGTGACAGAGAGAGAGAGAGAGAAAGCCCGAAATATAAGTCATACCTTTTCGCACGACAATTCACCTAAATGTAATTCACTGAAAATTATAACTAACTAAAATGCAAGTCTTTTTTATTGAAATTGATGGAACCCAGCCGGGGTTCATTCCTCAATGCCCCAAGGGACCAGACTCACGCTGGAAGCCGCAGGGATTCCAACAAACTACGCATTTCATTATTGGAAAGCTGATTCAGTTTAGATCTGGAAGTAGAAAATTCGGTTCGCTAAGAAATCGTTTAGCTCTATGCCAGCTTGTTGTGTTTAACCAATGTGACCTTAAAAGGTGCATTTCTTTTAAGATAAACCTTAAAAGAACTTAAACTTTACCGTAATACGAAGCTTACCAACTGGGAGTTATTATTTTCTGAGATTGTGCCATCTACTGGTATCTTTGGGCGAGATTCGTTCAATTTATGACATTGTTCTGCTAGCATCACCTTTGACGGTCGCAATCACATTAGCTTTTGAAAAATCCTGCCTTCTTATTACCAAACAAAATAGTCGGAAAAAGGCTATTTGGTGTTATAATCTTAAAAGACATAGGAAAACTGCGAGGAGACTCAAAAATAAAGATCTAAAATTCGGGTTGATTGGAATAAATTTTAGAATATCAAAAAAACTATAAAAAAATATGAAAAATAAGAACCGAAAAAATAAGATCAGATTATTCCTCCCGACTAGGTCCCAGTCGGTAGGCTTGTCACTCGCGATATTTTTAGTTTCAGTTTATCGTCCTACCCACCCTATGAATCAGGTGGTCGAAGCGTCTTTCCTGCTGAACTATACAGCATAGGTTTAGTAATACTCTTTCAAGCATGCATTGCTTTTGAACTATTCCACAATCTTGGAACAGGAGTATAAAGTTCGTAAGTTAGATGTTACGACTCCCTGGTCATAACTTTAATATATTTTACTGTTTGATTTTCAAATTTTTGTATTTTTCATTGATTGTTTGAAATTGCATTTTGCTTATGGCACTGCCATCTGTGTTATGTTAGTGGTAGTACAGTCTTTTTGTGTGTCTTCAATGTTAAGGCGAACCAACGCCCAACCAAATTATTTACGGGTGGCCAGTTGAGCCACGTCAGTTTCTGCCGGTTTTCGCCACGCACAACAGTATTGTACAAATTTCAACAACTGTGAGAAGACGCCGCAACCTATTCTGCGGGACCGTTATGGAAACTAAATTTTTTTTATTTTTTTTTTTTCAATTTTTTTTAAATTTCTACTAAAAATTTTGTGATCGAGCACCAGAATACAGTGGTCGTACGCACGACCTTGGTGCATATTGGTCTCACCCCATTATTTTGAAGACGCTCAGTTTATTATCTTTGGGTTATTTTTGATTTCTACTCTAATTTACCGCTATTTGTATGTTTTTGGTTATCTTGACCCATTTCACTTTAAAGTTTCCCTTTTATTAAATGTAATAAAGATAGAAGAGCGATCCATGGGCATTCGGTTTCATTTTTTCCTTTAATGGTCGAGATAATTTTTCGGTTATTATTACTTTTCAAATTAATATTCTGGTGAATAAAATGAAATATTAAAATTTTTGGTTTAGTGTTATGAGAGGAGGATTCTTGTTCTGTGCCGGTGCAATATTTACAAGCTGGTCTTGCCACGCCTCTGCATCCCCTTGGTAAGACATCCACAGGATGGGAGTGGGAAGTCCAGAATATATGTCACCCATTCGGGGTCGACCGTAAAATCCACTTGATCTTCTCGTGGCACTCCGGTAGTGTTGAGCTGTCGGAGTGTGTATTTTGGGAGAATCGCTGGAGGTCTCTCCGGGAAAAGAGAGACCTGGTCTATTGAAAAGGCGTCCCTACCCTCTAATGATGCTTCGTTGTGGCTGGGCATAGACTTTTCAGGGTCGATCGGTCATTCGGGGGTGTCTTCAGCAAACTGGGTACTTGTTATTTGATGAGATCCGGTTGCCGTCGGATGGACACAACCGGTTATTATTATTTTATTCCGTTTCTCAAGTTTCATTCGACAAATTCTGTTCGACCTAACTCAGTTTTCCTAATTTGTTTGTTAGTTTTATTTTTGTTCCACGGCGTAATCCAGGAGCACACAAGCCTCTAATTCCCCCACGACCAATGCCATTACCCTGAAATCTAGCCAGCAAAACATCATTGTGAGAGAGGCCTCTGCGTGCTTAGTGAAAACTGCGGGTTGGCTGAAAGTCATCCATAACACAGATTATACTTACCCAAAGTAGGTGCTATTAGTCTTTCTTCAACTTTTCTTAAAGCTTTGGAAAGAATTGTTGGCAGATATATTAGAGACCGTCACTTATCTATCTTCCCACTCAGCAGCACTAAATATGATTGCATAGTAGGAAAACTGTATGAAACTGCTCTGCGTGAACTTGGATCTATGTTTAGGTCTCGCATCACTGTAGCCGAGCTAAATTTCCTGAGTGTCTATATCTCTAGCAAAGTTTGCCCTCAGTTGAAAACAAACATTGTCAGTCATTTTTTAAAACTGTAAGGAAACTTTTGGCAAATCTAAGGTCTTGACTATTCTGTTTAAAGATAGTAAATCTATGCTTATTTCTTTACGTAACCCTTTGACCACTTCCAAACTGGTCAAGGTCTGTAAAGATTTTATTAACCTTCCTGTTTGCATGGGTTATCAGACGAAGCCGAGGCATTAAGCAAGGATCACTAATTGTGTCCGAAAATGAAAAGGAAACTATCACGCTAACTAACCAACAGTATTGATTAAAATCAAAGACAGCAGTAGTCTGACAAACGTGCCCAGCACTAATTGACTTGGTATCACAAACATCCTTCATATCTGAAGCATATATAGGCAAGATTTAAATGTTAAACGTGAAAATGCAAAGGTTCTTGTAAAAGGACCCGAAGAGGTGGGCATTGTAACATCCAGATGGTCCTTTCAAATCCTGAATGAGTTGCAGCTGGCCGACCCTAATTATAATAGGCGTGTTCAAATTGGGAGTGGATATATTTTTAAAACTACTGGAATCTAAACGCTGGGACTTGGGAAACGGATTAACAACAGCGGTTTGCACAATTTTTGGATGAGAAGAGGCCGGAAAAATTGCGGATTAATGTGATACAAGTGCAACCAACACTTTTAATATCCTGTACAAGAACACCCAAAGGTTGGCAGAACAATACCAAAGGAAGAAAAATTCAAAGAGCTGTTTAAAACTCATTAAGTTGCCATTTAAACGACCATGTAGTTTACTGAGAATAATTTACAATGCAGCATTAAACCGATTAAAGACAATAGAACTTTAACGCGAAGTGAATTTGAACAATTAAACAGAACGTTTATATTGGATTACAAGCAGCTCGCACACATGACACTTAGTAGAAAATTTTAATGGAAGGTCCTAATGTTCAACCTCTACTTGTAAATATACCTCTAAAGTTCCAACAATACCAGATTGTTTTGTGTGGAGACGTTGAGAAAATGTATAGGCAGGTGTAGGTAGATAGCGAGGATCAGCAATGTCAAAACTTTTTATGTATAACCAATAAAGAGCATCAACCACGTACTTATAAATTATAAACAGTGTCTTATGGGACAGTAGCAGTGGACTATTTTCATTACACATGTCAAAATTTGCATAGCACCAAAATTTTACTGGAACAAGTGACAAAGTCATTCGGGAGAAACGGATGTCATTATGGAATAAAAAGGAATTGTGATCATTTATTCAAACCAACAAGGAGAAAGGTAGTAAATAAATCGGTGAGTAAACTGACACGCCAAAGGACCACCATACATCACAACCCGGATAAACGGTTGTCACTGACATGCTAAGCAGTGGGCAAGGTAGTCAAAACTCATAGACCAGGTGGCAATGGCAAAATCCGATTTTCCGACACACGGTTAGCCAACAGTATCAAAGTCATGCAGCATACCGATTCACAAATTGTGAAACGGTTGTGGATGACTTTGACACTTGTGGTGTTTTTTTATTAGCGCCCGATAGATTTCAAAACTTATACTTAGCACGCTACTTGTGCATATAGTTCATTTATTTAACTCCTAACTAATATTTTTCATTACATTTTTTAGTAAAAAATCGATATAAAAATATTATATCGATATAAATATTTATCTGGCGCCGCTATCGGGAGCCGCTATCCATTACAATGAGAAATAGGAAAATGCCTTTATTTTGTACAACAATTGGTATATTTTTGATCGTTAAAAGTTTGTTTTATGGATGAATTTATTTTTAATTTGAATGGTACATACAGCGACTAGTAGCGGAATTTTGGTTAAATAATTTCCCATTCAGCGGGACGGTTGGCTAGTCGTATGTTGCTAATTCGGACTATGCCATCATCACCTAGCAAAGATAAGCAAACGTTGCAACTTTACTAAAAGATGTGAAATTTCACTCATAAAACTTGAAACAACCCAAACCACTCAGATAACCTTACTTCTGGTGCAACCTAATACTTTCTGTATTCAATCGATCTTTAAATGGATCATTTCGATTATAGAACAAAGATTTGATTACGATCAAATTACACACAAACACAATTGTGTAATTTGATCGTAAATGTACAATTGAATATCAGTTCAACCTCCAATTGCTTTATTTTAATGTTATTTGTATTATTTACCTATAGTGTACCTCCTAACGTACACGAGTATATGCAAATTATCAAATTTTGTTTAATGCAAAAACAAAAACGATCATCGAAAAAAAACCTCAAAAACCTATTTAATTGGGAGCAGCAAATTGTTCGTGACGTCTGAATATGTTTAACACAATCATTTTATAGCTGCGAGGTATAGTTCCAAAAAATTTATTGAATCTGTCTGTTTGTTTAACCAAATGCCTTTTATAGTTATGCTTGGTTTTGGTTACCGTGGCACGCACGCCACAAATAAATAATAAAATGGTTAAACAATAACGAGTCATAATTGCTCGAATAACAAATTTTATTCGCGAGAAGCCTCAAGCACTTTCTTTGTGTATATCATTTTGAATTTACGAAGTAATTCACTGTTCTGTATATTATTTTGGATTTACATATTATGTGTACCAACCAATCTGAAATGGGAGGAACGAAATAATTTTAAATTTGCAATCGTAATCGATTTGCTATTTGCGGATATCGCGTATATATGCAAAATCATGCCAAATTGATTGTATCTATCATATATTCTATAACAGTAAAATTTTAATGCCAAGTGTGTGTGTGTGTGTGATTTGAATGCTCTGCAGATATCAAATAACGATATTTGTATTTATTGTTAGTGCTGCGGGTTGATTGGAATTACAATTTGATTAGGATTGTTATCTACATATCTATTTCAAAAATTAAAATACTCGTGGATGACCTTGAATTGAGTGCCATGTCACGAAATCAGGTTAATAACTTATAGGTACACCAGTTTATTTCTATAAAGATGTTGTACTGCCACAAATTGTGATATTCGATAGTTTGATAATTTCTAATTCAAATTATGTCTTCCATGTGGTAGATAGTGGACGGCCTATCGATAAGGTAGGTTAGCGGTGAATTAAATTAGCCGCCCCAACCGCAGCTGTGCTGGGAGGGGAGTCTCAGGGAATGGGGAATGGTTAACCTCACTTCACTTAATTCTTGACGGCGAATAAGTTGACGGCTTTGACGGCGAAACAAACGAATAAACAAATATTTATGTTTTAATTTTCTGTTTTGATCTGACTGAATATTTTATATTAAATGGACCGCAAAAATCTATCCCAACTATTGAGAATGGTCTCATGGATCTATTTTTGGGCAAGTAGCCCATGATTAATCAAGTCCGGTTGAACGTGGACGCCAATATGTAACAATTGAACACTAGTAACACCGTGAAATAATGGTTTTGTGGAAGTAATATGGGATATTTTTGATCTTGCATCACATCCACGTTTTTGATTCGGCCTCCAACACGAATAATTCCATTACGATCTAAAAATGGAGAAAGTGATTTTAATGGACTTTTATTGTTGACACAAATGTTAATTTGAATTGACTTAATGTCTTTAGAAAATTCTTCTGATTGAACCCTTTTAAGAATAACCTGAAGAGCTAATGCGGTTTCATTTGCGGTTAGTTCCCATAATTTTCGGAATTCACACAATTTAGTTTTATTATTATTGTAAAATCGAAGCAAGTAAGCAGTCACACTGATTAATTTTCGAAGTGACGAATATTTTTGAATTAAATTAAACTTACTTTGTGACGTTGCAATACACGTGTGATTCAGTTTTCGAATCTCACATAAAAATAATGTAAATATGCAGGCCCCTTCCACCACATGGTTGAATTTAGTATTTCATCTGGGAATAATCCTCGTTAAACGTAGTCTGCAGGATTTAAAGATGTGGGAACATAATGCCAGTTATCAGTTGAAGACATTTCTTGTATTTGAGTGATTCTGTTTGCTGCAAATGTGGCGTAACGATGAAGTTCTGATTTTATTCGAAGAAGCGTGATTTCAGAATCCGACCACAAATAGATGATATCAAAATTTATTTTAAGAAGTGACAACAATTTATGGCTAATTTGAGACAGCAGTAACGCAGCACAGAATTCCAGTCTCGGAATTGTCTGTTTCTTCAATGGAGCGACGCGAGATTTGGAACACACCAAATTAACCCGATGATTTTCATATTGATCAGTTGTGCGGATATAGAATACACACCCATATCCAACCTCACTTGCATCACCAAACCCGTGCAACTCAATGCTGGTATATGGTTGGTATATGATGCCTCGAGGGACAGAAATGCGATTCAGACGTACTAATTGTCCTTTAACATAATCCCACCTTTCGAAAAACGATTCTGGAAGCTGGTCGTCCCATTTCAGCTCTAGTGAGGTCCATAATTCCTGCATGAATAATTTTGCTGTTAAAATTAGTGGAGCGCATAAGCCTATAGAGGATCGAATAACTGACATATTTCCAATAGGATTTTCCTTTTTTTATTTCCAATAGGATTTCCCTTTTAATTTGGTGGTCGTGCTTGTAGATTTTGTAACGAAGTGATGAGGAAGATAGTATAATTTATTAAACTGATTATCGATGGTGCTCGGAGTTTTAATAACTTCCATATGATTTAGTTGAATGTATTCGTTCATGAAGTCCTTATATTGTTGGTATATCGCGGGATTTTTACCAAGTTACTTCTCAACGTTAAAAAATTGAAGGCGCGCATTTCCACTGGACGAACCAAGTTCTGCTATTTTATTATTGACTGGAATGGCAACAGAATATCTTCCGGAGCTTAACCTTTTGTAATTCCTTACAAAAGGTCTTGGACGTAATATTTTCCAATTCCCAAAATTTTTTGATATGTGATTCGAGTAATCCAAAAGAGCACAATGACCTTTGATATTGAATTGAAGAATCCGAAGATTTCTCTGTTTTGATTTTTCCGGTAAGGACGTAGCCGAATACAGTGTCATAGAATAATGGTAAATCCTCAGTTAGCTTGATTGATTTTCCTGAGAACAGTTCATGATAGACTTCTGCTCCGATCAGATTGTCGATGCGATCCGGAATATTGAAGTGGGGATCTACTAGTTTTATACACGACGGTACTGATTTAGTTTCGAATTTTATGGGTAGCAATGGCAAATCACCAGTGATTTTTTGTAGTATGTAACATTTTAAATTTATATTATGTTCTGAAATTCGAGATCCTACTGACACATACACCTTGTGACTGAGGGACGTAATTTTGGGTGCATTTTTAAATTTAGTAGATGGCAGGTTGCATTTGTGATAAAGTTTAGATCAGAACCACTATCGAGTAAAACCCTTGCACAAATGTAATTACCACTGATTGTAAATGCTTTTACTACTGCTGTCCCCAGCATTATTTGACCATTCGATCATAGATTTCTGAAATTATCTTCATTAATTGAAATATTTGAAATTTTTTCGATTGTGTCATGATAAGTACCCAACATTACTAGCCCATTATTTGTTGCAGGATTATTGACATCTGATATATTTGGTTGCTCCAACTGGGTTTTGGATGTTGGTATATCTTCTACGACGTTAACAAAACAGGGTGCACTCACTGATTTTGCTGTTACTGAAATTTGTGGTTGACGATCGTAATTAAAATGCAACAAGCGATGATGCTCTAATGAACACTGATTACAGCCTGAGTCGTTGCAATTGCGGACACTGTGCGATGAGGACAAACAGTTTATGCACAATCCCTGTTTTTTATTGAAGTGAAATCTCATTTTTGGAGTGAATTTTGGATCACAAAAGTCTGGGCAAGTATCGATGGAAAGAGTACCACGACAATAAGAACATGACTGAATGCTAGACAATAATGTTGAGAAGTTTTTCTTGGTTCTGAAAGTATTTAAGTCCAGTTTCGTCTTTATAGTTGTCGAAGATAAAGGTTTGAGAGCTCTCAGCACTAGTATACGACTTTGAAGGATTTTAATGAAATTTTCAAAAGTAAGCAAAGTTTTGTCATTGGAACCCTTGATTACTTCTGTACGACTAGCATTGTCTAATTTTTCCGATAGATGGTGAATCAAAATTAAATTTCAGCTTTCGACGTTCACTTTCAGAGCCTTTAACGAATTATAATTTTGTACAGCGTAATCTACGAATATTTCCAATGACTCCGAAGAATGTGTATATTTGTCGTAGATAGCAGTCGAGGCCTGGTTATAGTTAGCAGCTGCCATTGGAATCCCTTCAATTAATGAGTATGCCTTACCACCACTTACATGCGACACGAGATAATGGAATTTAATTGAATCATCAATATTTCTTTTGTGAACTAATTCTTCAAAAAAATCACGAAATCTTAACCAATCAGATTCCTTACCGCTAAATTATGGTAACTTAATTTCGGGCATTCGCATTTCCAATGAAATAGACGAGTTTGTCAAATCTACTACGGTATTATTTTGTAATGAGATATTGCTTAGTTCGGGTTTTTTAATTTCATGCAATTGATTCAGAATACTACTTTCGAATATGTTGGATAAGATAGCAGAAAATTTCCAGCAGAAAAAATGTGTTTTGCTATTCACCGCTAGAGGCATCACTATCACAAAAATGAAATTATTTCTGCTGATATTGTTTGACATCAGCAGAAAATGTTTGAAATTTTTATGAAAATTATAAACTCTCAGCAGAAAGTTTCATAAAAAATCAAAGAATTTATGAAAATGAAGAGAAAATAAATGTTTAAAGGTTTTGAAGCGATGAAAGTAAATTTTGTTTAAAACCCGATTTGCGTATGTGTGTAAGGACTCTCAAAATATACTAAAATTACCGTAATCATCATTATGCAAATACAGGGCAACATCAAACAAATTGCCATCGTTCAAAGCACTCCATACAATTCTGATGTCATTTTAATGTGAATGTTTTCAGTTTTTTATCAAAAGTGTTAGAAAAACCCCCCTGTAACTACCCTGGGTGTATGTTTTTATGGTAGCTGAGATCATAATCTATATACATGAGCAACATAAGATTCACACCTGGTGTCAGTAGCCTTCCATACATGTTTGAAGTTATTTTGATGTGAATGTTTTTAGTTTTTTAACAAAAGTGTTAGAAAAGCCCCCCTGTAACTACCCTGGGTGTATGTTTTTATGGTAGCTCAGATCATAATCTATATCCATGAGCAACATAAGATTCACACCTGGCGTCAGTAGCCTTCCATACATTTTTGAAGTTATTTTAACGTAAAATGTTTTCAGTTTTTTAACAAAAGTATTAGAAAAAAACCCCTGTAACTACCCTGGGTGTATGTTTTTATGGTAGCTGAGATCATAATCTATATACATGAGCAACATAAGATTCACACCTGGCGTTAGTAGCCTTCCATACATTTTTGAAGTCATTTTAGTTGAGAATGTTTTCAGTTTTTTATAAAAAGTGTTAGAAAAGCCCCCCTGAAACTACCCTTCTTATTGCGAATCTTATGTTGCTCATGAATATAGATTATGATCTCAGCTACCATAAAAACATACACTCAGGGTAGTTACAGGGGGGTTTTTCTAACACTTTTGTTAAAAAACTAAAAACATTCACATTGAAATAACTTCAAAAATGTATGGAAGGCTACTGAAGCCAAGTGTGAATCTTATGTTACTCATGTATACAGATTAAGATCTCAGCTACCATAAAAACATACACCCAGGGTAGTAACAGGGGGGTTTTTCTAACACTTTTGTTAAAAAACTGAAAACATTCACATTAAAATGACTTCAAAAATGTATGGAAGGCTACTGACGCCAGGTGTGAATCTTATGTTGCTCATGCATATAGATTATGAGCTCAGCTACCATAAAAACATACACCCAGGGTAGTTACAGGGGGGTTTTTCTAATACTTTTATTAAAAACTGAAAACATTCACATTAAAATGACTTCAGAATTGTATGGAGTGCTTTGAACGATGGGAATTTGTTTGATGTTGCCCTGTTTTTGCAGGCAACCCGAAAACTATGCGCAACACAATTTAACACAACCACAAAAGTGCGACAAACAATTGTTAGAAATGAATTCAGAGAAGGATAATTGTACTACAAACAATTTTACACGAAAACAATTCTACACTGAACAATTCATCGAAAAGACTCGTAATTAAAAAATATTGATCAATTTTCTCTTAATTGTGTGGTACGGAAAGCAAAGTAGGATATTTCCATTAATGACACCTCATTAATTGTATAAATTTTGGAAAAGCGGGGGTTTGGGGGCAGCCCCCATCCTCTAAGGTATATACAACGAATTAAAATTACATTAAAAAATAGTTTATATTTACAAAAGTTGATTTTCTAACGTTTGTGGCACTATCAGAAGAAGCGATAAAAACTCTTTGATCTGTGTCTGCATGGTTGACGAAGCAATTATTATTAATAAAAATAAAAAAAAGGTGGCAAAAAATTAGCTGAAAAATAAATTATGCACAATAATCCGGTGCATTACAGTGAAAAATATTTGGTTTCGATGAATTGTTGTTTACACAATTGTTTTCACGCACACCTGGTTATTGTAAAGTTGTAGTTTTCATATTTGTTTTTCGATGAATTGTTTGTTGCATAATTGTTTGTCGCAGAATTTTCGGGGAACCCCGTATTTGTTTTTGAAATTTGTTAATGGACCTTTAAAAGAACTTCTCTGCTTTTTGAATAATTATATTTATAATTACTTACTAGAACTTATATTATCGAAGAGCTTTATTTTGTTTAATATATGTATGTAGTTGTTCTTTTCAAGTAATTTAATTAAGTTTATTTGTTACAATTAATTTTTATTTTTTAAGCTGCTTGAGCAAACTCCAAAATTGAATCACACAAAAAAAAACGTTTTCTCAAACGTCAACTCAAAAAATTGTCGGAAAATGATAGATGGATTCTCGTATATTATTTTAAATTCAGTGCATAAAAATATCGAAAGTTATACACGACGCGACACCTACGTTTGGGTTTTTGTAGTAGATTTCATAAAACATCGAACATTTTGATTTGGATTGATGAAGTTTTTTGATTGTTTTGGCTACATGAATTGTTATGCTAAATGCGTAAACACCTTGGAACAAAAATTGTGCCTAAGAATTGGGGGAAGTTGTGACATGGTTGAAGCATAACGGGGCATCCGTGAGGGATATCGCAATTTATGTGGACAGTCAGGCGGCGGTCAGGTCACTAGAGGCGGTTTGTCCAATCATCTCTTAATGAGCGAGTATTCCAGTATCCAGATAATCTGGGTCCCCGGTCACTCGGACGTTACGGGAAACTGCAGGGCAGACGAACTAGCAAAGTACGGTACGATTCTCCAGATGTAGCCAGAAAGGACAGGACTGGAAAGACCTATAGCTGTGCTCAAATTTGCGTTCAGTAAAAAGGCAATCGCCTTGACAAATAAGAGGTGGACCAACACTCTCGAGTGCAGGGTAGCGAAACAGGTTTGGCCAAAACTGGACTTCCTGTGCTCCAAGGCACTAGTGTCCTGAGGTGGTCGGCACGATCATACAGAAGACATAAGTACTAAGGTGTGTACGGTATGGACAGCCTTTCGGAACTCGCGGACTGTGGAGTGCGAGATAATTTACGCTACATGAGTAGCTCTGGATGGTATCAGCAAGAGTAGAGGGGATATAAGATCCTGTGGTATCAGAATAACCATTATTTTTCTAAAAGTGCGATAGCAGCCACTCTAACCTATACCTAACCCAACCTAGCTGACGTATGTAAAGAAATAAAAACCAATTTGTTGTCATTTTTCAGTACATTGACTTCGAGGGAGAATAATCGAGTAAATTCTCTAAAAGTTCTAGAAACAAGTGCCATTTTTACTGCATGTTCATTGCCAAACAGACAAACAGCTGATTTACAGATTATGTTAAAATCTCCAACCCGCCCTATGAAACGCAGTGCTTCCTTAACATAACTCAATGACATCGTTGAAGGATTGAGAACATTAAAAGTGGTAAAAAAATGGTTTAAAAAAATTTCAGTAGGAAGCAAGGAACGAAAAAACCCAACACTGAATCCGCCTTAATGGCAGTCCCGCCAAAATACCATCGGTCTCACGATATTTTTATGTTAGCCAAGAACCTAAACACGCGTAACGAAAAGATTATGTTCTACGACAAAATTATAAAATCAATCAGCCCGTGATCCAATTCCGATTTTCTGTTAGTCCATTGAGTCAACAACATGTGTGCTGAGTTTTAGAAAAATCCTTTGAATTTTGTTACCCTTATGGCATGAACAACTAAAATCGAAAAGTAAGTAAAAGTTTATGTTTCACGAAAAAAATTAAAAAAAATTTTGTCAATCAGTCCACGATCCCGATATCAAACGGGGTATTCGTTCTATTATTCTCAGAATATATTCCAAAATCATCCTCCTCCATATACCAAAGTAGTCGTCAGGAGAGAGAGTTGCATCAGGCAACGTTTTAAATAAAGGTACGCTCGATTTTTTCGCCGAACTTAATGTAAAATACAGCAAATCCAAATCTAACATTAAAATAGCTGACGGAACATGCAATGCTATGAGGGGTATGAGAGGTCGCCAAGGATGCTTGTATTGAGAAAAAACGGAAATACTACACTTTGTTTAGATGCACGTAAACTTAACGAGATGACAAAGAAAAACGTTTACGCTCTTCTAATAACTGGCGTACTGCTTGGTAGACGATTAGAGACAAAATATATAACTAAAAAGACCTGATAGACGCTGTTTAGCAGAGCACTTTGAATTCTTAGACTTGTTCGTACACTTAATAAGAACGGCAAATTCGATATCCAAAAAATATATTTGATGGTAGCAACGGGTTAGACCAGATCGTAACAAGATTGCAGCCGTTGTAAATTCTCCAGCACCTGAAAATGTAAAGCAAACTCGAAGACCCCTCTACTTCTATCAAATTGAAAAATTTACTGACAACTGCTTTCGCATTGATCAATACACCTTACGAAAACCCGTTTTAATACTCGCCGTGGTGCAAGTACCGATGGAGTTGGTTGACTGTTTCTGTATTCATTAACTGTACTGTTTCAGTAATGACATGTATTAGTAGATGAGAAAGAGGTTAAATGATCGATCGCCTGAATGTCGCAGACGCTGAATAAGGCTCAAAAGAATTATTCAGTACATGAAATATTTAGTGTGTACCGGCGCTACTAACGATCTAGAAATGTCTACCCTTAATTACAGATCAAGCAAGTTTAATGGTTGGAGTGGTACACTTTCACTTTGCAAGGATCATTACTGTTCCATTAAACACCAACAAATCAAAGACAGCGTTGTGCCACATATGCGGTCCAGAACATATGTCCAGTATTTTAAAATTTTCGACTCTAACTAAAACAGAATTTTAAAAGTTACACGAGAAATTTACGAAGATTGCGGTGGTTTTCTAGCTTCTTGTGTTGAGAATGAATAGAATTAATATTTGAGACGACTTGAAACAAAAGCTTTAGATGAACAATCTTATCTTTAAATATAGAAACTGTTCGTGATAAATGTTGTTGACAAAGCCAGAAGTTATAACTCGACCCAATAATTATATTTATTCGATTCCACAGTGATCTTCTCTCCAATAACAACCACAATAAAAACTTAATTGCAGGTAATAATTATCAATACTCAAATTTTTACAATTTTATTTTTATAATAATTTTATGATTTGGTTTATGATGTGTATCGTTCGCCAGGTAGAAAAAGAAGAATTTGTTTTACAAAATTTCTTGAAAAAATCGATTCAATTTTGTCATCTCATGTATACTAATTAGTTTTCGGAATTGAATCATTTTATACTACTAGATACTAATTAGGAAACTGCATTGAACATACTCGTTAATCTAGTACATTAGATGACAAAAGTGATTGACGTTATTTTGACATATCAAAATAAACAATAAATTTCTTAAGTAGTAATTTGTGACAAAAGTTTTGCAGAATAAAATTACAATAATTGAAATAAATTAATTGACAAGATAAGTATTTGATTTTATATAATACTAAACCCCTTTATATAATACTAATGTATAATTTAATTCCATTTTAGATAATATTGGATACAACTGGACTAGTGAGTGTGAATTTTAATAATTTAACTAAATTTTAGTGGAGAGATACATTGGAAAAGCTGAAGCGTTAACTGCTTAAAATGTGTAGCACAAATTAAATAAAGATTATTAAACAATTAGCTATTTGTGTTTTTACTTCAGTTTCTCCAACAGAAACTGCGGACTGAATATTAGTCTGCGCAGGTTAGATTTCTAAAATTTATGAACTTTTCTAACGGGATAACAACTCTAGCCATACCTTAATCCACTACTTAAATTCATCACTTTTCCACATACCGCAGATATAATGTTAATTTTGCCCCAAAATAAATTCAAACAAATACTAAAAACATATCGACCTTGACCCAAAAGTCATTTACAACGAAAGCTAAAAAATCAAAAGTTTATTTTTGAATCTTGCTTTTGATCTTTATGTAAAATATGCGGCACGAATTCATTTCTAATGTCACATAAAACACGCGATCTTAATAAATATTTGCATCCACATACGCACACATTTCTTATCATTTAGCTTCGATCTTATTTGTTGTAACGACAACGACTTTTACTCGAATTTTATTTATAGGCATAAACCGCAAAACGTTAATTAGATTCTAACTCTGTAATGTAGCACACACTATAGAGAAGAAGTAAAAAAGTGAAATCCATTTTCTGATTTTATTTAGATCAAAATTGTTTGTATCATTTTTATATTTTATCATATTATATGATATGAGTTGGTTAGTTTTGTTTTGCTGTGTCCCACAAAGAGCCAATTTGAATATCAAATTCTATAATACCAAAGACATTATTTACCGTCCAATCATCGGCCGTGATCAATTTATGGTTATGGATTTGTATTTTGTTTTGTTAATTTATTAAAATGATTATGTTGTCCCAATCCCAATATACTGCTTGGATTATAATAATGGATGTGGATGGAATTCCATGGCTAATGCACGTTGATGATGATGATGATGATGGTATACAAGAAGTATCGTAATAAATTAAGCGAACACAGATTGTAGTTTGTTGTATACGAAACGAGAAGTAAACTTACACACAGTAGTTCTAGTTTTTGTGTTTGTTGTTCGTTGTGTAGTCAGAATGTTGCAATTTCAAGTTTTACCGTTTCAAAAGCTAGTTACTTGATATTTGTATTTCTAATAAATTAAGAATTATTTTATATTTTGATATTAAAAAAAAAATTTATATCATAATATTCATGTTCTTGCACATGCATGCATATTCATATTTAGTCTTAAACAATTTCATAAAAAATTCGCTTGCATTTTTTTCGACCTAGAAATGAATAGAAAATTGTATTTTTCAGAATTTATAAGTTGCTCTGCTTCTTACATTAATTTGCATGCTGTAGGGAACGTGAATGTTTTTTTAATTCTGAATTATAATTTTAAATGAAATATCTTAATTTAAAACCTCGCGCGGTTTGTCATCAACGAGATATAATTTAATTACTTAATTATGCACGATCATAAATTTAGTTGCGTTTTGTGTGGTTTATGCACAGTGGTACACTTTTGTGGTTTATTGGGAACAAGGTCAAATTATTTTAAATGCTAATTAGAGAAATTAAACCTTTATTAAATGCTCAATAAGCTAATTGATGCCATAACGACAGGTCTGTTCCGATACAGCTTGTTTAGATATAACAAGAGGGAAGGATAGCAAATACATGTCTTTACATAACAATCAAGACATCGGATGACATGTTTGTGAAGTTGGCCCAAAAAATGTCACTTCCCCGAAATTATATAAAAACACGAATTATTGATAAAATTAGATGAATACGGTAGCATTCCTCCGGAAAAAATTATTAAAAAAATGCATTTCCACGATTACGTGAGTTTTGTTGTCAACACGCCATAGAAACATAGATTATGGGAAGCTACCTAGATCTGGGTCATCATTCTGGACAGTTTAATAAAATATTCGTATTCTTATTTTCTCTAACTATGTCATGAGTGTACTTAGGTGTTATTCTCAGGTCCTGTTCTTGCTTTTATTTTAATTTTTCCCTACAGTTGAGACGGACTTGTTAAACATTTTCAAATTCTGATGGTATTCCTTCACAAAGGTTCGGTCCACCTAATCTGCTTTTAAATGTCTCATTATTACCGAAAGTGTGGAATGCAACCTTTCGACTTGACCATGAACTTCGCTCTGTTATGGGGTGGTCTTAAAATTTAAATTTGTAACATCGGATATACTGGATATACTGGAGAAGAATTGTATATCTCTACAAGACTATCATGTCTTCACATGCTCTGGATTTGATGGGTCTATTTGTGTATTTGGGTTTAGATTGGCTCGATAAGGGAGACCAATTGGAGACCATGGATCACTATCCAAATTTAACTGAAACAGATATTATACAAATCTTGTTTCTTGAAGATTTGTATAATATCTATTTCAGTCAAATTTGGGTAGTGATCCATGGTCTCCAATTGGTCTCCCTTATCGAGCCAATACTGCATCTATAATTCGAAGTTGGACGCATCTATCGTAACTCGAGAATACTTTGTTTGAAGCTAGAGTGTTTTTTATCTTATTGAAGATGACGAGTTCTTCTTCGGTGAAGTTTACTTGTTGCGTTTTAGAGAGAATTATGCGGCCACATGTCCGGCTTCCCGTCATGCAAGTGAAGTCAGAAGTTTTGCAAGCTTGGCAAACTCTAAATGAAACAGCGGAAGGATCGAGCCATTATTAGAAAACCCTAAGTTAGTTATGCGATGTGTTCGATAAAGTCAAATCTATTATTACTTTTACTTTTTTTGAGGGGTTTAATTTCGTTCTTATGTATATGACGAATCCGAAAAGTTTTTCTTTCTCTTGTAGAAATTCACACTTTTCCAGCTAAATTTTTTAGTTGGCTTTCCTCAAACTATTGTGGTAGAATTAGTGTCTGAATAAGATTTCTTCACATAAAGGAAGTGGTGGAGGTGTTGTTTTCTTTAGTTAATCTAGTTGTTGTTATTGGGAAACCGCGTGCTTCCCGCCACAGCGATACCTGCTGCCTGAATCTCGACTGGTCTAGTTATGGCCTGATCTGTCTAGATTTTGCGTATGAGGTATTATTGTACCACCTTCAAGGCATTATTTGCACGTTTCGACTAGTGCATTCTCTCGATCGTGTTCATCCGCATTTTCACTCCCCGTAATATTGAACTGCCATGCACCTACATCAGGTGGATGTTAAATTGATCTGCCATCTCCTTAAGGGATTAGAGAAAACTCTAGGCTACTTTCGACGTAGGTTAGGTTAGGTTAGGTTTTAGTGGCTGCTATCGCACACTTAGGACAATTATGACCCATTGTGATACAACAGAATCCGTAAGCGTAAAAGATCTCACACATTACAGCTTTTCAGATCACAAAGGCTGTCCATGTTGTATTTGCCCTAGTGATCATGTCTTCTGCCAGTTAGCGCAGGACACGAGCAGAGGAAGTGAACAAAAGTCTCCTCCTCCTCCTCGTCCCTGCAGCTTCTACAGAAGTCGTTTGCCTCCAGACCCAGCCTTCTCGCATGATCTCCGAAAAGGCAGTGCCCGGTAATTATTCTTACAATTCTACCTAAATCACGCTTCCTCAGTGTGATCAGGATCATCAATCGACTCAAGTTCAGCTCAGGCCATACTTGTTCCGCTACCCTGCCAGTTGGACTGGCGATTCACCTGGCATTTGCCAAGGCAACTGCTTCTCTATGGCTTGCTGCTTTCAGCACAGACATAGGCTTTCCTATACATTCTGTCCCTGATTCTAGTTGGAGAGTTGTACCGCACCTTACTAACTCATCTGCCCTGCAATTTCCCTCAACGTCAGAATGGCACGGAACCTAGACCAATTGGATATTGAAATGCTCACTCATCTCGTTTAGAGATGTGTGACAATCCAACGCCACCCTTGACGCCAAGGAAACTGAATCCAGCGAAACAATGGCCGCCCGACTATCCACATAGATAGTGATATCAGTTATGCACATACATTATGCTTCAACGACGACGAAAGGATAAACTTACATTTAATTCGCCACAGAATACACCAGCTCCCACTCTACCATCGAGCTTGGAGCCGTCGGTGAAGAATTAAACTGTCCCGGTCTCCATAACGAGACCTCTTTTCCAATCCTCCCTAGATAGGATAATCACCTCGACTTTCGACGTAAGTTGTTGAGAATAACACAACATAAAATTATCAGTCTACAATATTTTATCGGATACTTGACACCATCGCAAACATTTTTTATTTCTTGTTTTACATTTTTTATGTACTTCATCTAAACTGCTTAGGCAGCTCATCGCAAACATTTTTTATATTTTCTTTCTCACAGGTTTACATTTGTTATGATTTCATATAAGCTGCTTAGGCAGCTATTAATTTTGTATGGATGAAATTGACCACAATAAACTCAGTTGTATATTCTCGCACCTAATTAAACGTCACCCGTGGTAATTTAATTAGATGACATCGCTAGTCTAACAAAGCTTAGTCTTACAAACCAAACAGTATACTTTGATAGACTATCATTGGTCCTGCCGTAAATAAAAAAAAAATTTCAATAAGGAACCATCAGGCGTTGTCTAAGTCAAAACATTGACACAACATCATACAGCCGTCGCATAAAAGTAGAAGTTTATTTCGACAAAACAACTAGCCGAGAACGTCAGAAAGGGTGCACTTCTAGAGAATCAGTCGGGCATTAGTGAAGAGCTGCTTCACCACATCACAAAAATAAAGCGCGATCACCAGGGGTCTCTACGATAATCTCAAAAAAAACATAGAAGCGCAATATAAAAAATATTGCGAAAACGACAAACAGATTGTCGAAATTGGAACGTTATCCAAAGCACATCCCTATCTGGACGAGCGTCAAGAAATAAAACGGGTGTACAAGAAAGCGATGGACGACATCTGGGATTTGGAAGAGGACATTCCCAAGCTTGAAAAGGACATCCACAAGCTCACCGTAGCCGAAAAACTCCCACTCAACATCTTTGGGACCAAAACATTATATTAAACAGTGTTGAAGAAACATCACATCCAAGGTTCGATACGGCATAAAAGAAACTCACTCGTCGTATTTCAACGCGATTACATCTCTACACAACCTACAATATCCATCAGCTGCGCTGACACATCATTAAAAATCTGCAGTTGGAAAACCCATTTGAAGCCATAATCGCACATCTTGTAATGCAGAAGTTAAACTTCGACACTTTGGAACGTTTTGAAAACAGCCTCGAATACCCACGTGAGGTGCCACCATTAAAGACCTGCTTAGAGTTCTTATTGAGAAGGTTTGAAGCGTTATGGAAGCCTCCGGATTGAACAAACCGCCAACTTCACGGGAAGCCAAACCTGAGTACAAGGTCCAGCGGAAAGTACTCATAAATACAGAGAACGGCCACCAGAGGCCTATTGCACTAAAATCTACGATCACATGTTCTTATTGCCAAGAACACGGGCATATGATCACGCGGTGTCACCACTTTTGCAATATTAGCGTAAGAAGACAAATTAATTTCATCAACAGGGCGGGAATCTGCACCAATTGCTTGTTACATAACACGGATTCGGTATGTGACGAAAAACCCGCATGTGGCACCTGCAACAACAGACATCATCGGCTGCTACACGAACAAGATCAACGACCTGAAAAAAGGGTATCAATCGGCACCTTGAAGGGTACTCAAACAACATTATTGGCAACAGCCGTTGTAACGACCAATTCCATTTGTGGCGTTCCAACTAATGTAAGAGCTTTAATAGATCCAGGTTCAACGTCTTGGTATACCACTGCACAAACCACGGTAAATATATCAGGAATTGGGGCTAATCATACAAACACGGCAAACTCCATCGTAACAATGTGCCTTAAACCACAATTTTCCATCAACATACAAATTAAAGGTAAAGACATACGTGTTGCCAAAAATTACAATGGATGTACCCGAACAACCAATAGAACGAATCCAGAACGATAGTAGGTGGCAGAGATCCCGGATGATAAAATCATGATCGGTGATCTTACTTTCACCGAAGAGCAGGCGATCAAAACATTAGGAATTCGCTATAATCCAACGGGAGATCATTTCATCTTCCATATCCAGTTACTACCTAATAACAGCAAACTCACTTCAGCCACAGTGAGTGACCACTAACCATTAATTGCAAACTCATGTATCAGACAATGTGGAGTTTGGACTTGGATTGGGATGACCTACTGCCACCCGATCTCTCTAAGAAATGGGGTCACCTAAAGAGGAACTTAAATGAAAGTCAAGCCATTCAGATACCGCGATACCTTAATTATGCCACAAACAACTGCAGTATTGAGCTACACGGATTTTGTGATGCGTCCGAATCTGCTTACGCAGCCGTAATATACAGTAGAATCACCATTAATGATCAAATAACCAGCCGATTACTAACGGCTAAAAATAAGGTGGCTCCAGTGAAGTCCAAACTAACCATCACTCGCCTAGAGCTAAGTAGGGCACTGTTGTTAAGCCGACTAGTGCAACAAGTAACCAAAGCCCTAGACGTGAATATCACCAACATAACCTTATGGACTGATTCCATGATCACACTGGCCTGGATTCAAAAACCTCCGTCCACGTGGAAACCGTTTGTCGCAAATCGGGTCGCAGAGATTCAGACCATCGGCGACATACAATCATGGAAATATATTCGGTGACCGCAAAAAAATGAGATCACTGGACAGTTGGTGGAAGGGACCCAGTTGTCTGCTGAACTAGGAACCATATGAGGGGGAGCAGATTTCCGAGACATCAGAAGAGATCACATTCAGTTCACATCTCCAAATACTAACTAGACAATTAGCAATTGATTGGTTAATCAACAAACATTCAGCTCTCAGCAAACTCATCCGAATAACAATCTACATATTAAGATGGCGGACCAAACATCGAGGACTAATACGGCATGAAGAGTGGGATCACACATTATTACGTTTAGTTCAAATAGTCCAGCAAATGGCGTTCGCAGAAGAACATTCATCGCTAAGCAGAAACAAGCCTCTTAATAAGCATAGCAAGCTTCATTCACTATATCCATTCCTGAACAAAAACAACGTAATTCGGGTAGGAGGTAGACAAGGAGGTAGAAAATCAAAAGCTCTCTTATGAAGAACGACATCCGGTTATAATCCCATACAAGGGACACTTTATCGAATTGGTCCTGGATTGGGGCCATCGCCAAACATTACATGGGAGTAATTCTCTGACTTTAGCATATATTCGCAAATGGTTCTGGATCATCAGAGAGGTTCAAGGAGTTAATCACCACACGCACCATTGCATCCGATGCCATCGATTTAAGGTTAAAACCTCGGAACAGCTCATGGGAAACCTGCCTGCTCCTCGAGTCACTGTAACACGACAATTCACATGAGTGGATTATGCAGGACCTATTAACATACGGACGAGCAGAAGCCGTGCAAATAAATCCTACAAGGGGTATATCTGTATCTTCATCTGCCTCAGTACCAAAGCAATTCACATCGAAGTAACATAGAGTTTAACCACGGAAGGATTAGTAAGCGCCTTTAGGCGATTCACTGCACGAGGCAACGTAGCCCATATATACAGTGACAATGGAACCAACTTTGTAGGAGCTAGTAAACTAATGCAGCCCATAACTATAAGCATTTTATCCCCCCTTTAGCACCACACTTTGGGGGACTGTGGGAAGCAGGAGTAAAATCAATCAAAACTCGTCTTAAAAAATGTAAAGGCGGTACGAGGCTAACATTCGAGGAATTGACAACTTTACAAAACCAGATCGAAGCGTGCCTAAACTCCAGGCCACTCTGCCCATTAACTGAGAATCCAGAATCCCTAGAAGTGTTAACACTAGGGCATTTCTTAATTGGAAATCCACTCACAGCTCCTCCAGAATAAAAACATCCTGACGCCTCAAAAAACTTCTCATCTCGATGGAGAGTTGTGCGCAGAGTATGCGGTCGCAGTTTTGGAATAAGTGGACAACGGATTACTTACATCGTCTACAGCAGCGGTCCAAATGGCGAAATGAATAAAACACCATCGTCAAAGGGGACATTGTCTTATTACGAGTGAACTGTTACCCCCGAGATGGAAATTAGGCCGAGTTCTGGAGTTACATCCCGGCAGGGATGGACTAAGCCGAGTCGTAATTGTAAAAACCACTGATCATCTCAACATTAAGAGAACAATAACAACCGATAGGTGAGGCAGATAGTGAAAGATACAGGACATAGTGAACCATCCCGCTCGCCGACAACAACCAACTCGTCTCGCAAAACAGAATCGAAGTCCTATCAATACTAGTCGACTTTTATTACTGACTTGTGCAGTGATTTCTGTCATCAGTTCGGCATACGATTCTCATCCATTCGGAAGAGAATCGTATGCCACACAACCTCAATCATCGGTGAGACACTAATGGTTAAGGAAATTGAATTTTTATTTAATGTGAAGTACAATCGATACAATTAAGTTCTGATTAAAACGTCATTCAAATAGCCTCCACGACTTCTTGTGCAGGAACGAATTCGATGAACCCAATTTTCGAGCACTTTTTTCACTAAATCAAGTTGTATGTTATGAATAGCATGTTCAATATTGACTTTTAAACCTTGAAGAGAGTTTGCTTTATTGCTAGACCAATGACTTCAAATAACCCTACAAGACATAGTCTAATGGTGTTAAATCACAACTTCTTGGAGGCCATTCAATATCACAATTTCTTGAAATAATCGAATCTACAAACTTTTCTCGCAATAATTCAATTGTTGCACTTGCTGTGTGGCACGTACCCCCCGTCTTGTTGGAACCAAATGTTGTCATTTCGGCCATAAAAAGCTGGTTATCATCGATCTATACCGATCTCCATTGACAGTAACGGTGTTACCAGCTTCATTTCGAAAAAATACAGACCGATGATTCCACCAGACCAAAAACCACACCAAACTGTCAATTTAGATGAATGTAATGGTTTTTAATGAATAATTTGTGGATTTTCTTCGCACCAGAATCGACAGTTTTGTTTATTTACCACACCACTCTGATGAAAGTGGGCCTCATCGGAGAAGATGATTTTCTTAAAAAAATCGTTATCGTTTTCAAGTTGTTCCAAGGCAAAATCAGCAAATTCACGACGGTTACGGTGGCCCAATGGCTTCAGTTCTTGAGTGAGAACAATTTTACACGGATGCAAACCCAAATCCTTTCTCAAAATCTGCCAGGTTGTGGTTTGAGACAGTCCCAATTCTTGAGTCCGTCTTGGAATCGACAAATTGCGGTCTTCAGCAACACTTGCCTGAACGGCAGCAATAATTGCATTACTTCGAGAGTTTTTTTGTCTTATTGGCACTTGAACATTATGTAAAGAAAATGTACGCTCAAAATTTTCAACAATTCGACGAATAGCGAGCACACTTGGACGATTATTACGACTATAAAATGGCAAAAGCACACGAAAAGTTGCAATTGGAGAACGATTATTTTGATAATAAAACTGAAATATTTGTAAACGTTGTTCTTGTGTATAGCTCACCATGATGAAATTGTAAACATTACTGATTACAATGAAACAAAAAATGACAGATCATGACATATTACAAATGGGCGAAACGTCACTTAAAAATCAAATCATTCCTATTGGAAAACCCTATATGTAAAATAACGTTAAATTTAACATAATTCAGCAAAGTTTTGAAATGATTCCGTGAGGCGTGATTTTTCGATTTTCTTGAAAATGAGACAATTCCACCCCAGACTGCTGTCTGTATATAAGATTGATTCTTTAAGAAGAAGCAACTAAACATGTATGTTAATCTACAGAACGTCAACATATCAAGTGAACTGGGTTAATGCCGTCAATACTACTGGCCTTTTACTACTCTCATTTTTCGCACATGACGTCAATTTAAGTCTATACCGAGACTGCGCAATAATAATTTTAGGATATTTACACTAACAAAGCAACTAGAAAAAGCAACAACAACGTCGACTTAGCGTGTCGTCATCATTTGGTGTAAGCGGAAAGTAGTATAGAAGGCATTGACTGGGTACAGATAGGTATCGCGTACACACAGGTATCTCATATACGATACACGGCTAAAGAATTTAAAATTAATGAGGCTTACAGTAAATCCACATAAACGATCGATCAACGTACAATTTCCCACAATCAATTTTATTGTACTTCAAACAACATTTATAGTTCGACTCCTTTTAAGTGGTAAATCTAGGTAATAATAATTAATAATTAAGCGTGTGCTTGTAAGTTTATTTTCATTTCCAATTTTACAATTAATTAAAATTTTGTATAATTAAATTAACTGTTAAATTGAATTATAATTTGAAAAAGGCATTTCCATCGATTTTTATTCAGAGTTTAACATTTTATGTTTTATATGTGAATTATGGAAAATTGATTTCGCTATGTACATAGAAGGGAAGAACAACAAACAGCCAAGAAAATTTATATATTTACCACACCCACACCAATTATTTATCAACAAGGCGATATAAATAAATTAAAAGAATTTTTATATTTCTTTTACATTTCTCTCTCTCTAGAGTTACAAAGATTTGTGTTTTGTAGTCAAGAAATTCAATTAATTGCAGATTTATCGGTGCTCGCTGTGTTTATGGTATAATAAAAATTATGGTGGTGTATACATCCGCGATAATTCGGCTTTCTATATCTCTCTGTACTAGAAAATGTATGTTTTATAATGAAGATTCGCTCGTTATTACACAACAAAGGTAAGAACAAAGTAAGATCGTATAATTAATTATATTTGCAAGTCAATGAATAGATTTTGAACATTAATTATCGAATTGTACACAAAGAAAGTTTAATTTGTACACCGATTAGTCAAACTCTACATCGCATCAATGATCTAGAAACAGCAAAATAAAAAATCGATTTGTGATCTATTTTACAATTTGTGGGTGTTCGATCGTTTTCGATGCTTTACGATGTAATATATATACCTACAAACTCATACTCATCGAATTGATAATTCATTAATTACAAAACCAACGCAATTTCAAATTGGAAACATTTTAATTGGAATTGCTCATCAGGTAGGTACAGGTATTACTTACAATAATTTGGCAGATATGTGTTTCCAAGATTTTGAGAATTTTAGTTTCTCAATGAGCTTCTCGAGTAAATTGATTATGCATTATGTAAACCATCTTTTGACCGTAATCAATACTATTCCAGCTGGATCCATAAAACGCCAGCCATGTTTGCTGATGATAAGTAAACCCAGAAAGTCATCCCAGAATTATTACAACACTATAAAGTTATATTTGCTTACCAGTGCAGGATTTTATCAAAAATACTTAAATTAACAATAATTCAGCTCAAAAAATATTAAAAATTCGTATTGTTCTTGGAAACAAAGCATCCTGGAAACCAAACCTAGTAGTAACGACTCGCCACCTTGTTTTGTCCGCACTATAAAAATTTCAAGTTTAAGTTCCCAGAAACCACTAATTCCGAGTATCAAACCCGGTAGTAACTACTTCCTATCATGTATGTTCGTAAACATAAAAATTTCAAGATAATCTTACCGTTGTGTATGGCTGCTCATGTTGGAATGGGCTAGAGATTTGTTTAAATAACTCGTGGAAATAAAGAATCCCGCAACATACAAATATTAAGTCAATCGTACCGTATTAATTGGCGTTGCATCAAGAGTACACGTTTTACTTCATGGTTCCCAGAAACCGTAAGTTTCCAGAGCCAAATCTGTGGCCCTACTCCGGACCGTAAGTTTCTAGAGCCAAATCTGTGGCCCTATTCCGGCTTTCCCGTGGAATCCGGAATTGGGAATATACAGTGCTGGGAAAAAAAATTGGGCAAAAATATTTTATTGCAAATTGGAGTCTTTTTTGCTAAAATTACAAAACTTTTGAAAGCAATTGGCTTATTGTTTCATTTTAAATACATGTATGACGTAATTTTTAGAAAAAAAAAATGTACCTTAGAGGCAGACCCCGAAAAATGCCATAATATTCAAAATATGTTGATTGGAGTTAAAGTAATGGAATAAATTAAACACCTATTTTTTAAATGTTTTTTTTTGCCTTTTATTGATCTATAGAAGTTCTATCTTTAATATTAATATTTTGTTGGACCGCCATTTGCTTTTATTACAGCGATACACCTCCGATTCATTGAATTTGATAAATTTTTCAAAGTCATAGGAAGTATGGATTCCCAAATCGTCATCAACAAACATTTTAAAGCTTGAATCGATCTTGGGCGCTTTCTTGCTATTTCCAACTTCAGTATAGACCAAATATTTGCAATGAAACTTAAGCCTGGACTATACGGAGGTCAGCTCAACACATCGATGCTTGTTTGTTCGAAGTACTTTTTTACATTTAAATAAAGAGGTAAGAAAAAAGAACAAGTTTTTAACAAATTATTATGTTTATCTGAATGCCAATTTTTCTATCTACAATTCAAATTTAATAACTAACAACTTTGGTGATATGGCATGGAGCGTTGTTCTGTTGAAAAATAAATTTGCCGGTTTCGCCAAAAATCTTTAACACAGAAGGCTCAAATTCGTTGTGTAGGACCTGCAGATAAGCAGCTGCTGTAATTCTGGAACTAAGGAAGTACAATCGGCCAGTTTCATTTCCAGAAAATCCCCAGACCATAACTCCTTCATTTTTCGGTGAAAGTCTTAGGAGACATTCGTTGCTGAGCCTCTCACCCAGTTTTCTTTTTATAAGAACTATTCCATCCATCTCCAACATGCAGCTTGAATTTTGATTCATCAGAGAAAATTACATCATTTCACATCTCTGAAGTTCAAGAAACATGCTCCTGGGCCCATAGCAAATGTTTTTTTTTCACTCGTAATGTGAACTCAGGCTTCTGGACTGGTTTAAGTGCTATTAAACCAGCTTTAACAGGTCTTTTTCTCACTATGAAGTTTTGAACTTTTGAAACATGAAGTTTTAAAACGACATTGTAATATTATGAAACGATCCGACGACGTTGTAAATTGTTGCTCACTAACTTTTCCCATTTTTTTAACTAAATGTGCACTTTATTCTTTATTTGACTAGGATCACTTACAAAATAACTTAATCGTACAAAACATGCGCTATTTATACTCAAAACAAAAAAATTACAGGCAATAAAACATCTGCACAATAATGACGGCGAAGAACGGTAGGCGTAAAATAAAATAATTGCTTGACCAATTTTTTGTACATCAGTTGCGGGGTTGTACCAGTGTAATAAAAACAAAAATCGGTCCAACAAAATATCAATATTAAAAATAGAACTTCTATAAATCTAAATCAACGTATTTTGAATATTTTGGCAATTTTTTTTCAAAAAATTACGTCATACATGTATTTAAAATGAAACAATAAGCCAATTGCTTTCAAAAGTTTTGTAATTTTAGCAAAAAAAAGACTCCAATTTGCAATAAAATATGTTTGCCAAATTTTTTTTTCCAGCACTGTATTTTTCTATATTCACAAATATTTATTTCACGTTCCCAAATTTATATTATGGCAGTAATGGGAATAATTTTTCTAGGAAAAGTTTTTTTTTGTACATTTTCATAAACTAAAACACGTATTGGACCTTCTTACAAGTTTAATTTATTTTTAAATCGCAATTACCCAATTATTATATTTGCGTTTAGAATTTTTTCCCAATAAAAAAAACTACTAAACGCTAAAATAACGGGTGTTTTTTAAGTCCGATTGAAATTGTAAAAAATAACAACAAAAATTAAATTGTAATCAAAAAATTGTTTTTATTCGAAAGATCAATACATGGCAATAATATTTGAAAATGATTTCGGCCATATGAGCACCGCGGCTGTTCTTGACGAAACGCATTCTGGACGTTCAATTGGAACACTTTTTCGATCACTGCTGGCCGTATGTCACGAATAAAACAAAAAAGGCTGGCCTGCAAGGCGTCAATTGTTGCTGCTTTATCAACATAAACCAGTGATTTCACGTAGCCCCACAGGAAATAACCGAAAGGTGTCAAATTGCACGACTTTGTAGGCCAATTGTCTATTTCTCGAAATCAATTTATCGCCAAATTTTGATTTTAATAACTCGATGGTTATGGTCGCGTATGGCACGTAGCGCCATTCTGCTAAAACCACATTTCGTCCGGATCAATGTCATCCATATATTTTCAACAAAAAATCATTGATCATGGTGCGGTAACGATCTCCATTGATGCGATCCTCGTTCTCATTTTTGAAGAAATAAGGTCCATCTCTTTTAAACCACATAGCTTGTAAACCGCATATGGTGCATTTTTCTAGATGTGATGGAGTCTTATGAATTTGTCTCACTGTATATGCGGCAATTTTTTTTATAACCAAGACTGCTAAGCCAAAATTAAGCCTCATCGCTGAACACAATTTGACAATAAAACAACGGGTCATTTGCCAACTGCTCTAGAGCCCAATCTCATAATGGTCTCGCAGTTTCCAGCTGGGTGTTGTACGGGTGTAGGCCAAGATCTTTGCTCAAAATTTCCCGTGGACGGACAGAGCCCCAATTCCTGCGAACGACGACGAATCGATAAATTTGGATCTTGTTACACACTTTCGTTTACAACGGCGATATTCTCTTCAGTACGCGCATTCCTTCGACGTATTGATGTTATCCTCTAGACAGTATGTGTTACTTGTTCAGATAGACGATTATGTGCGCCATAAAAATCACGAAGTCGTCTATAAGTTGCGTGAATCGACGACTAATTTTCAAAGTAAATTTTAATAATTTCGTAGCGTTGTTCACGCGTGAGTCTATTCAAGATGATTTGCCAGAGTATTTTTTTCAAAGAAATTTAATTTTTTGTTTTTTTTTTACAATTTCAAGTTCTATCAGGCTTAAAAAAAACACCCGTTATAATTTAGCGAATAAAAAATTCCCAACTGCTAGTAAAACGTCACTAATTCCCAGGGAAGTGCGACGTCAACAAATGTCGACATCGATAATTATTGTTGACATATTTTTTGGAGTGTGACTTGTTGCAGCGTCAACAATAAAGAATAAAATAGTTGTAGATTTGTTTGTATCTTTTTATTTTTTTCATTTGTAACATAAAAATTAAACATATGGAAATCATAATTTGTTATTAAAATTTATTTTTAATTAACTGAATTAATATTTAAATTTATTTTGTTGGTCATTGGTGAATTACTCTTTGATTTAAATCCATCGTCAATCTATTCCGAAGGTCATTATGTATATATAGGCCCCGTTAGAAAAAAAAATTGGAACTGCGTCGGACCAGACAGTGGAAGTGAAACTTCTTTGGTCATTCGCTCACACACGCACACACAGAGAGATAGACAGGATACATAAATGAAATATAACACATTTTTCCCTGTTAATCAATATATTTCTCTTCAATACATTATAAGTGACTTCAGTATTATATTATTTTATTTACGTAAAATCTAAAACATCTAAAATCCACTCGTAGGACTTTTTAAATTACATAGCTTCTGCCAAGAAATCAATATTTCTGGAATCGCCAAAATTAATAGGTATTTTAAAGGGTGTTTTGTCACCTCTCTTGTGGCTGTTAGTTATTGATGAATTTGCTATTGAACTGCAGCTCTGGTTTTACTGCTCAGTGCTATGCTGATGTTCGCTTTTTTTGCCGAGTAAATATCTTAATGTTCTTTCTAACTTATTTTCAGATGCAGGCTTGTACGTTAGATGCATCTAGTATGTTAGTCCTTACTAGACATAAAAATATTGGCAAAATGTCTGCTCCTTCTCTTTTTGCGGAAACCATCGTCAGATTCGACATCATGATGATTTGATATGATTTGGTATGATTTGTATGATTTGATATGATTTGATATGATTTGATATGATTTGATATAATTTGATATGATTTGGTATGATTTGATATGATTTGATATGATTTGATATGATTTGATATGATTTGATATGATTTGATATGATTTGATATGATTTGATATGATTTGATATGATTTGATATGATTTGATATGATTTGATATGATTTGATATGATTCGATATGATTTAGTATGATTTGATATGATTTGATATGATTTGATATGATTTGATATGATTCGATATGATTTGATATGATTTTTGAAATGATTTGTAATGATTTGATATGATTTGTTATGATTTGATCCGATTTGATATGATTTAATATGATTTGATATGATTGTCATATTTTATTTGATTTGATATGATTTGATAAGACTTGATATGATTTTATGTGATTCTATATGATTGTTATAATTTGATATAATTTGACATGATTTTGATATGATTTGATATGATTTGATATGATTTGATATAATTTGATTTGATTTGATATTTGGTATGATTTGATATGATTTAGATATGATTTGATATAATTTTATATGATTTGATATGATTTGATATGATTTGATATGATTTGATATGATTTGATATGATTTGATATGATTTGATATGATTTGATATGATTTGATATGATTTGATATGATTTGATATGACTTGATATGATTTGATATGATTTGATACGATTTGATATGATTCGATATGATTTGATATGATTTGATATGATTTGATATGATTTGATATGATTTGATATGATTCGATATGAGTTGATATGATTTTTGAAATGATTTGTAATGATTTGATATAATTTGTTATGATTTGATCCGATTTGACATGATTTGATATGATTTAATATGATTTGATATGATTGTCATATTTTATTTGATTTGATATGATTTGATAAGACTTGATATGATTTTATGTGATTCTATATGATTGTTATAATTTGATATAACTTGACATGATTTTGATATGATTTGATATGATTTGATATGATTTGATATAATTTGATTTGATTTGATATTTGGTATGATTTGATATGATTTAGATATGATTTGATATAATTTTATATGATTTGATATGATTTGATATGATTTGATATGATTTGATATGATTTGATATGATTTGATATGATTTGATATGATTTGATATGATTTGATATGATTTGATATGATTTGATATGATTTGATATGATTTGGTATGATTTGATATGATTTGATATGATTTGATATGATTTGATATGATTTGATATGATTTGATATGATTTTATATGATTTGATATGATTTGATATGATTGTCATATTTGATTTGGTTTTATATGATTCTATATGACTTGATATGATTTGATATAATTTGATAGTATTTTGATATAATTTGATTTGATTTGATATAATTTGATATGATTTGATATGATGATTTGATATGATTTGTTATGATTTAATATGATTTGAAAGGATTAGATTTGATTTGATATGATTTTTGATATGATTTGATATGATTTGTAATGATTTGATATGATTTGGTATGATTTGATCCGATGTGACATGATTTGATATGATTGTCATATTTGATTTTATTTGTTAAGATTTGATAAGACTTGATATGATTTTATATGATTATATGTGATTTGATATGATTTGTTATAATTTGATATGATTTGATATAATTTGATATGATTTGATATGATTTGATATGATTTGATATGATTCGATATGACTTGGTATGATTTGATATAATTTGATATGATTTGATATGATTTGTTATGATTTAATATGATTTGCAATGACTAGATATGATTTGATATGATTTTTGATATGATTTGATATGAATTGTAATGATTTGATATAATTTGTTATGATTTGATCCGATTTGACATGATTTGATGTGATTTAATATGATTTGATATGATTTGATATGATTTGATATATGATTTAGATATGATTTGATATAATTTGATATGATTTGATGATTTAATACGATTTGATATGATGATTTGATATGATTTGATATGACTTGATATGATTTAGTATGACTTGATAGGATTTTTGATATGATTTGATATAATTTATTATGATTTGATGTGATTTGATATGATTTGTTATGATTTGATATGATTTTATATGATTTGGTATGATATTTGTTATGATTTGATATGATTTGATATGATTTTTGATATGGTTTGATATGATTTAATAACCGATCATCATTTCATAACAAATTATGTAAAATTTCATTAATATTTAAGATTTAGGTTTTCTCATATTAATTTAATGTTTTCTTGCAAGACCATTGATCATATCCGTGTACATAAAAAATATGCCGGTATTAAGTTGGATGCGCTGTTTTTATAGCACTATATACTAAATGTAAGCTGATTCTCAGTTACACCACATAATCCCAATATTTTCATTTCAGTTTATTTTCCTTCTTCTACTTCCTGGTCATCTTTATCACGTATATGTGTTTTCCAAAGAAAACCGTACGTGTGTATAGAACCGTACGTGTGTATAAAATAAAATTAAATAACAAATCCAAATGTAAATAAAACAATCCTACTGCTATTCCGCAAGTGTCTACTGCACAAAAACGTATAATCGTCGATTTTTCTCGCGTGACGCGGTTTCTCGACTAACACCTCATCCCAATGTGTACAACGGGCGCAAAGAAGTTTCACTTCAAAAAAATTCTATTTGAGCGGAACTGTCTGGAATTTTTAAAAATTTTCTGGCCAAACTAGCAATCTCAGGAGCTTTCATGTGAGCCATTTTCAACTCAATTAGTCCGGCCACAACAGTCAGTATTAAGTTGTGACAAAGGAAAATCAGTCACTGGCTTAGTTTGGTCCTTCGTTAAATTGTTGTTGAATTTTGGATTCAGATAATAAGCTGTTAACGAATATTTATTTAAAATCATTTCCATTCATTGTTTGATTAAAATTTGGAATCTGTCTTCGGAGTATATTGAATTTTTCGATAACTCAAACCAGAATTGCACCGCATCGGAAATATTTCAATCGGGCTTTTGCGATGCACTAATTGGCTAACTGGATCCAGTATTTTTAGCGACTTTCTCATTTCTGGATCAGTGGCCTGATTTTTCCTAACTGGAATTTTTTTAATTAAACGGTCAATCTTGTGTCGAATGGTGATTTTATGCAATTGCTTCCATAATTACACAGCTGCTGTGGGTTTCACTATACATAATTTAATCATCTGTTATAGTCTGGTATACCAAAAGGAAAAAGGAAACAAACACAATAAAAATTTATCAAAATAATTTTTTTTGACATTACGTCATTGCCGACTTAAAAATGACGTCGGCGTAATGTTGACGGATTATTGACGTGTCGACGTCGACAATAATAGTTGATACGTCGGCGCACATACCCGCAGTGAGTAATTCCCAATTCCGTTTTCCCGAGGAAAAGCAAAATAAAGTCACTAGATCTGAAGAGGAAGAAGGCTGGTCTTTGTAATTTCTGCAGCACTTCAAACCTCAATTCGTGGATTTTTCACTAAAGCAACCACTGAGGTGTGGGCCGTCACATTGTCTTGGCCGATTTTCTGCAATTTCTGCTTTTAGCTTGTTAAATAATGAGTAATGGTGTGTCCAGTAATGGTGTATCCAAATTTTAGGCGTTAACGAGCGTTGGAAACGTTCATTTGGACACGTTTCTGGCAAACGGGAGCGCAAACGCGCAGACACTTTCTCATGCTTAAATCTTGATTTAGTATGCGACAAATGCGTTGGTTGGACATATTGAAGCCTCTTCTTTCTCTCTAACATTAATTCGACGGTTGCCTAGCACCTCTCGAACGTTCATATCGTCACCCTAGCTGGCACGGCCATGTTTAAATTCAGGTGCTAAAATTTCACAGTGGTAAATCTTTTATTGGCTTATATAGGCGTATTTCAAAATTAAATATACAACGATACTCGATATTCATTTTTTTTATTTTCACAAAAACACTCACTTTGACTCACTCAAACGACTGATTACCTACAACTGCGCGTCCAAAATGACTGATATTTCAGTGAATAACTTTCAACACATCCGAAAAGACGCTCTTCCAGTTCTGTTGATAAGCGCTGCAATATTCATGTTGAGGTCGGAAATTTTCCAGACAACCCTCGTATTTGGAATTCGGACGAGGATGCTTGTACAATTCCAATTGTTAAATATTGTGGATATGTTCGGGTGACGGGCCCGTGAGGCGGCCACTATATATGTAAGAAAAGGGTAATCAGTAGTTAGTTGGTAAAATCTAAAGTTGCTCTGATCGAACAAGTAAGCCTGCATCAGTTGGTGTTGTTTGGTGCATATCTTTTAAAAAAGCTAATGTAGAAGGTAGTGGCAGCGTATGAATTGGAAGGTGTTTCGTGCTTTGGACAGATTTTACGATTATCATATAACGTGGCAACTCATCCAAAAAGATGGAAAACTTTCTTTGTCAACAGAGTGTCAGCAACATCAGTTTACTCCCTTAGCAGTTTTGCGACAAGTGCGAATAGCAAAGATAACCCACCAGAACTGGTCACGAGAGGCATACAGCTGCTACCAATTTGATTGAGAATGAATTATGGTTCAAGGAACCAATATGGTTATCGTCGAATGGAGAAACTTGACGAATAAAATCCACCCAACGATTGTACAAATATTGGCAGAAAATATACTTACATTCAGATCCAAATATTGGATTCTGGGTATACGTGAGAAATGTCGTGTGGGCTTGTATTTTTACGCTCACAACTATTAACACCAAAATGTAAAAGCATTTTATGTTCTCTGCTTTGTTTAATCGAGAGTCAAATACAAATTGTCTACTCATTTTGTCAGAGAGTCATGACAAAAACATCCGCAATTTTGTGTAATGCGCATGATCAGATTCAATACAAATATATGTTGTCATGACATTTTAGCGTCAAGACAAATTTTTGAGAGTGAGGACCGAGCATTAGTGGGGTGTTACCGAGTAGTTTACCACATTCGAGAATCAGTCCCACTCGCCCCCTTTTCAATATTTGGCATATATTATGCACGTGATGCTCGCGCAAATTCTTGGACGCATAGCGGACGTTATATGAACATTGCAGATTATTGCAAACTGAAGAGTTCTAGCTACTCCAATTTGATATTCAAATTATATTTTTTTAGATATTGTACAAAAACTAAAACAATATCGTGATTTTGTTCAGTTTGATTAAAATCGTTTGATTCTCAATTTCTTCGTTTTAAATTATGTAAAAACCGCTCGACGTCTTATATGTATTATGGAACAAGTAAAAAAAAATGCATTTTGTTTGTACGATTTCGTACAATTTTGCTTGTCACAATTCCAAGATACGTCTACACCACAACCACACATTTCTTATGTACATAGATTTTGCTGCTGGTTACAGTTAGCAGAATAGTAATAATAATCAGTAATTAATCTAAATTAAGTTATTTACATTTTTATTTCTGTGTTTCTAAATCTTTATTAATTAGTTTAAGATATTTCGATATAGATATACGAGCATAGTTATTTCAACGTTGCATAGAATACATAAACTCGTGGGCTTGCTAATCTCATTGCATTAGGTATACATAATTATGTATGTCAGGAACTACAAAACTGTAGAAACTAGAAATAAGCTATGCCGACAAAATTTAAAAATAACAGAACAAGGCGGAACATCAAATTTGTCGAAATGACAAAAATGCACATGTATTAGTAATACAGTTGACAAATGTAATGTTAGGCTTATTCAAAAATTTTGTTGTCAACAGTTAATTGTCCCTTTCACAACACAGGAGATGCATCTTGAGATATCTGACTATTTGGGGAGAGCTACCATTCAAACTGCTCCTCGCAAGTTTTGATATCGTTAACGGTTATTCCACTAGCAGAATTTTGTTGGAATTCATTACCATTTTTAAATGAGGATTTGGTATTTGGGCGCACGAGGATCAGCTTTAATGTTACTTTTATCAATAGAGGTTGCTTTTGAAGGACCAACATTATCCCTGTTATTTCTTTTTTTTTCTTTGCATCTTGGAGACCAGGCCTAATGTCGCCAAAGTTCATCAGTACTAGTTGCTGAATTTGTTTAAAAAGCGGCCATTACAAGTGTTGAGAAGCAAAAGGCTGCGGATATCCAGATATACCGTTAGAAACTCAGCTAGTGTTTTTATACCTTAACGCGGTCAGTATCACATTCAGTATAGCGTTACTCAGCGTGTTTCGGTGTAGAGGTGTGTACCTTAAACGTTGCTCCCCAGTTTAATAACACTCGATTATATTTAAAATCAACAATCAACGCGTTTTCTCTTCACAGATCACTTAGCACCGAAAAAGCTAATTTCTCACAACATAAAATTTTGCGATGATTTATATCAAATAAAAAACCTCTTAACAAGGTAAATTTTCAAGGTAAAAATGAAAAAAAGGTAAAAATATACCTTGAATTTTGTTACTCAACCTATGACTCATCGCCTACCTGCGCGATCCGTAGATTAATTTTTATTGCTTATTAAGAAATTTTAAATTCGTCTGTATTAATTACTTTATAGATTTTCGGCTTTTTTATAGACAAATATTATTTTCTATGACATTCACATTGTTTGAGACCTTTCGGGCCACCAAAAAATGAGGTCATTTACTTACAATACTCTACTAAAAAGAAGTAGAAAATTCACTCAGCCCCCCCATTAACCCCAAGGGTATTTGTGTGTACAGAGCCACACAACCCTTTACAAAAATGAGAACTTCCTCAAGTTTCCTCTTGGCAGTTTGGTTTTACTATAGGTGTGAAGCAAGAGGTAAATTTTTGC
The DNA here is from genome assembly GCA_932526605.1 of Nephrotoma flavescens. Lineage (NCBI taxonomy): Eukaryota > Metazoa > Arthropoda > Insecta > Diptera > Tipulidae > Nephrotoma > Nephrotoma flavescens. The sequence continues at coordinate 35,734,857 of OW052220.1, read as the reverse complement.
AGTTTGGTCGTTGCAACCTGATGAGTAGACCAACTTTTATCGGTACGAAACCAAACTGCCAAGAGGAAACTTGAGGAAGTTCTCATTTTTGTAAAGGGTTGTGTGGCTCTGTACACACAAATACCCTTGGGGTTAATGGGGGGGCTGAGTGAATTTTCTACTTCTTTTTAGTAGAGTATTGTAAGTAAATGACCTCATTTTTTGGTTTTTTGGTGGCCCGAAAGGTCTCAAACAATGTGAATGTCATAGAAAATAATATTTGTCTATAAAAAAGCCGAAAATCTATAAAGTTTATTGCTTATTTTTTTCCCTCCTTCTTTTATTATATTTTGCTTTTTTCTACTATATAACAAAATTTTTACTAATACAAATCAGTAGATACTCCTGATGATGGCCTAACAAGTCGAAATCGATCGAGTGATTTTTTAAACTTTTTGAAAAATATTCAAAATATTCTGCGAAACAAAAAACAAGTGATTAATAAAAATGTGTTTATTAAGTATAAGTGTGTTTCGCCAAGTGCCTACGGCAAATAGCGTTAAAAGTAAATTTTCGAGTGACGAAAGCCGAATTCAATTCACAAAATTTCTTATATCAAATTTATGCCGAAAAAAACAATTGCATTCGATTTGTCAACGATTTTTCGGAATGTTAGTGCATTCGGCGCGTCGTTGTTTAACATTCCGAAAAATCGTTGACAAGTTGTTGTTTTTGATAGCTAGAAAGAAAAATGTAAACAAACGCGCCGAATGTAAACAAACGCGCCATTTTTTCGGCACAAATTTGATATCAGAAATTTTGTGAATTGAATTCGCGAAGATTTACCTTGTTAAGAGGTTTTTTATTTGATATCAATGATTTTGGTACGGAAAAGTCATTGTTATCTTGAGAATACGTGTCGCGTTCTCATATTTTCACTTGTCATTGCCGATCAATACTACGTGAAAATTAATAGTCTACAACTTTCTTCGGTACCTCAGACAGAATTAAGCTTTGGAAATAAAAAATATGTTTTGTCAAGTGCCATTTTCCATCATGGCACACAATTAAAAGAAGGCCATTACACAGTAATTTTGAGAAAGAATGGAAACTTTTTTAGAGCAGATGATGGCGTCATCTCACCATGCTTTTGATCTCGAAGTAATAAAGACTTATCTTATCTTTTTTATGTTGAAAAGTAGGGTCAGGTCTCATCATTAGGTTCATATAGGTAGTTTTTTTAATTATGTTCATCACGATAGCCTACGTTCTGATGTACTGTTTCTGGTATGTGGTATTCCATTTCTTTATTTTGTATGCATTTTTTCAATATTCATTTTGTAAATATTCAATATTCACCCGGTTCTCTTAGGCTATCGGCTGAACATTTGTAGTTTAGTTTTTAGTGCATGTTACAGAGTAGTAAAAATTTAGATCAGATGCATGTGTTTTTGGTAGAAATTCCATTGAGTAATTCAACAATTTTTTTTTGCATGTTTCTTGCTTGTTTTGTCACTAACCGCAGGCGGCTACCATTCATTTTTGATTCCTTAAACAATACAATAAAATATACATGTTTTAGTGTGTTAGTTGGAAACAAAAACTAATGGTAGCTATCCTCTCGCTGATATTCCATCTTCATGCGATGGGAGGCGTTGGATGCGATGGGAGGCGTCAAATGTTCAATGTTTTTCGTGATTTTTTCGATCACATCAATTTGTCAGTTTTTCATTTTTTTGTTATGAAAAAAGGGTCACTGGTAAAAATTCTCTTAGCAATGATAATAATATGATGCATTTATATTTGTTTCATTGCAATACGTTGATTTACTATCAATATGAACCGCAACGGACCGATATTAGGGTGCATTTGAGAATAAAAATGAAATTTTGCAAAAAATTAAGGTGGCTTTTAAGTCAATATACGAGTTTTCTGGGACAAACGGTTGATGTCATGTTGTAGGTGAGGTTTGTGGCTATAATAATCCTGAAAATATGAACCAAAAATCTTGGCTAATTTTTTAGCAATTCGACCGAATGTGGCCGGCTGATTTGGCATTTTTCAGTTTTTGGCCAAAATGACCCTCCACCCTAATTTTTTGAAATTTTTTTATATGCTATTTGATAGCTGGCGTCAATACCTTTCCAAATATATGCATATGTCCGCGGTATGTCAAATAGGTTCGGCGCTGTGGGCGTGGCCAAAATGGCTAAAAATGACCGTTCAGAGCGCGGCCAACATGGCGGCCAAATCAAAAAGTTGTAGATCAAAAGTTGCTTAGTTTTTCAAGTACCACAAACCCTGAAAATATGACATCAAATGAAAGAAGTACGGAAAGAAGTACGGACAAACAAAGATACATACATATATACCAAAGCAAGATTATATGGAGACGCCATAGAAAAATTTCCAAATGTCATATAACTTTGGTCAAAATCATCCGTTTTGGACGTTTCAGGTGTCGTTGGATTGGTATTGACGTCTACAATCATAATTTGCTAGTTAAAAAATAATTGGGGCACTTTTTAGGGCAGTTATACCCGAAAAACTGATTTTTTGGGGCAATTTTCAGAAGGTCACATCTCCACTCAATGTTGGTAGAAATTCATGCCTTTATACATTATTTGGGTCTACTTTTCAAGATCTTTTCAATGGTATATAACATGATTCTGGTGGCCTCAAAGGGAAAAAGTTCGAAACTAGCTGTATACATGGAGTTCGACTTCCAGCACAGTATGTGCTCTCGCCACTCGTTTGGACTGCCGTCCAAAGTGATTAATATAAGAAAATCAAATATTTTGCAGTATTATTGACACATAAAACTAACTAGCATACCCGTTGGCGAATCTCTCCTAGAAAAATTATTTTCCAATTACCGTTGTATTATTTATATTTAATAATGCTAGTATTTAGTAAGTGAGAGATAGAAGGGCAATTCAAGTGGTATTCGATGCGGAAAGTTGAATTCAACAGCATATGAAAATCTATTCGTTCACCTTATTCGCGGTAATAAGTAGGTGACTATACTTCACAAAAATTGCATTATCTCAAGTCGAATATAACAGGATTTGAATTGCGATGTAGTTTAAGTTTGTAAGCATAATCAACGCCAACTACGACGAAGCACGGTTCATCGTCGACAGTTTTCTTTGGAAGTTTCGAAACATGTTGGTATATATATAGGAACTCGAAACAGTGAAATGTCAGTCATCACATTGTGTGTTGATTCTTCCAGAAATTGATCGGCAGTGGACGATGATACTAACCGGAGTGAAATATACGTTGTATCAATATTTTAATGATTTCCTGAACGAAATAGGCAATAATTTACATGGCTTCAACCAACTCTGATTCGTTACAACCACACAATCAAATTCCGTGATCATCGTGTTCACCGTACACTCGATCATAACGAGCACAGAGATAAACAGCGCATTAAATAGGGAGATATTTTTTAGAAGAAATATTTCAGGTCTACTGATTGTGTTCAACTGCAAGCGATACCGCGAGTTCTCTATACTTTGAAATTTGTACCATTCAATTAGTACGAAAAACAGAAGAGATTGCCACTAGCAGCTGAACTTGCATTAAACGACTTTTACGTTTATTACAGTTTGGACGAAATTAATACCTTACTCGCAATCCAGAGACAACTGTTGGCTCAACAATGAGAGTATTGTGTGGCTTCGAAATAGATGCGATCTTCGAACGCTAGCTGCTCGTCAACGAGATACAAAAAAAAAGTCCGCGAGCATCTGAGCAAACTCGAGATAAATTTGGACGAGTCCTTATTGAAACTGTTGGGCTCTATTGGTCTTTCACACGGTTGATTGTTTAGGATTTAACATCACCTTTTCGTCCGATATAGGATGGTTAAATTTTAAGGGCCGACGTTGAATGTGAACCACACCTAAACGTCAAGTTTTTTTCTGCATTTAATTTGACATTTCTCAATTCCAGACTAACTCAATTTGAACCATGGAAATATAAGGACATATTAAGGTAAATCGACATATCAATGCGAGACACTCGCACAACGTTGGTAGATGGATCTATCAAAAATACTATTCTGGCATTCAAAACATAGGTCGCGCACCATTGAAAAGTAACACATTTTCTTATGCACGCTAACGTTCAATGACTGAACATGCCAAAAATCAAATGTTTGTATGAACCGATTTGCACTTGGTTCTTGGTTGGATACGTTAAATTTTAAACCCACCAATTCTATGTCTCGTGGCGTAGAGCTCTCAATATTAAACAACCATCTATTGTAGTCAGCAGGTCCTATTTCAGGACTATCATACAGACAACCCATTTCACTGAAGAGTAAAACTACTCAACAATTCGAACTTGCAATACAATTCACGTGAAGTATTTTCTAAAATTCGAAAATTTCCCTAGAATTTTTTTTATTAAAAAATTTACGCGTCTGGGCAGAGTCGTGAAAAGTTTTTCTATTCCTAGATAATTAAATACGTGTTAGTGCCAATAATATAACAATTGCATATTAAACAATTTTAAGGAATTGTTCGGTTATTGCGTTACGTAGCAATTTATTATAAATTTTTTTGATGAAATACCTTAGCCTGATAGGAACCAAGCGCATGGTTTGTGCCATTGATTTTACTGGGTGATCATAAAGCAAACCTAAATAAATAAGTTGCCAAGATAAAATTATTCACGTTGAAATTAAATCTTGAACCATCTGCTTTTCCAATTTTCCGGAAAAAAATTTTTTTATGTCGGTATTTTTTCTCGATAAAATGTGTGCTGGATTTTTATTCACTCACTTGTAAAAAAAACTGTAAATAAAGTTTGAATAAGAAAAATTCTCTTTAATACAGAAACTTATATTGTTACGGAAAACAATAGAAGTTCTCTAGGGCAAGGTAGTTTAAGTAAAATTTAATAAAGTACCTTTACGCAGTTTCGAAAATCCAGGGGCAATGGTACTTAGGATTGAGGTTTTCTAAAATCGTTACCATAGACATAGACCTAATGTACCAATTTTACAGAGTTTTGAGAATTAACGCAGTTTAGAAATATAAGAAAATTCGGGAAAACTGGTACATTACGTCTATGTATATGGTAACGATTTAAGAAAACCTCAATCCTAAGTACCAATGCTACTGGATTTTCGAAACTGCGAGTAGCTATTTAATTAGACAGGTCAAGCTCTATTCAAAACAGTTTTCCGTAGAAATTAGCGCCGTTTAGAAATATAAGAATAAGATATAAACATAAGAAAAATCAAGCTCTAGAAAACTTATAATTTTTGATTTTATTTTTATTTTTTTTATTTGTATTAAGAGCTCCTTATTCCATATTATTAAGTAAACCGTGTGAAAAACTGTGATAGAGAAGCATGTGAATTGTGAAGTAAGCCCAGTTTTTCATCCCAAAAAAAAAAAAAAAAAAATCCTCAAACAATAATATTTCATCTCATCCCAGTTTTTTTTAAATTTAAACTTGTATAAGACGGAAATGTTGTTTTTAGTTTTTTTTCTTAACAACAAAATATCCATCCCAGATTTTTTCATTTAATTGTTGTTTTTGTACTCTGCGTATGAATGAATGATTAAAAATAGTTTTTCGAAGTGAAATGATAATAATTGTTTGTTTTGATTAAAGACAAGCACAACATCAGTCAATATATAGTTTCATGTTGGTAACAGTAAGGGTTTACAATGAGTAAGAAGACAGTACGAGCCGTATGGTAGTGTTGGCGCAAATAGACAAGTTCCATATGACCCCATATAAAAATAACATAAAATCAAGCCAAACTCCTAGAAATATGGTTTGCTGGAAAGGATTCTTTATATGTTTTGAATAAGCCATGGTACTGACTAACTGTGGCCAGTCGGACAGCACCAGCTGTAAAGTTGCTCGAATCCTACTATACAGCTGGTACTGTTCGGCAGGCCACAGTTAGTCCGTACCATGGTTTATCCGAAACATAAAGAATCATCTCCGGCAAATCATATTTCTAGGAGAATGGCTTAATTTTCTGTTATTCATCTTGAAACAATATATTGACTGATATTGTTCTTATCTTTAATCAAAACAAACAATTATTATCATTTCACTTCGAAAAATTATTTTTCATCATTTATTCATACAAAGAGTACAAAAACAACAATTAAATGAAAAAATCTGGGATGGATATTTTGTTGTTAAGAAAAAAAACTAAAAACAACATTTCCGTCTTATACAAGTTTAAATTTAAAAAAACTGGGATGAGATGAAATATTATTGTTTGAGGATTTTTTTCTGGGATGAAAAACTGGCCTAACTTCACATGCTTGTGATAGAGGCGAAAACTTTGTTATTGTTCGGGATTAATATTTTGCATAAGTTTCATTAGAAACTGTTTTTTGTTTAGACAAGATACTGAAAAAAAATATTTTTATATTACTCATTAAATCGTATTTATTTATTTTATTCGATATTACGAATTTTTACACAAACAATCACATTTTGTATTGTTGTTGTTGTTTTGTAGGAATAACTTTAGATATAGGAAAATATTCACACCCGTGCAATACACTCATGCGCTAATCCCTTCTTAAGACAACCCACTCATTGCTTTAATTATTTCACAGGCACAACCAGTAAAATCTATATTTTTTTCTCGCTTTTATTTTTGCTGACAACAGATTATTTCCATGGAATAGACCCATTATTTAGCATTCTATGTGCAAATAGTTACATTTACTTTAAAACGGGTTCCCCGCTTATGCTCTCTTTCAAATATATAAATCTTTCGTTAATATAAAATATATTTTGTATTTATAATAGTAAGTAATTTAATTGGCGTGAAGGCCGTCCTTGCCTTTTTAAATTCGAAACTAACTTTCGTTTTAAAAAGCAGAATTGAAGTGCCAATGATTATTATTTATCACTAGAATATGACCCTAATCATAAATTTCCAGTTACTCCCACACATCATAAATACGAGAGGCGCCTAGGTTACAATACCTCTAAATTACTTATCACTGCTTTATATACTGTTCAATACTTGCAATATACAAGTAAAATTGTTTGTCGTATCTGTACACAAAAAATAATTTATAGTTTACAATAGTAATTGAGTTAAATCGAAATCGACCAATCTGCAATTTGTTCAAATTCTATAAAATATATTAAAAAAATTAATTTCCAATTGATTATTGGTTTGATTTATATATAGTGTGCAATGCATTTACACAGCGTTGTACAAACCACAAGACGGTAACAAATTTACTTTAAAGTATATTTCCTATATTTGTAAGATGGTTTTATATTGCATCTGGATCAATTTGCCAAAAGGATTTAATTCGGATGAAAAAATAAAAATAAAAAAAAGTTTAATTTAATTTTATTGTTGTTTCCTTGTTTTACCGCATATATTTAACATGATAACAAATAGCTTTTGTTTAGAGAGAACCGACAATATAACTGTTTTTTTTTGTTGTACTTACGAGTAAATAGGCTATATTGGTGTTGGTATATAAGCGCTCAATCTATTTTTTTGTTGCGCCATAATTTGTGTTCTTGTTATAAACAACAATCAAGAACACTTTTCTTGCAAATTTATTATCGCAACGCAACAACAACAACAACAAGCGAATGGCGAAAATATTAGAAAACTTATATATGTAAATACAAAAACTAGACAGCAACGTAAAAGAATTATGATCTTTGTTTAGAAATTTTTTAGACATTTTTATCAATGAAAATCTTTCATTGCACTGAATATGTTAAAGAAATTGTTAAATAGATAAGTACTTTTTAGTTTCCTTAACAATATCGTATGAATATGCAACAATGGTTTCTGTCTACTTGACGCTTTATATATACAGTTTGATAATTCAATGGTATAGAATTTCAGTGGAGGCGAACTATGTATATGCGCACTGAACTTGGGAATAATTTTTGCTTAGGTTTACCGTTTTGATGAGATATCGCTTAATGGAATCTGGTAGGTTGGTATAATTATCACGCATTTTATGGTAAAGTTATGACATTTCGACAACTTCTGTTGCCTTCTGTGTCGTTTTGTATTTTAGTATTTTTTTATACATATCTTTATATGTGCAATGTGTGGTTTATTTCGATTTCTAATGATTTACTCTTTTACCACTTTAATATAACTTTTATATTCACTGGACAAGCGGTCAGAACTTGTTCATTTTACAACATTTTTGTTATAAAGGTATAATGCTTCTGATAAGTTGTAAGTAATCACAGATTTATTACATTTTTTCACCAAACAATTTTGACCTCGAGATTTTTGCAGATTTATCATTCGGTGTACAAAATGGTGTATAAAAAAATTTCCATAAACAAAAAATGGTGTATAAAAAAATCTCTGAGTGTATGTATATGTATATGTATGTGGGTTCCGAATACATATATGTAGCTTCTCTACAGCCCGCAGATTGATTGATCAGGATTACATTTCATACTTAAGCTTTTCTCATAGATTAGGCAATCCAAATGATTTTTGTAAATTGGTCCACCGGAAGTGACAGCCTCAATAGACATTTTTTTGTGTTTGCAAATATTTCTCTCAGAAAAATCTCTCATTTACAAGAGAAACGATAGGTTTTAGGTTTCAGTGGTTTACACTTAGGCCATTTTTGGCCCATTGTGATACCACGCATTCATGCTACATCATTAACCCATTCACCTATTCACACAACTACAGTATACCACCTGCACATTGCAAGCTCCATGTCAACCTGTACATTGACGTGGACGGTGGGTCGGCGCTGAATTCTGCACTCCATCAGAGGGTCTTAGTTGTGATTATTAACATCACCGATTGTAATCGATGATGAAAATTCGATTTGCATCTAGCCTCTGATGGGATTCGAACCCAGTACCTCCCGGTCCAAGTGCCGAAGCTTTAACCACTGCACCACTTGTCCGGTCCAAAGAGAAACGATAAGAACTAAGCGATTCTAAATAAATTTTTCAACAATCTCGGCTCAGATTATTTTTTTTTTTTTTTTTTTTTTTATGTTGTTTTACTTGGCTTGAGCGGTTCCACTTACATCGCCAAAATTTTAGTTTTTATTTATTATTTTATTGTTGTTATATTTCTTTTTTTTTTTTTTTTTAAAATTTTTATTTTTTTTTTTTTTTAAATGTATTTTTCCACTTCGTTTAAAAATTTGCATATTTCTATTAATTCTTCTGGTTTGTTACTTTTAATTATTTTTACTTAATAAACACATTTTTATTAATCACTTGTTTTTTGTTCCGCACAATATTCTGCGGAACAAAAAACAAGTGATTAATAAAAATGTGTTTATTAAGTATAAGTGTGTTTCGCCAAGTGCCTACGGCAAATAGCGTTAAAAGTATTTTAATTATTTCGTTTAGTTTTTTATTTCTAATTGTTGGATATTTTTTCCTAGTCTCCATGTATATTGTACAACCTTCTATTATGTGTTTGCAGTCCTCTATAACATTACATATTTCACACTTGTCATTGTTTATTTTTTTTATTAATTTTAAATATTTTTTATCAAATGTGTGATTTGTTCTTATTCTGCTTATTTGCTTTGTCATCTTAGTATTAATTTCTAGTTTTTTAAACCATGGAACCATTTTTGTTTCCCCATTTATGTTCATTCTGTGTATTATTCCTTTGCTCATTGTTTGTTGCAAGAATTCTCTATTCCATTCTTCATATATCTTTTTCTTAATTATATTTAAACTTTCTTTATATGATAAATATGCATTGATTAGGTTTGTGCTTTCGCATCCTTTTTTGGCTGCTTCATCTGCATATTCATTTCCTTCGATATCTATGTGACTCGGAATCCATATTATCTTCGCCTTTATATTTGTATTGTTCACTATGTTTTTTATTTCTTCCTCATAATAGTTGTTGTTTTTAACGTTTTTTAATACCATACATGCACTCAGCCAATCTGTTATGATTGTGATGTTGTTTATCTTGTGTTCCTTTGTTTTTTTAATTGCGACATATATTGCAATTATTTCTGTTTTAGTGATTGATATTTCTTCAGCGATTTTTAGATTCATAGCTCCTCCCATGTATTCTATGTATATTCCGATTCCTCTTTTATTTTTAATTATTGCTCCGTCTGTGTAAATTCTGAAGAAACTTGCATTTTCTTCTATGTGTGTCTCTGTTATTTTTTTAATTTCTTCTATTTTCATTTCTGATTTTTTTTTTTTAATTTTTTTATATAATTCTGTATCTATCTTTAGGTTTTCTGTTTTTTTTATATTTTTATTGTTATATTTCCTTTCGATTTTTTTAATATTCATTTTATGTTTTTCATATATTTTGTTAATTTCTTTATTGTTTTCCCCCTTCTCTATCTCTTCTGCTATAATTTTATTATTTTGAATTTTTCTTGTGATGTAAGCGTATCTGAAAAGTTCCAATTTATTTTTTATCGGTAATTCTCCTGCTTCTGCGATTACTGCTGTGACCGGCGTACTATTAACTAAACCCAAACTGATTCTGATTGCTTTATTTATAATTTTTTGTATTTTTGTTATTTGTGTTTCACTTTTGATGAGCATCATATTATATCTAATACGACTTTCAATTAGACTTTTATATGCATTTATCAATATTTTTGGATGCGCTCCTCCTTTTTGTTTCGCAAAAATTTTTATTATATTTATCATTTTCATACTGTTGCTTAATAAATTATTGTTATTTTTATTAAAATTTAATTTGTTGTCAATTATATAGCCTAATATTTTTATTTCATTTGTTACTTTGATTATTTGATTATTAACTTTTAATTTAATATTATTCTCATCTTTTTTGCAGTTTATTTTGATAAATGATGTTTTTTGCGTGTTGATATTTAATTTTAATTTTTTAATTATTTCCTCAAAATTTTTTAGTATGTTATTTCCATTGATTTCTAGTTCTTTTTCCGATTTTGCCGAGATTACAATTATAAAATCATCTGCATATTGAAGTATTTCTGTCCCTTCTTTATTAAGTTTGTGTATGTCTATCGTGTAAAGATTAAATAGGTCTGGACTTAAAGGGTCGCCTTGTGGAATACTGTTGCTTGTGGTTCTTTCCATCCTGATTCCGTTTTCTTCCCATATAATTTTTCTATTAATCAATCCTTCGTATATCCAATTTATATATTTGTTGTTTAATTTTATTTCTTTCATTATTTCTATTAATTTTTTGATATATACTCTGTCGAACGCTTTTCAATATCTGTAGATATAATTATCGTTTTTTCACCTCTATCTTTGTTTTTTTCCAGAATTTTAATTAATTTATTAATGTAGTTCATTGTTGAAAAACCTTTTCTAAATCCAAAACAGTTGTTTGACAATACTTTTTTTTCATTGAAGAATTTATTTAATCTATTTTTAATCATTTTATTTATGATTTTAACAAATGTGGATATCAGGTTAATACCTCTATAATTTTTTATTTCATTGTTATCCTTATCTATTTTTGGAATCGGTATGATTTTAATCTCTTTCCATGTCTCCGGGTATTTCTTTTCTCTCCAATTTTTGTTTATAAGTTTTGCTATTAAGTTTATATGATTTTTGTTCATTTTTTTTAATATTTCATTTGAAATTTTATTTATCCCTGGCATGGTATTTTTATTGTTTTTAATTATTTCTTCAATTTCTTCTAGTGAAAATTCGTCCTCCTCTTCCGATTCTATATCTATTTTGATCTTTTCTTCTTCTTTGATTGTTGATTCCGTCACGTTTGTGTCTAGGAATTTTTTGATGTTTTCTTCATATATAAACAAGTGGGTTTTCTTTTCTTCTTTTTTGTTATTAAAAATTTTTATTCTTTCCCAAATTTCTTTGCTATTCATATATGGATTTATTTCGTTTATAAATTTTTCCCAGCTTTTTTGTTTTTCTTTTTTTATTATTTTATTTAATTTGTTCGTAATTTCTCTCAATTCATTTTTGCAGAATTCATTTCTTCTGTATTTATTAAATAGTTTTAACTTTTCTTTTTTTATTAACCAGAGTTTTTGAATTTCTTTTGTCCACCAAACTTTACTTATATATTTATTATTTTCTTTTATAATTATTATATTTTTATTGATTATTTGTTTTATTATTTTTTCATATTCTATTATATCTGTAATATTATCTGTGCTCATGTTATTTATTTCTTCAATCACTTTTTTTTGGTTAATTATCTTTTTGTTTTTTGTCGATATCTTAATGTTATTCATAGTTATTTTTGTTGGCATATGATCTGTGCTTCCTATCTTTATTTTGTCTACTTCCCATTTAATGTATTGGTTTAAATGCACACTTCCTATCCCAATGTCTATCGCTGAACCATTGTCTCCTTCTCCTATTCTTGTCTCTTGTCCATCATTAAGTATGTTTAGATTTGAGTTGTTTATCAGATTCGCGGTGTATCTTCCTCTTGTGGCTTCTTTAGCATTTCTTCCCCATAAGTCATGATGCGCGTTTATATCCCCCATGATTATAATGTTGTTTTTGTTGTTATTATCTATCAATATTTTGTTGAAATATTTTCTTACGTAATTGTTATTCATATTTGGTGGTATATATATGTTCATAATCTCTATCTTTTTGTTGTTTTCATCTGTTATTTCTATTTTTATGGTTTCTATTAAATTGTAATTTGTTTTGATTTCTTTAAATTTTATATTATTTTTAATTAACATTCCCACTCCCCCGTACCCATCTTCTCGTTTTTTTAAAATAGTATTATAATTTTGTATTTTTATTTTATCTTTTTTTTCATCCAAATTTCACTTACCCCTATTATATCTATATTATTTTCTTTTATATATTGTTCTAGTTCTATTTTATTTTTAATTATACTTCTAATGTTAATTTGTACTATTATTATTTCCATCACTCCTGTTTGCCCTCCTTCATACTTTCCTCTATTTGTTTGTTCATTTTCAATATATTTTCCAATAATTCAGTCATAATTAGGTCCAGAGTTAGGTCATTCTGATCTTTTTTTATATAGTTTTGTGCTAGTATTTGAATTCTTTTATTTATGTAAGATACTTTTATCATGTTTGTTTTAATTTTTTTGATTTCTTCTCTTACTTTTTCGTTTTCTCTTTTAAAGTTTTCTCGTATTTCGTTTAATTCTCTTCTTATGTCTTCTTTTCTATTTGTGTTATCTTTTATCAATGGGAAATCTTCTTCTCTCATATTAAATTCAATCGGTGTTATTAATTGTTTGGCTTCCTTAATTGAAATTTTATTTTTAATACTTAAAAATTTGATTTTTTTTTGTCTTTTATTTTCTTCGCAAATTGCGTTGTTGGTAATGTGTTCCTCCCCGCAATAGAAGCATTTTATTTTATTTTTGCACTCGCTAGCTTTATGGTTTTCCTCTGAACATTTAAAACATTTTTCAATTCCTTTGCAATTTTTTTTGGTGTGTCCATATATTAGACAATTTTTGCATATCATTGGAGCTGGTACATAATACATTACTTTTCTTTTAACTTCATATAATGTTATTTCCTCTGGTAATGTATTTGTTCTAAAAGTGACCTTAATTGCTGTCGTGTCTTCTTCTTTCTTTTCTAGATTATTCCATCTTTTGATTCTTTCAGCTTTTGTAATTTTGCAGTTTGCTCTTATTTCCTGTTTTAATGTTTCCTCTGTTATTTTTATTGGTATTTTACCAAACCCTATGCTTTCTAATAAGAAGTTCGGTATGTAACTCTTTATTTTTTCTATTCTACTTAGTGTTGTATTATTCAATATTTTATTTGCCGTGTCCATCTCTCTCGTACTAATTCTTAATCTGTTTTTACCGAATTGTTTGATTTCCAAGATTTTTCCGGCGTTTATGTTATTTAATTTTTCTGCTACCTCTATATCTGTTATATTGCTTTTCTCCATATATATATATAGAACGGCCCTTTATCTCCTGGTATGTACCTGTTTCCTTTTTCTGTCTCTTCCTTTTCTTTGTCACTTTTTAGTTCTATCTTTTCCATTTTCTTATCTTCCTCTTTATTTTTTAATTTTTCCTGATTATTACTTTTCTCTTTATATGTAAATTTTTCCATCGTCGGTCTTTTTGTTGTTATCCCTTCATTTCCTACTTCCTTTTGTGTTTCCATCCTTTTTCTTCTTCTTTATTCCATTCCATCCTGTTTTCTTTTGTCCTTTCATCATCTGAGCTATCCATGTTATTTTCTATTTTTTGTTTTTTATTGTTATTTATTGTTTCATTATTACTACTTCCTCTTGTTTTCATGATAATTATTTTTGACTTAGCACTTTTTTTGTCTTTTCTTTTATTATTTTTCTCTTTTTTCATAACCTTTGCTCTTCTTTGTTCCTAACTTACAAGTTCTTTCGTGTAAGAAAGAGTTGAAGTTTTTATTCTGAGTGTCTTATTTAATGTTTGATCTTATCTATCTATTATTCCGATATTTTGTCTTACAAAATCTTTCGTTCAAGAAAGAGTTGAAGACTTTTGATTTATTTATTTTATTTGTGTTTTATTGTTGTGTTCGTCTATTAAAATTTTTTTTTTAAATTATTATTTATTATTATTATTTTTTTTTTTTTTAAATTGTCTTATCTCTTTATTTCTAATTATTTTCTATTTTCCTTGATTGTTTTCTATTTTATTTTTCACTTATCACTCTTTTTTTTATTATTATTAACTTTCCTTTTTATTGCTAATTTTTATATAATTGTTTTTTTTTTTCACTTTATAATTTTATTGCGTTGACCTCCTTTTTGTTTAGCTTGTTTAGTTCTTACTTCAATTAGATATAGCTATTTCTAACTCTTATTATTTTTTTTTTATGTTTTTTTTTTTTGAAAAATATTTTTTATAATTTTCACTTATAATATGTAACTATTTCTATTCCTTTATATTTTACACTTATATTTACTTATACTTTTCCTATTTTTGTTTATCGTTGTCTTATTGATTTCATATTTTCTTACTTTTTACTTTTATTTTATCCAGTTTCAAAGTAAGTTAAATTTCGTTGTTTTGATTCTTTTAATTTAAACTATTATTATTATTATTTTTTTTTTTTTAATATATATCCACCCCCACAAAAAAATTGTTTATATACTAATTAGTTTTGCACTTATATGCCTTTATATTTTTTCTATTATTGTTTTTCATTGTCTTATTAATTTTATATTTTCTTACTATACTGTTCCAAATTACAATTAAATACCAATGTTAAATACCAGATCACGTTTTTTTTTTTTTTCAAACTAACAAGGAAAGCTTTCCGCCATATTGGCTTTTTCTACTATTTCTCGAGTTAATTCACTTTTAAATACACTAATTAGCCTAATTTCTATGTCTTTTTCCTTATTTCTCTATTTATGTTTTTTTTTTATTTAATTGTTTCACTTCCCTTTCTATTTTTTATTTAACTATTTTATTCTACTTTCATTTTCTATTTTCTTAAAATTTTCACTTATATTCTATAACTATCTCCATTTTTATTCTTTTCACTTATAATATTTTACCTTTGTTTCTAATTGATTCATTAATTTTGCCTTTTCTCAAACAGCAAAAGATATACACCAGTTTTGTTTTACATCAGAAACCACGTTTTTTTCTCTTTTTTAGTCAGATTGTTTATCAGTTTTACACTTATATACACTTATATTTTTCTATTATTGTTTTTCATTGTCTTATTAATTTTATATTTTCTTACTATACCATTAAATTCCAATTTTATTTAACTCAAACCACGTTTTTTTTTCTCTTTTTTCGTAATACCAAGAAAAGCTTTCCGCCATATTGGCTTTTTTAACTATTTCTCGTTGAATTTTCTTCGAATTAATTCACTTACTTTTTTTTTTTTTTTAAATACACTATTTAGCCTAATTTCTATGTCTTTTTCCTTATTTCACTATTTATGCCTTTTTTTATTTAATTGTTTCGCTTCCCTTTCTATTTTTCATTTAACTATTTTATTCTACTTTCATTTTCAGATTTCTTATAATTTTCACTTATATTCTTATAATTATTTCTATTTTTTATTTTTTTTCACTTATAATATTTTAACTTTTCTAATTGAATTCATTAATTTTGTCTTTTCTTAATAACTGAAAAATTCACCAATTTTGTTCTACATCAAAACCACGTTTTCACTCCTTTTTAATCAGATTGTCTGCCATCTTGATTTCCTCTAATAATTTTCATATATCAATTGTTAATTCAATGGCGTTGGATATTTATTTTTCGTTATTTAATTTTATTAGCATTCTTGGAATTAATTAATTCACAAATTTTTTTTTTTTTTTTAAACTTTTTCTCTTTTTACTATTTCTACCATTTTTATAAGGTTCTACTTTTATTTTGATGTTCACTTGTTTAAGTTCTTTTCACGTATGGCTCAGATTATTCTTCCAAAATTTAAGCGGAAATAACGACTTTTGTCAAAAACGGTTTTAGATAAAAAAAATCGACCTCTGATCGGGTGAATCTATGGTTTTACCATAAATTGTGAGGCTCTATTGATGTTTGGCCAAAATCGGCTCACCGGAAGTAGCAGTTATCTATAGAAGCTTTTTCGTTGCTTATATTTTAAAAAGTATATAGCATTTACGAAAAGACGATTAAAAAAGATTCAGGCCGTCAGTGAATATCGTAAAAAAGTTAGCATACGAAATAATAAAAATTTATTGTTCGTAACTTCACAGTTAAATCAATAATTCATAAAATGCAGGACTATTTTACGCAGAACATGCGACATTTAATAAAACCACCATCTTAGAAAGACCGACATGAAATTGGAGAGGAATTTTGTAAGCGCGCAAAATCTCGTATTTTTGGTAATGCTATAGGTACCATTGATGGGTGCCACATTCGAATCAAATGCACGATGTTTTCGTTGGTTTTCCTGGATCGGTACATGACACAAGAGTAACTAAAACAGTCCTCTATATTAAAGCGCCATTTATACAAATAATAATTCGTATTTGCTTGGAGATAGTCGCTATCCTTGCCAATTACGACCCGGAACCATAATTATTCCATATAAAAACGATATAGATCAACAAAAAAAATTAATACTGCACACAGTAGGGCTCTCAACATTGTCGAATGTTACTTTGGTAATATTGAAAATAAGATGGCGAAATATTTTTAATCAGTCGCTTGAATTAAAAATCGAAAATAGCATAAAAACGGCATTTGCGGCATTTATACTGTATAACATATGTGTAACCAGTGATGATATAGGACCAACACCCAAAATAAATCAACTCATGGAGCAAATCAATATAGAGGTCGATGAACGAAATTTTACTTACGAAAGAGATTCATCAGAAGCAATTATTTTCCGCAATATACTTTTGGAATAGTTAGTTAACAGTTAACAGTTAGCATAAAATAATTTTTTAATTCATATTTTATTTCAAATCACATTTCAAATAAATTTCTTATCTGCTTAAAGTTTGTCTTGATTTACCACTGCCACGAGATGAAGAAGGAGTTGGACTGAATATTTCACTTCTATCCTAATCAGTGCCACGTAAATGACCAATAGTCCTTATTTATATTTTCTTAAGGAGCATCATCTCAGGCACCGTCTCCCGTGTTTAATTTAAATAAATTCTACAAAACTATAAAACATAAATTAGTGATGCAGGTTACACGGTAGTATTTGATGCGCACCTTATATTTATAGTATAAGGCCACACCACTGTTGTTTGCAGCCTAAATATTTTTTTTCAGGGCCGAATTGGCATTTCTCAACAACTTGTCTAATTTATTACTTTGAATTTTTTCACGTAAATCGATAATTCAATCAAATTCTTGTTTTAAAAGTTTCATTCTTTCTTTCTATGACCCTGAATGAATAAAAAAAAACTTAATTAGAAATTTTTCTTAAAACACTATCATATTATTTTAATTACATGTTGCGTACGGTTTATTTATGGTACTTTTCGCTTTTTTATTATTTGAATCCATTTTCTATGACGAACGAAACTACCGGCACTTTTATAATAACTAAAATATAAAGTTTAATTTTTTTATTTTTTTTTTTTGTGGTGAATAATTTTGTTTTTTATCTGTTATGTCAAAATTTTAATTTTATAACTAATTTTTAACATAATGACTCACGGCCTCAAACTTAAATTTCAAGCAAAATTAGTTCAGACAATTTTCCCGGAAATGACGTAGTTTTGATTTAAAAAAGCTTATTTCATGAAAATTCGACGGTTCAGACTTTTTTGTACAAAAAACAAGGTAGAATTAAAGATTAAAATAAATTGAAAGCATAAAATTTTAACCAAGATACAGTTAACCACACTGGTTTTCTAAAATTTAAGCAAAGGTATTTTTTTTTTCATTTTATCAGACAGTTTTACTAAAAGTCCAGTAAGTTTTTTTCGCTTTAGAAATCAAGTGTGGTGTATTAAAGATGGATATTTACATTCGTGGTAAAAGGAAGTCGTATTTTTATCTATTTGGTATAAAGATTAAAAATGGAACTTTAAGATTTACATAACAATTAGCTTGACATGAAATTACATTTCTTGGGCATATATCGAGCTTCTCTGTCTCCTTCAATACTACTCACCCACAAATTTTCCATCGAGCTGGATCAGATCTCTTTCTGTAATTGTGTCGAGGAGTTCTTGAATTAGTACATCTCGGAGGTGTTTCAGAACTGGAGGAACTTCTCCAGGAATAGGATTCTTCGTGGTGTGCTGAATTGACTTTCGAATGCCTCCCCTTTGCTCCTTTATAAGCCGATTTTTTATGATTGTTAAAAGATTCAGATAGTTTGTTCTGAAATTCTCGGGAAAATTCATCCAGTTTCTGAGCAAACCTTCTCTCAAGCGTATGGTTTCTAGGTCAGTCCCGGTACTTTGCCTTTCCTCTGCATTATCATCTGTGTCGCGATCTGGTTTTTCCGTTGGCTTTTCCCTTGAGCTTGATTTGGAATGTTGATGGGATGCTTTAACATTAACTTCTGTTCGAGTGATGCCTCTTTTTATTGATCGTACTACTCGTTCTAAGGACCCGATTAAAATGTTGATTTCCGTAATAGTGAATCTTTGCGCTCTGTCTCTCCAGTGGACGGTCTTAATCAACAATTTATGTGACATGTGAAAGTTTTTCTTTTTGATTAGAATTTTGATATTCTTTTTTCAGTATTTCCATAAAAGTTTTCTCTGCTCCAACTTGTTTAGGATTTAGTTCGCGAACATAATATTCAACACTGAGTTCCTCAGGACTTAAACTTTTCTCGATCAACCCAAAATCCATTATAGCTTTACACGTAAAATTTTGAAAACCAAGCGAAACTGAATAATAATTACGGTTAAAATTGAAAAACGAAATTGATACCCGACCTTAAAATTTATCATTAAATAATTTAGACGAAAATAGGCAGAATTATACTACTCTTCACCCGTGATATGTTGTGTAGATTCCGAAAACAAGAAAAATTCGATCAAAGTAAAATGTTTAACTTGTGGCATACGTAAATAAAACCAAAAATATGAAAAGAACAACCAATTTTTATAAGAATAATAATTTAATTTGTTACAATAGTAGGTAGGTGTATGTATTCATAAACAATGGGGTATAAATGATCACAGTCTGATATGTCGATTTAGCTAACAACTCGCTGTAGATAATATTTATAAAATAGCAATAGATTGCTGAGTCGTTAGGCTCTTCTATAATCGTTTAACAAAAATACAAAAGAAATATTTTCCAAAAATTATGACAAAAAAAAATTTATCTTGGTAAAAGTTAATAAGTTGAAAAAAATATGGCTATAGGATGAAAATAATTTAGTTGATAAGGAAAGTAATTTAAGCTAGTCGTGGAATCCCGACTCTCCGAACCGTCAAACGAGCCAGCATTTAACTCTTTGTCAATTACTAATCAATTATTGCTGTTCCAAAACAAAAAAAAATTAAAAATTGGTTTAGAACTGTAACTAAAATTTAAGATGGGGAAAAAATAGAAACAGATGCCATGTTTAGTTTTAAGAAGGAATTCCTTTACTGCACCACACGGAATCCAATTCATGAACCATCAAAATGAGGAGCAAGTAAAAGAACCGTCAATCCGTAAAACTAAATATAGATAAACGGAACAATGGTAATTA
Source organism: Nephrotoma flavescens (assembly GCA_932526605.1). NCBI lineage: Eukaryota > Metazoa > Arthropoda > Insecta > Diptera > Tipulidae > Nephrotoma > Nephrotoma flavescens. The sequence continues at coordinate 35,714,773 of OW052220.1, read as the reverse complement.
ATAAACCGGTATTAAAATTTCACTCAAGACAAAAAATGAAGAAAATAAAATTATAAGTGGCAAGTCACAAAAAAAATGTGCTTCTAAAAAAACCCGTAAGGGCAAAAATAAAATAAAAAGTAGGCCAACCGCGTGTAAACTGAGCGGTTTTTAAGCTCTATAACTGTCAATGTTGGGTAGTGAAGCTACCTGGATGCCTTCTTAGGGCCACCAGTTTAAATAACCTCAAAATAAAATTTCTAAACATATATCACTTTACTATCATGAGACTGTTTTCAGGTCCCTGTTTCGGCACCATTTGTAACTCGATGGTTCGGTCACTGACCTTGCACGTGGTCGCACACTATGTAAGGTAGCTTCTAGTCGTATATGGGTGAGTCCCGTTAAACCCCATATAAGACGCCATCATTACAAAAAAAATATTAACTCAAGTGTGCATTTTGTAAATTGAAGATTTGAAAAGACTATAAAAGACCTTCTAACATAACATCGACTGCAATTATTTACCCCATAAAAAAACAATTAGTTTAGCAACTTTACGATGTTCGCTTATTACGTCGAACAAAAATTCATACTAAAATTTCCGGCCCAAAAAAGTGTACAGTTCTTATGTATACCCGACTGTATCTTCAACTCGAAATATTGAATGAACGCATTCAAGAAAAAAAAACACTTTCGTCACAAAGATGAACTTAAAATACTATGACAAAATGAATATGACAAATTTAACTGAGAAGAACTTTAAAATATAATCAAACATAGAAATGAATATATAAAAACAAATATAAATATGATTTTATAAATATGAAACGTTATAAACGACCTAAACGAAAAATAAACGAAATGGTTATTTAAAGAAAAACTGTACGTCACCGCTTATAAATGATGCATGTGATGGTGTTCTTCATCTCATTATATTGGTGCAGCTGACTCAAGTGACAGGTCAATTTTCCACTTATCCTCCGGATGGAATAAATGTGTTGCATGTAGGTTACCTCGGGTTCGGATTTAGTTTTACTGGATGTAATATGTGTATTCGCAGGAAAAGGATTAATAAACAGTAATCCGTGTTAAATCCACTGGGCGAATATTTTAGCGACTTTTGAATCGCCCGATGATATTCATGAACTTGTAAATAAATTAGAACATAAACGACTCGAATGATAACTGGATAGTGGTGTCTAAGTTAGGCCGACTGCACCATAAATCACAATGATTTCTTTTCTATTACAATGAATTTTAAAGTTGTTCGCTGCGAATAATGTTTAGCATACGCCCTTAAGCCCCAATCCATATTCAAATATTTTCCTTGGAACAAACACCAATAATTTCCACAAATTTAGATTTTTTCGTATAATGCGAAAACAATTTTCTTTATTAGTTTATATCACAATGAGTTTCAATTTTTGCTTAATCACAGTTTTTCTAAAATTTTAATTTAACAATTTTTTTTTTTTACATACATGGATCCGCATGCAAATAACTTTAGTTTTTAATTTTCGTTTGTTAATTCACAGGGTTTTTTATACTATTTTAATTTATTTATTACTATTACAACTTTAAATAATTGATTAAACTTCAATTTAATCAGAATCGAATTTGTTTTTTTTTTCACGTTCACTTTTTCGCTCGTGTATTTTCTTTTCAACCTTCAAAATTTTTAATCTAAATCCTTCTGCATTTTGTTTGTTTCGTTTATTTATACTCTTTAAGATTCCCGTTTTAATTTTTTTTTCGCAATTTCCCGTTTTGCCTAATAACTTAGGGTAGTACAACTTATATCACCGCGTACCAAATCGAACAGAGGGGTATAACCAAAATTTGTTACAAACCGATAAATTGCATAAAAATATTGAGAAAAATACCGTTTGGTGGGTCATCCGGTGGAAACCAGTTATTTAGTAAAAATTTCTCGAATAATTTTGACAACAATTGCCTAGAGTTTCACAATATTTATGCAAGCTATGTTTTTTTCCGGTGCAGCCGGATTTTAATTTTAAGCACAATTTTTAATTAACATTAATCTAACAGAGCAATTTCAAAGAAGACAACCTTTTTTTTTTGTGATTGCAAAATTCACCCAATGCCACTGAAAATATTTACTTACCAAGATTCTGACATCGTATTACAGTGTAAACGAGCATACCCCAATTATCAATGAAACAACTTGCATACTATACATACAAATAAACAAGACACGAGGTGTAGAATTTAAGACAACAGCCATAAGAATTAATTTTCCAATATTCTACTTATATAGTTCTTTATTAAAGAAGCACATTCCAAAATCCACACACAAAAGACATACCAAGCCCACATATCTAAATTTTAATCTAAACAACAACAAATAAAAAATTGCGTGATGTACACGGAAGTATTGAGAAAAATTCCAATTTTGCTTTCTTCTCAATTTATACGTCTTAACGATTCTTTCTGTTTCATTATTAAAAAATGAAAACAGAAATATAAAATACAAAAACAAAAAGAATATAAACGAACAAATTGTTGATAAATATAATTATTTAAGAAAACACGAATGTATTATAAAATAATTAAAAAAAATAAATAAATTGCCAATCAACCAACCGAACGTCTTAAAAGAATTCAATTATTCATGTATACAATGTGTCAGTAAAGGAAATACGTATACACTTGAAAAATTGAGAGCAAATCTGTCGAGAAACATTTTTTTTTTTCAGGTGGATTATGGGCTGACGAAACGTGCATCCGTTTGTCCCGGCTGTACGAACATAAAATTTCGGTGCTAAAAACCGTTACTGCATAAGCGATTTCGCTAGCATCGCAAAATTCATGTTGTTGGATGCTGCCATGAGACCCCAACCAACGTGGAATTTGTAGTGGGTTCATCCTCACAAGATCCGAATGCATATTAGCTCACTTGCATCTGAAATAAGATGGCAATTGATGATCCCACTCTAACCTCTGTAACCACAAGCTTTGGAATAGTATTTTCACTTGAATAATTACTGGAGCCAGCCGTCCAATCGGATCGAAGATTCTACTACCTTCGGATAATAGTGATCTCTTTGTATGTTTTTCCTTTACGCAGTCTTTACATTGATTCCCAATTGTGTACGTAAATCGCATTGTTGTTAATAGGGAACTAGCGTAGAAGCCCGCAGTATTTAAGATGGCCACTATTTCATGTTTCAGGTGAAATAATTCAGCTTTGGTGTCTGCCCGGTCTTGAGGTCGTCCATATACATGTCGGTCAGGATTGCTCCTGCTGCGATTGGTGATCGTTCTCTAGAAATGATTGCCAGAATATGTCGCTCACCCATATTTGATGCTACATTTTTTCAACGTCGCCAGTAACAACGAATCGGTTCCGACCGAAATCTCAATATTATGTCGACTAAGGTGGATTGAATGTTCGGTATTAAACAGAGCTGATTATTTAAAGATAGTCTCGTCGACGATATTGCAGATGCATCGAATACCACGCGAAACTTTGTGGTGGTGCTGACTGATTTCATGACTCCGTGATGCGGTAGATAGTACGAGTTGGCATCAGCGGGAACTTAGGACATGTGCCCCAACTTTTCATAGTTCGCCATAAATTTGCTATAAATGTTATGCAAGATTGGATCTCCCTTGAATCTCTTGTCCATGGCAACCATTCTGGACATTGCCAAATGGTATATCGATCATGCTGTATAAGGTAGCGGAATTTTGACAGCGGAAAATAAGAGATTACGCTACTCGCTGCAAATGGCAGCACTATCACTAAAGAGAATTTATTTTGTAATGTAATTACCAGCGGAATTTTAAATTCATTATGTTTATATTTTTTCACTAAATAAAACATCTCATCGGAATAAAATATTAGAAGTGATCCTTAAATTGGCAAATTGATTGATCTCCGAAGTAAAGGAACTCGGTATATGAAATGTTGAAATTTAACAATATTCCGTCTTTCCGGCATTTCTTCCACTAGTAACCAATGATTTCGGTCGTTTTTCTAATAGCTTAGGCTATACTAAGACTATATGGAAAATTTGGGGAAAATTCATGGACTAGAATTTTCACAAGAATTTTTTGATTTTCTGTGACCATATAAGTTATTTTCAGTTTTTGGCCAATATCTCAAAAACTTCTACTAGTGACCAATAGTTTCGGGTAATTTCCTAATAGCTTAGGTCATACAGAGACTATATAGAAAATTTGGGGAAAATTCATGGACTACAATTTTCAGTAGAATTTTATGATTTTCTGCAGCCACATAAGGTATTTTCAGTTTTTGGCCAATATCTCAAAAACTTCCACTAGTAACCAATGTATGGTTTTCTTATAGCTTTGGTCATACTGATTCTTAGGTCATACTGATACGACCTAAGCTATAAGAAAACCAACCGAAAGTATTGGTTACTAGTGGAAGTTTTTGAAATATGGGCTAAAAACTGAAAATAACTTATATTGCCACAGAAAATCAAAAAATTCTAGTGAAAATTCTAGTCAATGAATTTTCCACAAATTTTCCATATAGTCTTTGTGTGACCTAAGCTATTAGAAAAACAACCGAAAGTATTGGTTACTAGTGGAAGAAATGCCGGAAAGAAGGAATATTGTTAAATTTCAACATTTTATAAACCGAGTTTCTTTACTTCGGAGATCAATCAATTTTCCATTTTAAGGATCACTTTTAATATTTTATTCCGTTGAGATGTTTTATTTAGTGAAAAAATATATACATAATGAATAAAAAAATTCCGCTGGTAATTACATTACAAGAAAATTCTCTTTAGTGATAGTGCTGCCACTTGCGGCGAGTAGCGTAATCTCTTATTTTCCCCTGTCAAAATTCCGCTTAAAATCTTATACAGCATATGTCGATCCCAATTGACCCTCGAGTTCTCGAAATGGCAGTTGCACTACGAATTTGGCATCATTACATCGCTTGGTCTTGGCCTTGAAAAATTCCTCCCATTTCATCGGTTCTATTGTAAGGTTTAATGCTGTTCCTACTGACTCAATTTCCCAGAACTTCCTTAGGCCATCGTAACTTGATAGTAAATTTCTGGACCGAGTAATACATCGATCGCGCTGCACTGATTAAAATTAGGATCGGCTAATGAGACATTTCTTAATTCGTACCAGTCACCTATTTCAAATTCATATGATGGGAGCTTAGCTGAAGTCTTAGAAATTATGAATGCCCATGCTTTTAATGATTCTCCGTCACCCGTCCTTTACACAAATTGAGCATCACCTAAGCGCTTCATCAAAAGCCTTCGGTACTACGAAGTAGATCAAGATTTTGAGCACAATCTTCGGTAATGAATGACTGCTGTGATGTTGAATCTAGAAGTGCTCGACATGTTTGGAAGCCCCCAAATCGGTCCTTTATTCTTACCATTGCCGTTGTTAAAATCAACTTTGATTCTCCAAAGCAGACTTGCATAACTTTGGATTCGTTTATGGTGCTGGATGTAGATTGATCAGGGGCGGAATCATGAACGCCGCACGGAAATTTTAGACGGTAGAGAAATTTTATATGGAAAGCAGTGATAATTCTACCGGTTTTATTCTGTTGTTTCAAAAAAACCTTACAAATTCGTTCGATTGCTATAAAGCTGACGAATGAATTATTTTTTTTCTGTCTTGCTATTTGTGTTTTTTTGCGAAACAATGGAACAAAACCGGTACAATTATTGCTGTTTTCCATATAAAATTTCACTACCGTTTAAGTTATCCGTCCGGCGTTCATGATTCCACCCCAGATTGTGCTTGGGCTAGTTTATCGGATCCTGCATGTAGAAGAGTATGGTATTCTTTGTTGCATTGACAACAGTGGTCTCGAGATATACAGTTATAGGTCCCGTGATTGAAATTAAGGCAATTAAAACATCGCTTTTCTTGGTGTACTAGTTCATATCTGTTATTCCTTGAAACTAGAGCATACAAAAAGTTTATGGTCATATGAATGGCAAATTGGACAAGGCGGCTTATTAAATGTGGAACTTTATGCTGTATAAGAAAGCGGAATTTTGACAGCGGAAAATCAAAGATTACTCTACTCGCCACAAGTGGCAGCACTGTCACTAAAGAGAATTAATTTTGCTATGTAATTACCAGCGGAAATTTTTTATTCATTATGTATATATTTGTTCACTAAATAAAACATTTCAGCAGAATAAAATATTAAAAGTGATCCTTAAAATGGCAAATTGATTGATCCCCGAAGATACTGTTAAAGTTAGCCGAAAGTTTCCAGCCGAAAGATAATGCAGATAGTGTCTTGAATACAGCAAAAATCAGTCATGAACTCGAATTTAGGAGAATTTAGGATCGGGTTACATCATTCGGGTGAAGGAGAAATTATTTCAGTTTATAGGGATTTAAAAATCGATAGGAACGAGAGTATAAAGAGAGTTTAAAAACAGTCAAGACACTATCTGCATTATCTTTCGGCTAACTTTAACAAGGTTCCCCGAAGTAACCCTATTAAAGTTAGCCGAAAGTAAAAAAATCGATAATACAGATAGTGTCTTTGCTATCTCAGTCGAAAATCTAATATGAAATGTCAAACATTAATATGCTTCAGCCGAAAGTTATCAGCCGACATTTTTCAGACGAAAGTACTTTTTTTACCAAAAATATTTGATTCTACAAAAAATAAGAATATTCAATCGAGTTTTTTTGAGTTCCCCACATGGAAATTGAACTACAACTTATTCCAGGTATGAACATGATTAAGACTTTTCGTTTGAATCTATTTCCAACCATGACACTTTAAACGGTTAATTTTTAGAAATTTTCAAATTTTGTGTGTGCGATATATTTATATACAAATTTCCGTATTGGAAAATGAATTTTTTGAACAATTAATAATGCTATTAAAAATATAGTTTACTGTTTTATTTTTATCCATTTCAGTTGAATTTTTTTTTGTAGAATTAATATTTTTGGTTAAAAAAAGTACTTTCAGCTGAAAAATATCGGTTGATAAATGTCGGCTGAGATATGTCGGCTGATAACTTTCGGCTGAAGCATATTAATATTTATACTGTTAAAGTTAGCTGAAAGTTTCCAGCCGAAAGATAATGCAGATAGTGTCTTAAATAGAGCAAAAATCAGTCATGAACTCGAATTTAGGAGAATTTAGGATCGGGTTACATCATTCGGGTGAAGGGGAAATTATTTCAGTTTATAGGAATTTAAAAATCGATAGGAGCGAGAGTATAAAGAGAGTTTAAAAATAGTATTGACGCTATCTGCATAACCTTTCGGCTGGCTAGCTTTAACAAGCTTTAATATTTGACATTTCATATTAGATTTTCGGCTGAGATAGCAAAGACACTATCTGCATTATCGATTTTTTTTACTTTCGGCTGGAAACTATCTGCTAACTTTAATACTATCCCGAAGTAACCATATTAAAGTTAGCCGATAGTTTCCAGCCGAAAGATAATGCAGATAGTGCCTTGGTTATTTCAGCCGAAAGTTAAACTCTATACTCTCGATCCTATCGATTTTTAAATTCCTATAAACTGAAATAATTTCCCCTTCACCCGAATGATCTAACCCGATCCTAAATTCTCCTAAATTCGAGTTCATGACTGATTTTTGCTCTATTCAAGACACTATCTGCATTATCTTTCGGCTGGAAACTTTCGGCTAACTTTAACAGTATCCCGAACTAAAATAACTCGCTATATGAAATATAGAAATTTAACAATATTCCGTCTTTCCGGCATATCTTTCACTTGTAACCAATACTTTCGGTTGCAAGACCTGGTCCTGCCTTGTTATAATTAAGAAAACCTGTCCGATGCATATGCACTAGTTTCAAGTGAAAGTTATCATAGTCCATGGCTCTTAAATGTTACAAGAGAGATATAGAGCAATAATATTCAGTTTACAGAAAATCAAAAAATTCTAGTGAAAATTCTAGTACATGCATTTTCCTTAAGCTTTCCATATAGTCTAAGTATGACCTAAGCTATTAGAAAAACAACCGAAACTATTGGTTACTAATGAAAATTTTTGAGATATTAGCCAAAAACTGAAAATAACTTATATGGCCGCAGAAAATCAAAAAAATTTAGTGAAAATTCTAGTCCATGAATTTTCCCCAAATTTCCCATATTGTCTCAGTATGACCTAAGCTATTAGAAAAACAACCGGAAGTATTGGTTACTAGTGGAAGAAACGCCGGAAAGAAGGAATATTGTTAAATTTCAACATTTCATGTACCGAGTTCCTTTACTTCGGAGATCAATCAATTTGCCATTTTAAGAATCACTTTTAATATTTTATTCCGCTGAGATGTTTTATTTAGTGAAAAATATATACACAGTGAATAAAAAATTTCCGCTGGTAATTACATATTAAAAATAATTCTCTTTAGTGATAGTGTTGCCACTTGCGGCGAGTAGCGTAATCTCTTATTTTCCGCTGTCAAAATTTCGCTATCTTATACAGCATTGGAACTTTCAGACTTTACATTTTGAGAAAGATTTGATTTCTTCAAGACGCGTTTGCTAACGGATTCCAATGCATCAGTTTTTTCTTCCAAAAATTCTAAAAGCTCCTATAAAGTAGGAAAATCCTTTTCTGCAGAATGTTGAGCCCACAAGCTTTTGAACTGTAGAGTCCAATTTGTCCACAATTATGTGCATCATCAAAGGATCTCGGTGCTCTGCATTATATCCGAGAGCTTTAATTCGCCCAACGTATCAATAGTTTTCGGATTGATGCTGCGCTGACATGATTTACATGAGGTTCCTGCAAGAAAGTTTTAATAAATTCGTTGACCGTGTATCGAAGTGATACTGCTTCACCCCGCAGAAGACTCTAATCACCAGAAAGCGGTGGATATTAATGTTATGTTTCTTAACTGACGGTGGGGATGAATGTGTTTGGGATGTATTCACCGTATGATCCGTCATGGACGTAAAAAATGCTTCCTCTGTATTGCACCTTCTCATAAGACCTCTCTATTCGATCACAATCGAGAAATAATTTTCATTTACTTCTGGTAATAATGATGCCTCCTCAGCATCGAGCAGAAAAGCTTGAGCGCGTTTTAACTGAACTTGAAGCGCGTCAACAGACTGAAATTATTTCTAGCAGAAAAACCAAATGACAAATTGTTCAATGAATGGAACGTACAGGATTATTGATAAATTTTGAGAGTGGTATCCGATAATTCTGAGATTAGAGTGGAATAATTAAAAACAAACCTTGGACATTCTTTGAATAAACCTGGAATCGCTGTTTTCCAAAAAGCAAAAGGAATTAATAAATAAAAACGTAACGGTTCTTCGAAATGTATTCAATGTTTAGATTGACAAATTGACTTAGTTAAAAACCGGAAATTTTCATGGATTTTGCTAATAAATGATGCTGTATAAGATAGCATAGTTTTGACAGCGAAAAATAACAGATTACGCTACTTGCCGCAAGTGGCAACACTATCACTAAAGAGAATTAATTTTGTTATATAATTACCAGCGGAAATTTTTTATTCATTCTGTATATATTTTTTCACTAAATAAAACATCTCAGCGGTATAAAATATTAAAAGTGATCCTTAAAATGGCAAATTGATTGATCTCCGAAGTCAAGGAACTCGGTATATGAAATGTTGAAATTTAACAATATTCCTTCTTTCCGGCATTTCTTCCACTAGTAACCAATACTTTCGGTTGGTTTTCTAATAGCTTAAGTCATAATGAGACTATATGGTAAATTTGGAGAAAATTCATGGACTAAAATTTTCACTAGAATTTTTTGATTTTCTGTGGCCATTTAAGTTATTTTCAGTTTTTGGCCAATATCTCAAAAATTTCCACTAGTAACCAATATTTTCGTTTAGTTTTCTAATAGCTTAGGCCAAATTTAAGGAAAATTCATGGACTAGAATTTTCACTAGAATTTTATGATTTTCTGCGACCATATAAGTTATTTTCAGTTTTTGGTCAATATCTCAAAAACTTTCACTAGTAACCAATAGTTTCGGTTGGTTTTCTAATAGCTTAGGTCATACTAAGACTATATGGAAAATTTGGGGAAAATTCATGACTAGAATTTTCACTAGAATTTTTTGATTTTCTGCGGCCAAATAAGTTATTTTCAGTTTTTGGCCAATATCTCAAAAGCTTCCACTAGTAACTAAGAGTTTCGGTTGGTTTCATAACAGTTAAGGTCATACTGAGACTATATGGAAAACTTGGGGAAAATTCATGGACAAGAATTTTCACTAGAATTTTTTTATTTTCTGTGGCCATATAAGTTGTTTTCAGTTTCTAGACAATATCTCAAAAACAACCACTAGTAACCAACAGTTTCGGTTGGATTTCTAATAGCTTAGGCCATACTGAGACTATTTGGAAAATTAAAGAAAAATTCATGGACTGGAATTTTCACTAGAATTTTATGATTTTATGCGACCATATAAGTTATTTTCAGTTTTTGGTTAATATCTCAAAAACTTCCACTAGTAACCAACAGTTTCGGTTGGATTTTTAATAGCTTAGGTCATACTGACACAATATGGAAAATTTTGAGGAAAATTCTAGACCATGAATTTTCCTTAAATTTTCCATATTGTGTCAGTATGACCTAAGCTATTAGAAATCCAACCGAAACTATTGGTTACTAGTGGAAGTTTTTGAGATATTGGCCAAAAACTGAAAATAACTTAAATGGCCACAGAAAATCAAAAAGTTCTAGTAAAACTTCCAGTCCATGAATTTTCCTTTAATTTTCCATATAGTCTCATTATGACCTAAGCTATTAGAAAACCAACCGAAAATATTGGTTACTAGTAGAAGTTTTGAGATATTGGAGAAAAACTGAAAATTATTAATTTGGCCGCAGAAAGTCAAAAAATTCTAGTGAAAATTCTAGTCCTTAAATTTTGATTAAATTTTCCTTAAATTTTCCATATAGTCTTAATATAGTCTAAGCTATTAGAAAAGCAACCGAAAATATTGGTTACTAGTGGAAGAAATGCCGGAAAGAAGGAATATTGTTAAATTTCAACATTTCATACACCGGAGTTCATTTATTCCGGAGATGAATCAATTTATCATTTTAAGGATCCCCTTTAAAATTTTATGAATAAAATACTAGATACAAAATGAATAAAAAATTCCCGCTGGTATAACAAAATTTATTTTCTTTTATGATAGTACTGCCACTTGCGGCGAGTAGCGTAATCCCTTATTTTTCGCTGTCAAATATCCGCTATTTTATACAGCATAAAGGCACATCTACATGCAATATAATCATTCACCAATTATTTCAACTCAAAATAATATCCGTAAAATAATCCAAATCACATATCGTACACATAAAATGACACAAATAAAGGTAATAAACCGCCAAATCATACAAATTAATTTCAATTAAAATATTTCACATAGAAAAAAAGTATATGTAGAAAGTGACTGAATCTGAAAGATAACTATTTGAAACAAAGTAAACACGAAAATCACAGTAAAACACTTACGTCTTTCTCTTTAACTTGGACACACATCACATAAGAACAAAACCTAATTATGACCCTCATTTGAATATATAATTATGTCTACTTACTAAATTCAATTTACCCAGATACGTCGAAGAGAGAAATGATTTAATGGTAACCTTTATATAGAAAATACCAGCAGTACCTTCAAACGGCATATATACATACATACATACCTTAAATCTAAATTTTAATTTAAAATCATTAATTTATCATACCGAGTATCATTAAAGTGTTAGAACACGAGAAACAAAACAAAAAAATAAAAATTAAAATGTTGAATTCTTATTTTAATGTAAGATAATACCATAAATTAAAAAGAAAATCATTACATTTTAACCAGTGAGTACATATTCATAATTTATACCTTTACAGGTCTATAGAGGAAAGTCGTGTACTTCTGTGCTAAATTTTTCTATATGCAGAAGCTACTATATTACATAAGATGGACGGTTTGAATATTAACCTCCAAAAGGTTACGTCGAACAGAAGTTATGAAGGTATATAAAATTATTGCTGCTATTATGTTGTAATTGGTGCGCAGTTGGGTAAAATTTTAATTTAAGGAAATAAATTACGCTCGATATACATATATAGTAAATATACAAAGTGTAAAACTCGGTACATATATGTACGTATGTGAAAAGTAATCAACTTTTTGCAATTCAAAATTATTACGATTTTAATGATTTATTGTATTAGACAGCTAGGTATTTGAGATAATGTATATATGTAGCACTTGATTTATTTTAACAGTAAACTAAAACATTGTTAACTGTTAACCTGCTGGGAAAATTTCAAACACAAGAATTGGGTCTCCTAATTTGAGATTGATATTGATCGTGGTGACTATGCATCACGCCAAACTTCATCAGCGTTGGGTTATGGATATGGCGTTATCGTGCGTCGTTTATGGTTACGTCGTTTAAGTATTTGTAGTAAGTGGCTTAAATAATCTTGCAAATAACCTCTAACTCTGTTTGCAAATTATATCGTTTCCAAACGGTAAAAAAAGATGAGGATATCTTCATTGGTGGCATACAAGGTTCTCAAATTTTGGACGTGAGGTACTTGATAAAATTTGAAACTGCTGGAGGAATGATTGACCATTAATTTCCGTTGGCGGTTAAGCGTTTCATGACTTCGTCTTTGCAGAGTTCGTAATCCAGGAATCTGTAAATATCAGATACGATTTTTACCACCGATAAAGTCGAAAAAAAATTGTGTTCATACTAAAAATTATTTCGATGTTAGAACGTGGGCCACCTCTATTTGTATTCGATTTATGAATATTCACCTCTTCCTCATTTTGTTGGGAACACGACTGGCTCAGCATAATCAATGCCTGTGCTATTGAATGGCCGTACTGGTATTATTCTCTGCCATTCAGGGTTAGGCGAGGTAAATTAACCCTGAATGTACAAGCAATATGATCTACGCGGTTGCAACAAATAATCTATTACGTAGATTACATAGCGAGTTTTGTGTCTCTGACGTCGATAATGTAGACAACGTCGGCCACCTGTGGAATGGCATTATAAACGTAATCCAGGAATCTAAACAATAAATATTGAGAATCGCGGCAATACAAAAATAAGTTCATGTACCTTTTATATAAAAAAAAAAAATTAAAGTAATTTAATTCAGAAAATCTTCGGAACCAGAAGTACTGACTGTGGAATTTAGTATTCTCAACTTGGGATGATGTCTAAAATTAGTAGAAAAAATTCTGAAAATATTTTCATGTTGTGAATGGTGATATGGCCCACACTTGGAAGCGTCTTTCGCCAAATTCACATAAATCTTTAATAATCCAAAAAGTCATCGGAACAATGAGTGCCAAGTGTGGAATTTAGTGTTTCCAACTTGGGATGAAGTCTGAAATTTGAAAAAAAAATTCAAGACAATTTGCATGTTGTGTTTGGCGATATGGCCTTACACGTCTTTAGCCAAATTCCTAATCCGGAATTATTTAAGATTTAAGTGAATTTTGCCAAAGACACTTCTACGTGTAAGGTCATACCGCCAATCACAACATGCAAATATTTTTTAGATATTTTCTACTAATTTTAGACATCATTCCAAGTCGAGAACACTAATTCCTCACTTATATAATTCCGACGATTTTCTGAATTAAATTACTTTAAAAATGTTTTTTTTATAAAACACCGTCCTGCGAAGCGGGGTCTACAGTTGCGAATCTTATAAACATCTGTTGTAAATTATTTGATGGTTTAAAATCGAGGCAACAACTTGACGTTGTTTGAGGTATTTGGGGTGCCAATTCCTTCCCATATAATATGGTTGCCACTTCCAGACCACCAGCAAACTGTACGACTTCTGAGTCAATCTTCCCAAGTATTTTGCCTGACACCAGGTGTAGCACATAGTAGTCACTTAGGTTCCCTACTTCATTCATTATTTATCAATGATTTAACAGACCGTATATACTACTCCTTAACGCATTGAAGAGCGGGATGTGATGAAAAGCGTATAGCCTAAATTCCTGGTATTTATTTACAAATATTTAAATTTTCGAATTGCATTAGCAGTTTTCGATTTGGCCACGCTTAGCCGCGATTATGGCCTTTAAACGGCCGACAAAGCTATTGCATGCAGCACGAAAGTGGCTTTGCGGAATTTTGGCTCATTCCCGGCGAAGCGCTTGCTTGAGGTGATCGACACTTTGGTATTTTTTTTGTCCTAATTTTGCTCTTTAAAATACCCCAAACCGAGAAATCTAGCGGATTTGCATCCGCATAAATTTGAGCATTTATCTTGATGCCACGGTCCAAAAAACGAGCGGTGAACGGCTTTCGGTCGTTACGGCGGCCCAAACCATCACCATCGGTGGCGTTTGGTTTCGAGTGGCAATCCGTTGGTTCAAATTTTCAGTAGAACGGCCGTGCAAGTAAACCAGGTAATTTTATTTGTTCACTTATTGCTCAATAACGAACGGTGACTTATCGGAGAAAACCAAATTCACCAAATCACCACTTTCGTCCAAGCGTAACAACTCCTTTGCTCTTTCTACTCTAACTTTTTTTTTAGCATCGGTAAGACCATGCATTTTATGGAATTTCAAGGCCTTCAGTTCAAGATGATCTTTCAATATGTGTTGCATCCGTTAGAGCGAAATGTTCGCCTCACGAGCCATTTTTCTGCCGCTACGGCGCGGATTCCGGAAAACTTTTTTTCTGAATATTTCCCACTGAAATGCTTTTCTACGCTTGTAAACAATGGAATGAACTGCCATTAGTGTAAATTTGAGCGCTCTGTCATCACTGGTTTGACAGCAATGACAGACTGAAGTTAGTAACACTTCTTGTCAGTTACCCTGTATAATTCGACTGTACGTGTGTATGTGACTGAACTCCTCCTAAACGGCTGGATGGATTATAATGAATTTTTGTGTGTGCGTTTGAGTGGGTTCCTAGATGGCTTAGATTCACAATTGGACACGGTAGGTGGCACTGCGATCGGGATCTAAGAATTTTTTGTTTTGTTTTTTGACGATTTTTTTTTTTATTTAGATTTTTCACATATCAGAATATATAATCCCGAAATTTCACCACCCATACCACCCAAAAATATTCTGTACGTGTGTATGTGTCTGAACTCCTTCTAAATGGTTCGATTTTAATGAAATTTTGTGTGTGTATTTGAGTGAGTCCCTGGATGGTTTAGATTCACAATTGGACCCGGTAGGTGGCACTGCAATCGGGTTCTAGGATTTTTTTTTGTTTTTGACGAAATATTTTTTTATATTTTTTTCTATTTTTCACATATCAGATCATATAATCACAAAATTTCACCCTCTTCCCACCACCCCCAGAATTTTACAAAATAAAAAAAACGTAGTGGATAATTGACTTTCTGAGAATAGTTCATAGTTATGTGTGTGTACCACAGGCGGCACTGATGTCGAATTCTGTGGTGTTTGACGTACGCATCAATAGATGCGCAAGTCACTTGCGACGTAGCTTGGCGTTGTTTTGATATTACAATTTTGGTTCGTTGTGTTTCGATATTCCATGTATCATATTTGCGTGCATATTGAATGTATTATTCAGCAGGTCAGTAGGGTCCGCTAGTTCAACTATATAATGCACACACCTTCAACACATGTTTGTTTATAACAACAATTCTTCGTAGTAATGTTTAATTTACTTATAATTGCAGTTTTTATATACGTTGTTGCTTGAAATGACGTGAATCTACGTCTCCCGTCTCCAACGGTTGAAAATTGTGAAGTCAGTTAAAAGACGTGAATTTACGTCATCCGTCTTCAATCTGTTAATATGAGTAAATGTATAGTAATCTGAACTTTAATCGTTTCCGCCTCAATATCGCTTGTACAACGAAGTTATTGTGATAGAGTGGAGTTCATATCTGACCTTGAAGTAGTTTTCTTTGCCGATGCGACTATTAACAATTGTTTTTCCAAAATGCTAGGCTTCATCAAATGAAATTGTAAAGATTTTCGCAATCCGATAAATGTGCCGTTTAGAAGCAAACCGGTGTCTATTCCGTCTTAGTTGATTTCTTGTAAATCTAATATTTGTCATAACTATTACATTTTAAGGATTATATTTTGTTCTTGTTGCAAATTATTGAAATAAAAATGAAAATGGCTCGTTTTGCTACCAAGCTACAGGAATATACTCATTTTGCAAATAAATTTTGCGTAATAGGCTGGTTTTGCTTGTTCATACTTGGGATAATTTTTCAAAAACAACACACTACTTTAATAATAAGTCATTGGATTTATTTTTCTCTACTCTATTTTAAAACGTACATTTAAATACAAAATAAAACATAATTTTTGGTAATTCTTCCTCTTAAAATAAATTTTTCACTGATAAAATTCACAGTATAATTTTAATAAAAATAAATAAAAGAAATTTCAATATAAAACAAATAAACAAAAGTTAGATTCGAAGATCTTCGACCAGGTTCTCCTCACAAATTGAATCTTAATTTCGATCAGTGACAATTGGCTCTTAAGCTGCACTTTGCATTACGTCTTTGTAAAAAACTAAAGAAGGATTTTTTTTCTACTCAACCAAATTTCTTGCTGGTCGCTTTGATCTGATTGGTTTACCTCTTTTCTGAACCAATCTAGCTACACCAATTTCAGATTAATAGAATGTTTCTCCTCTCATTACGCATTCTCCACTATGTTTCCTGGTTAGTATATCATTCTTTGACTCAATAAATTTAAAGTGTCATGTTCCGGATGGTCTTAGGTGATTACCTACCTCAGTTTTAAAATCCACAACTGGGCAATCATTACCAACACTAAATGTTGCACCATGTTCACGATAAATATTTATATAATCTGCGACGTCGATGAAGGTTTGCTTAACTTTTATTTTTTTTTTCGAGTTGTGCAAGCACGCGGTCCTGTGGAATGAAAGAATGGCCGGAAATATTAGTTCCACTCGGTTTATGTTTCTGGGTGCTTGTGATCCTAGACACTAATCTGATGTTTTTTATATTTTGAATGTTCGTATTACATAGGCGGTGATTTCGTTAGATCCTTTTTGGTGTAACTTTTCCATCCAATGGTATAAGAAAACATTATTTTCTATTAGTTTTGAGTGCCCTGTGCTGATTACCATTCCAACTGATATAAATATAACGCAACGGCAACTTTAGGCAGCACCATATTTTTTTGACAGGCTAACGAAATCGTTAATAGCCCATCGTTTTCGAAATCTAACATATTTAAGAATGCTTTACCACGTAATTTGTGTATTCGAAGCTTCGTAATAAGCAGCTGCTGTTTTGCTGGATCTCGTTCTGTTTTTAAATTTTCTCTTAGTTTCGTCTTAAATACCATCAGGAAATTAGACGCTTTGACAGAAAGGCCCAGATTTACTTCCATGAACGAAAGGTCGTCGCTGAGATATTATCGTCTCGCAATGGTGCCTCAGCAATGATGCAGTTCCAAGGACTTTATTGCTTTAATAAAATTAATAATTTTTTTCATATTTAATGAATGCTTCATATTTAATAAATCTATACCAACACCCCCATCCCCCCCCCCTCCCTCCCGATTTTACACAGGCATTTGTCCGGTCTGTGGCTGTCAATATCAATCCAAATTTCAAATTTATAACAAATGGTTAGTCTTAAATATAAAATCACACTAGGTTTGAATATTGAATTTAAAGCAAGTGACATCTAGCTACTTTTCTAAATTTCGAGTATTTCTTTCGAAAAATGAGTTCACATATAAAAAAAAATCCGATATAGTATATAAAGGGAAAATTCTATTTTTTTCATAAGAGTTAATAATTAATAAGCTGAAGAGTTAATCAAGCGCGCACTACTATAAGTGCATTTTAATAATATTGTTGGTATCGTATCGTATCATGATCTGCATTATACTAAATCTAATTAATTATTTGTTTTTATAAATATTAATATTAATTGTTGTGTTGTTCAAGTTGTAATAAAAATACTAATTTGTATTTAAATAAATACAGTGTAAATCTTTTATTTAAATAATTAAGATAGTCTACCTAGAGACTTGTAACGGCTACCTGGTAGGGGTTGGTGGAGAAACGTAAATAACGAGCGGTAGCGCGGGTTTGATCCTGCACTCGCAAGTTGGATTCGTACAATCGCATGAACCGGCGTCGGATTCTCCTTTTAACTTTCCCTTCCTCGTTCTCCTACCTGGTCTCGATTTTAAAATTCCATTCGCACCTGAAAGACTCGTCTGTCGACAAATAAATAAAGTCGCAATTGTACCAAATTGTTGTTATTGAAGATTGCGATTGCATGGATGCAATTTTGTTTATAGTCTAGTCATAAAACAATAAAATTGTAAATTTTTTATTTTTTTAATTCCATGATCATAAAATCAAATGAGCGCACACCATAAATGCAGACGTTGTGCAGTATGCATTCAGGCGAGAAAAATAGTCGAAATGACAAAAACTTTCAGCGATCATCAAAGGGGGGTGAGATGACGTTGAGAAGGTATTTCGCAAATGGAAGATGTAGTTTTCGGACATGGGTGAACATCAGGGCGACAACACGGAAACATGAAATTTTGGGTGTGGAAATATAAGACGGAAAAGAAGAGGTGACGAGAGGACAGTCAAAATTATAAACAAAAATTAATATATTTGAAACATGGAATGACAACGCCATTATTTTTTGTTGCATTCCATAAGTATAAATTTAAGAGTTTTGAAGTCGATCGAGTGATCGTCGAGTTTGTTAAATAATAGAATAATCAAATAATAAAGCTGTATAATTGTTGTTAACTGTTAATATTATTCAAGAGTTTTTTTTGTGATTTGCATATGTGTTCAATAAAATACAATTTGATTAAATAAATTCTTTGTGACTGTTATTTATTGTATTGTTGGTGCAATTTGTGGTGGTTAATTAAAGCAACGAACAAAAAAAAGTTTGAACGGTCGTGTGTTTTTTTTTTTGAGATAAACATACTCGTATCTTGTTCGAGGGCGAGATTCATCAAAAGAATTTGACTGTATAAAAGGTGAAGTGCGCGCTAGTCAAATAACACAAAAGCGCACATTGGTGTGGCGTGTAACTGGGCAAACGGAGAAGCAACGGAAGCGGCATACCGGTACCGAAGGTCGACAGGTGAGTCATCCTTTTCTGTTATATATTGTCCGACGTATTGTGTCCTTAATTTATTCCGTGTGTTGTGCATTGGGCGAATTCACTTGCGAGTTGCTGCGGTGTGCGAGTGATCGCGTTTCATTTGTGTTGGGGTATTCTGTGGTATAACCTCGACCGTGTCGCCCTGCTCAAATCTGAGCATAGCTGGGCTAAAACGTGCAGGTAGACTGGCGCCCAACCACAGTTTTTTTTAAAACTGTTAATTTATTTTCGTCTGCCCATACCCCGATAATTTGAGAGCACGTTACAGACTATCATGGGTGGAAAAATTGTTGGCAAAGTGTTTTGAAGCTATCATTAGATTTAGTATTTTTTTTATTTTTTTATTTTTTTATTTATTTTTTTGTTTTATTTGAAAAGTTACTGATAATTAAATTTGTTTACAAAGTAGGCACTTAAATTTACGCTTAAGCATACGACATTATAAATTAAAATAAAAAAATAATAGGAACAATCAGAAGCTAGTTAAGCTTGTGTAACGAAATTGACTGACATGAGTGGGTTGCGAAAACCAAAATTGAATGTCTTTCGTTACTGAATTAAATTATTTCAACCATCCAGAGCTTCGGTATGGTACTTGTTTTGCCAGCTAAGGCTCAAGGATTGGCATGATATTTCCGAAGTTGGATAGAAGCTAGTTGAGACCATGAAAATAATTCAATGGATTTATGTAACTCCATTTTATCTTAAAAGGTAATAATATTTAAATTGAGAGAGAAAAAAAAATTATTAATTACTTGAAATGGTAGCAAGAACGACCAAGATCTCAATGATTTTAATTACGTTAATTTTTTTTTTAATTTAATGTTAATTATAGTAAAATAATTTAATTATAGTCCAAAAATTAATTTAATTTTGATTTACACAAAAAAAATTGAGAGTAAAACTTGAATTACAAAAAAAAAACTATAAAATATAGAATATATAATATAGAATATAGATCTTTGCAACAAAAACACAAATGAATATGTGGTTCTAAATTTTTACACCCAACTAATATTAATCGCCCCGGTGGCAAAGTGGTCGGGTTCGATTCCCGGTGGTGAAAAAATTTCACGGCTGGTTTAGGATCAATGAATTAATCACTCATTATCCGAATTGAAAATATGATTATGAAACCTCATTTGAGGCGCCCAAATCCCTTGATGGGATAAAGTACAAAAAAGAGAGAGAAATATTAACCATCATGGTTGGTCCTTCACCAAAAAAGAAATAACAGAAACTTTCAATACACTTTTCACGTAAAAAAATGTAATTTTACAATATCGTTCCTTGTCGTAAATTTTTTTTATTTTTATTTTTTAATTATTCTTAATTTATGTATACCTCCAATTAACAAAATTAATATTAAGTAATAATTTACATTTTTTTAATTTAACTAATTAACAAATTTCACCGAAACACTACTGTGTGTTGTCGAGTTAACATGAGCCTCACAAGAGATAATAACTGACTGTCCCCCTCAGTGGTGATTGCCACGATATTTATACGATTGCTGTTGCGGGGAAACAAACAGCTGACCTTGATTCGTTCTCGAATCCAACTACAAAGGTAGAACCCATGGCAGTACGCCGTTAGCTACAATGCTAACGAAACATTAACGTATTGACTGCCAGGATTTTATTCACCACTCTCATGAAATGTATAGAGAAAAAGAAAAGTAAAAAAAAATGGAACAACCCCGGGGCGTTACACTTGTTTCAACTGTATCAACAAAAAATGAAATTTATAAGATATTAGAGTGTTACATTTTCTTTTATCTATTATTTTTTATCTGAGACGTGAGCACCTCACGGAAAATGTAACAAAAAGTAACATACAAAAGATTCATATGGAAAAATGAAAGAAGTTATATATATATAAATTATATGAAATGAGTTGATGAGAAAGGAGGCACATATGTATTTAGAAACTAGAAAACAGAAATAACTATGACAATCATTAAATCATAACAGGATAATATAGCATCCCTTACAAAAACAATAAAATAAATGTAACTCAATTGAAGTTTATACTAAATTAATCCTAAACCAACAAAAACAAAAATTAATGAGAGTGTATTGGTTTAAAGCAGTCATTTAGGCAAAGCCGAATATTTCTATTTAATAATTATTTTTTATTTAAAAATAAAATTTATTTATTTATTTAAACAATCAAATTTATTTGAGCAAAAAACATGACAATATAATACATATTTTAATAGAGCCATATGTACTATATACACGACAAGTAACAACCCGATTAAAATTATTCATTCTAATGGAGGTCGCACATCTAAAACGACATTCAATTGAAGAACGGAATTTCTTAGTAAATTTGATTCTAAGAAAATTCACATCTCAAGATTTTCACCGTTCGGCAAACTTGCCACTATAATATTTTGGTAGACCTATATGTGCACTAAACTTGTGCCAACCCGTTTAAAATTCTAATAGTGTTTGCATATCTAAAATGACATTCAATTGATAAACGGAATTTCTTACTAAATTCGATTCTAAAAAAATTCATATCTCAAGATTTTCACCGATCGGCACACTTGAATTTTCTTAGAATCAAATTTACTAAGAAATTCCGTTCTATTGAATGTCGTTTTAGATATGCAAACACTATTAGAGTTTTAAACGAGTTTGCACAAGTATAGTGCACATATAGGTCTACCAAAATATTATAGTGGCAAGTTTGCCGATCGGTGAAAATCTTGAGATATGAATTTTCTTAGAATCAATTTTACTAAGAAATTCCGGTTATCAATTGAATGTGGTTCTAGATATGCGAGTCCCATTAGAATTTTAATCGGGTTGGTACAAGTATAGTGCACAGATAGGTCTACCAAAATATTATAGTAAGTTTGTAAATTTCCGAAAATTATCAGAAATTAAATTTCTAAGAATCAAGATTTCTTGGAAATTGCGGGTTCCACAAGAATGTCGTTATAGGTACTTAACATACTTAAGAATTGTATGTTGTTTCGCACAAGTAGAGTACATGTATAGGAATTTAAATCATCTATCTTTTTTTAATTTTGAGCACTTTGAATTAATAAAATGCATAATACTACTTTTAATTTTTTTTTTTTACTAAAATCTGTGAACGATGTTTAGTTATTTCTGCGTAACATAATTTCTTCACAACTTTGCTGTTATTAGAATAATGAATTTTAATCAAATTGAACCGAAATAAACATTATGAATTTCGAAGAATTTTATAATCGTCCGTGAATTTAATTTGTTTAAGAATTTTTTTTTCGGCTTTTCGGACAAAATATTATTTTAATGGACACCCATACAATGTTTACGACTATTTTAGTCGCAGAAAACAAAGAGGCCATTTATTAACAATATTTCTACCACAAAAGTAGAAAAAATGCACTCCCCTCCCCCAAACCTTTAACCCCAGGTCGTACTTGTGTACACAAAGAACACAAACCCTTGCAAAAATGAGAACTCCCTTAGGTAGCTTCTTGGCAGCTTGGTTTCGTACTGATAAAAAGTTGGTCTACTCATCAGGTTGCAACGACCAAACTGCAAAAATCCAACTCTTGCTTTGTACCGATAATACAAAACAAGAACATATCGATCTAGCGAATTATATATCACTAAATCAGAAACCACAGGAAATTCTCACTATGTATGTGTAACAAGCCGTCGTAAACATTGTATGGGTGTCCATTAAAATAATATTTTGTCCGAAAAGCCGAAAAAAATTCTTAAACAAATTAAATTCACGGACGATTATAAAATTCTTCTTAATTATATGTGTTGGCTTGTTACACATACATAGTGAGAATTTCCTGTGGTTTCTGATTTAGTGATATATAATTCGCTAGATCGATATGTTCTTGTTTTGTATTATCGGTACAAAGCAAGAGTTGGATTTTTGCAGTTTGGTCGTTGTAACCTGATGAGTAGACCAACTTTTTATCAGTACGAAACCAAGCTGCCAAGAAGCTACCTAAGGGAGTTCTCATTTTTACAAGGGTTTGTGTTCTTTGTGTACACAAGTACGCCCTGGGGTTAAAGGTTTGGGGGAGGGGAGTGCATTTTTTCTACTTTTGTGGTAGAAATATTGTTAATAAATGGCCTCTTTGTTTTCTGCGACTAAAATAGTCGTAAACATTGTATGGGTGTCCATTAAAATAATATTTTGTCCGAAAAGCCGAAAAAAATTCTTAAACAAATTATGAATTTCAATTACACATTTGTTAATGTAATAGTTTTGTAAAATAGCCTAAATGTTTGCAAACCACTAATATACATCTTCACATTTTATTTTATTTTGTATTATAGTATAAACTTCATACTTCTCAGTAGAAGTTTGAAGTTTTTCCTAAATTAGTACTAACCGCCATTTTTACAATTTAGGATAAACTTCATTGGCATTAAATGTAAGCAGTATGAAAATTAATAATAATAAAATTTAAAATTTAAAAATACTTTTCTAAATCATTGAAGTGATCAAAACCAAAAATCAAACACTTCAATTCTTTTAAAAATTTTGCCATTGTACTTTCTGACTTTACTTGACTGGGTAGTAAGTTATATAGATAGGGTGCCATAATACTATAAAATCTAAGATAGTATTCCTTCCGAGTAAAATTAATAACACATAGATTTTTAACTCTCAAATCATACTGATCAATAGATCTTACTTTTACGTAACCACACCTCACGTAAAAAATTTGCAATACTTTATAAACGTATCGATAACGTAACGGTAGAATTTGAGCTGACTTGAATAATGGAAATGATGTAACCGTTGATTTTTTAAAAAAACATGACGCGAATGACATATTTCTGTAAAGTTATGACAGGATTCAAATTATGAAGATAAATACCACCCAAGCAGCTAATGCATACTCGATTTTCGAATTAAATTATGCAAAGTAAATGGATTTAAGAATGCGCTGAGGACATATTGATCTTAGAAGGTAAAACTGGCGAAGTGAAACCCGAATTTTCTTACAAATGTTGCCACCATGCTCAGAGAATTTCAATTTGCTGTCCAAAATAATACCTAAGTATTTAATTCCATACGAAATTTATACAAATTTACAGCTCCCATTCCTTGGTGAACGATCCGTTCGTGTTAGAGGCTGCATCACACAATACAAAATAAAAAAAAACTTGGGTTGTTCTGGTTTTATTGCTCTTTTTTATTTCATCGCATTTAAATGCATTGCGTTTGCCGTTGCATTTAACCATTCGAGAAAGCTTTGTAGCAGATATCTGAAACGAACACAGCAATGACTAAACCTTCAAAAATTATTACCTATTTTGCCTCACAATTTCACATTTTCATTTAAGGTATAGTTGGTTGCTGTTTTCCTAGCGTCAATTGGGTTTTCAATTGGATATTCTAAGGATTCTATGTTTTTCTTTTCAGACACATAATAATAGTAAATCAAGGATTAAGTTAATTAAATTACTATAATGGTATTAAATAAGACTTACCGATTATTACAACTGATCACTAAACTAAATTGAACAAGAATGGATATATATTTACTGTTGTAGTATAACTATGTACTTACAATAAAATACAGTTATTTATTCAATTCACGAAAAATAAGAAGTCGAAAGATTGCAAATATTATCTAGTAATTTATTATTGTAATCGATGAGGAAGGTTTATTGATTGGACCAATCTACATTTTATTAGTTAAATGTGATGAATGTGAAACTTTAAATGTGAAAAGTAGAACAAGACTGAATAAAATGTTAATAAACAGTAATTTATAAATCGTTACTAAAAAGTAAAAAATAACGATAAATTAAAATTAGCGCGCATTTTTGGAATAGGGTTTGATTGCTACTCAATTTTTCTTAAACATATAAATGCAAAGAAATAGACACGATTTGCAACGACTTATGGAATAGATTGATTTTGCTTCCAAGACTGTGTCCGAATTGTGTGATAAATATTTTCTACCTCAAATATTTGACAGTAACGTGAAAAATTTTTCCTTCCGGTAATTTTTATCAAGTTGCTGCCCGAATTCTGTGATAATTTTTTGGTAAAAATTCCCACCCTCACTTTTAATTTTAATTTGAAAATATTGATTTTAATCATGATAAGATTAAGATTAAGTTGTACATTATTAAAAACACTTGAAATCATAAATCCAGTTATATTTATTTAATTATAACTTTGTACTGAATTATTTAAAAAACGAAATGCAATGATATTGTGGAATATTTAACCTTAAGTCAATTTCTTTTACATAATAAACAGCTTCTAATCATAATCAATGCCCTAAACAAGTACATTCGATAATTTCCATCCGATTAAATTTTCACTTATCTGTCAAAAATTATTATGCTCTTAGACTATGATAATTCGTGTGTCTTCGATATTTTCACAATGTTTGTACTAAAAAATATTTATTATACAATTCGGACACAGTCTAAGTATAGTTGGAATAGAATCTCTTTGCGTCCAAACATGGTTTCCAAGTATTATTTTTGATGGAGTAACCCGATTTAGTGTCAATATTAATTATGTAAGGTTATAGATTTTTATCCGTTGAACAAAACCCAATCACTATCTCCATTTATTAAAAAATGGAATAGAGACCGGTTTGCTTCTAAACGAAACAACTCTATATTCTATTTTTAATTTTCAGGTTCATCGCTTACTCTTCTCAAAAATGATTTGAATGTAAGTCTTTTGTTTAATAATAATATTTATGGTATTTAGATTCTTTTTAAAATACCACTCTATTTTAAATACCAAAGATATTTATAAGTAAAAAAATCTTGTCCAAGATTACTGCGATTTAACTTTAAAATCAAAAACTTTGGAAAACGCACTTTTAAACAAAAGATTTACATTAAAGCATTTTTGAGAAGAGTAAGCAACGAACCCGAAAATTTCATATTCAATGTTTTATCTCTCTGGCAATCGGTAAAATCTCAAGAATTTTCATATTACACTCAATTATGTTCTGTCTCGAATAACAAAAATCTAAGAGATTTCCGAGCATGTGGGTAAATAAGATTGGTTTCATACATCAATTACTAGTTCAGAACCACTTCGAACGTCTCCGAGCAATTCATAGTGTGTTTTGTTGTAAAAATATTTGTGATTATTAAAAAATTTCAGATATTATTATGAAAGTTCAATATTTGAGTGTTTTTTCAATTCTAGGTACTTATAGGCCACAGAGTATATTTTGTTATTTTGGCATAAACTTCACTCCGATTGTCTGCTATCCGATTCAGTTAATCTTATTCTGACACTAAAATGCAATTTACTAGCGTTTGTTATGCCAATCAAGGATAGTTTTATAATCACTTTTACGCACAGAGAAAAAATTAACTGGTACATATTCTTGATGAGTGCGAACTATAATTTTTCGCTTACCAGAAATTTATATCATAAACATTAATTTGTTTTCACATATCGTAATGCATCATTTCCTAATGAACATATAATTCATAATTTATCTAACCACATAAATGTAACAGAATCCCAACCACAAACACCATCAGTTCAGTATATTATAAGAAGATATATGAAAATAACACAAAAGTTAATTGAATAAAAAAAACGAAATCAATGTAATGCATGTTATACCAAAATAACGTATATACATCTTATCATTAAGTTCTATTACTGGCATTAACTATATACATAAAATAACAATTACGATACAAAATTACTGATAAAAAAGATAAACGAAAAGTGGAAAAATCTCTTATTTTCATGTAAATTTCTTAATAATCGCGAAAAATTTGCGCTTGCAACTAAATTCTACTATAGTCGATTCTGTGTATTATGGATTAGAATTTTACCACCCATGCACTTCATGAAATAATTTTACCACAATTGTTTTTATGTGCTGATAAATAAATGATGTTTTAGCTTTACTTTAATCTGTTTTATGGAAATACTTTTTGGTTTGGTTTCGAGTTAAAAATATATCATCAAATACAATGTGTTTGTGCTTATAGTGTAGTATAGCAAGGAAATCACAATATTTGTTCACTGAGCATTTATCATAAAATTAATTGGTATATGATTCGATTATTTCTGTACCATAAAAAAAGTAACGGCAGTTTAAATAAAACGAACGGAACATTAAATAAAATTTAGCTGATCCGAAATACTTCGATCTGGAAAATATTGACATCTTCATCGGTATCGAATATTACTTCAATATTATTTGACGTGAGCAATTAGATAAATCACATCAGTTATTTCATTGTAACAACGAAGAAACTCCTCTTAACATCCAAGCTGCAAATGGTTACCTATACAGTCAGTAATAACTATGGCTCGCAACTCTATAAACAATCTAGCAGAATATCTCCGTGGTATGTAAGTTACGAATAAATATTGAGTGTCCATCCGAAACGATTACATTTTTTTTGCCGCCTTTTAGGCGAATATTGAGATCAACACTAAAAAATATTTTGCATAAAGATTTGGATTTATTCTCCAAAACAATTGAATTAATACAAGAGGTCGTTTGCTGCGCTGTACGCATGCAAATAAGATTCGTTGCTTGATAATGACAACCCTGATTTTTTTAAAAGAGTTACGAAGCTCATTTTCACTTAAGTGGATATGTAAACAAACAAAACAGCCGCTTCTGGGCGGTAGAAAATATTTAACAATTACCATTACATCCCGTGAAAGAGACGGTATATTGTGCAATTTTTAACCTGGAGGGGTCTTTATGGGGACCAAATCCTGATGAAAATCCGAATGGTTCAGCTGCTACAGTCACTGGCTAAAGTTATGGGTCGTTAAGTGAACAAGTGGTTCGAACAGGACGAATAATAAGTTAATTCTGAAATCTGGTGATATCGATTGATCTCCACGGTCACCCGATTTAACTGTTAGTGATTTCTTTTTTATAAGAATATCTTAAAAGTTAAATTAATGCAAATAAACTAGATAAGATTGAACAACTTAAAAGGAACATTAGAGAAGAAAACACCACGATACAGGGTGAAATGTGTGAAAAAGTGAAGAAAAATGTAATCAAAAGAGCCCGCATGTGTAAGGCCAATAAACGATCTGGAAACATTAAATCTATTTTCCTATATTTAAAATTTTTTTATAGGCAACAAAGTAGTAAACCTTACTGGACACCCTCGACATATGTCAAAGTATGCACGAACGTATGAGGTCGCGCGTGGGAAACATCAACTACTCTTCTACCCAAAACAGCCATCAAAAACTTATGTGTTTTTCTCTCAGTATTTCAAACCTTCCTCCAACTCTCAGAGTAGTTTTCGCGCCGACCGATCAAAAACTGGCCAGTGTTTTCCATGAGGATGTATATTGAACAGGCCTCCTCTCGAAAACCCGTTGTTAACAGAAATTTGTATCAATCTAGTTTTCTTTATTTTTAAACGGTCGCTTCACCAAGTGCTCAGCCTGGGGGGGGGGGGTCTTTAAATTTTTAAAACACTAGATTGATCTGTTAGAGATGCATACAATACCAAGTTAACATGGAATGTTAACTTAATCGCTGCCGAGTAAAATACAAAGAGACCTTACAAACGTGGGGACGACCCATCTGAGAGATGTCTCTTACTAGCCGGGCTATAATAACACCGGAATGTAATAATAGCAAACACAGGGATAAAAAACATTATGGTATTCATTAAAGCTTAATATCCTTTACATGTTAGATACCTAGAACCTGACCCCAATCGTTTCCCAATTCGTAAGCAACATTTCCAACGGGTCTTAGTACACATGCTTTCTGAAATTTTGGCGATAACTTTTGGCAGAGAAATTTTTGGTGGCGTCGCTTTGCATGAAGGTTCGCGCAAACACCTTTTGCCCAATCTTAAATATCCTCGGTGTACTACGCTGGTTATAAGTTTTGACATTTTTTGGTACGCAGATTTTAAATGATGAAGAATACTATTTTGGGCAAGATTTTGTCGGTCAGCATTCGAAATTCCCACGTCATTACCTCCTAAGTCTCGTAGTACATGAATTAATTCATATTGCGAGCCATGACCAACACTACAAAATGTGGTGACATTTTATTAGTTTGGTGAACCGCAGCTAAAATCGAACGATTCACTCGCTCCGACATATTTGCTTGTGGCGAATATTTTGGTGTTTTAATGTGTTTCACACCAAATTCGTCCAATAGAGCTTCATTGTCGCTAATTATGTATTCGGGGACCGAGAAAATATCAAACACTTGTTGTTTTAAAAATTTTATAACATGTTTTGTGTTAGCAACTTTCATTGGCGGGAATACTGATCTAGCACCACAAATTAGTGACAGTTTTCGTGCTTAGTCTGGCAAAACATTTTCTGATCCTTTCCTATATACAATTTAAAAATTTTGAAAATTAAAGCCCTGCAGTTTTAGACACAACCGTGCAAGTCTACCAGTTAAATCTTTTTGGTTCATAAGAAAGGTCAAACTGGCATGATCTGTGATAATCAAAAATTCAAAACCTTCCACATGTGGAAGGATATACAATTTTTTTCACACTGGATATAAAATTTTCGAGTGAAATCTGGATGGCAAAGAATGGGTGCTGATGACAATGCTTCTTTCAGTTTCTGAAATGATTCTTGTGCAGAATTAGTCCAAAGGAACCTTTTCGGTTACTTAAGCAAATCGGTCAGTGAGCTGGCTAAATCAGAATAATTTCGGATAAATCTCCTATACCATCCTGTCATACCTAAAAAACGTCTCAATTGCCGAATGGCTTTTGGTGCAGAATATTCGTTAATTGCGGCGACTTTACTCATGTCTGGTTTAAGGACTCCGTTCCCAACAACATAGCTCAAATATTGAATCTCGCGCAGCACAAAATTATTCTTTTCGACGTTAATCGTAAGATTTGCTTTTGATAGTAATTTTGCCACTTTACTTAAGAGCTCGAGATGTTTGTCGAAAGCTTCCGTTGTAACCAGCAAATCATCTAAATAGACGAAAATTTTATGATGTAACTCATGAGGAATCACTTTATCCATAAGCCTGCACAGTGTCTGAGGGGCGTTACACAGCCCGAAAGGCATCACCGTAAACTGATATAGGGGTCTACCGGGTACGAAAAAAACTGTTTTATCTCTTGATGTCTTTTCTAAAGGAATTTGCCAAAAAGCGCTTTTAAGCTCTATACTGGAGATAAATGTAGTTTTATCTAGGCGTGCAATTAATCCTTCAATATTAGGCAAGGGATAGGCAGCTTTAACCGTAACAGCATTCACTTTTCTCGTGTCAAGGCGCAAACGGGTTTGCCGTTTGATTTCATTACAACTGTGACACCATAACACCTAACGCGATCATACGATCGTATTCGTCGTAAATCTCCTTCTGCTTCGCTTCGCAGGAGATATCAGGTAATGTCGCTGTTTAACAGGTTTTGCATCACCAACGTCAATCGAATGAGATAAAATATTAGTTTTACCCAACCCGAGAACAGAACAAGAAGGAAATTTCTTTACGACTAGATCAAGTTTAGAAGTTCATTTAATTTGTGGAAAACTTTGTTGGAAGGTACTTCGTCGGTTACTTCTGCAACATAGTATCGAGAAATGTCAGATGGAATGCGAATTATTAAAAACCGAATGCAACCCAAAAATCAATTCCCAAATACAACTTTTGACTGAAGTTTAGAGCTACATGTAAATTTAATGTTTTAGTTTGGCCCATAAATGTTAATTGCGTTCGAATATAATTCAAAATAGATACTGAGAAACCACTTGCAGTTTTAACCGATGATGGTAAGTGACGAAAGTATCGAGTAACCCAACGCATTTGATTCCGAAAATCTCGACCTCTGCGTATGGCCGCCCATCTCTGGAATCATTAATAAATGATTCGGTCAAAAGACGTTTAATTTGTTTACGCTTTCGCCAATAGTTTATATCACGTTTCAATTTCCGATTCATAATTGATGCTCGCGATAAATTGTAATGATCGTCCGAATCAATTACTCGATTTAGGTCTTCCGGTTCTGGTTTTCTTTTATATGTTGGTGCTGGTGCCGAGACATTCGCTTGCTCCGTTCTGGCTGCAGCAGTTCCCGAATTTTGCTTGCAAAAACTGCAATTTGGTTTTAACGTCCCTGACGACCCACATCCAAAATAGAATCTGTGTTTCAAGGGTAGATTGCAATTTTTGAATATATGATCAGATATAGGTAACAATTCCAACATCCTTCAGGAATGTTGGTATTTTGCGGTTTATGAAATAAATTATTAACAGGTCTGAATTGTTGTTTCGTGTTAAGAGCGCAAACTTCATCGTTGTAATCCCAAGAACAGTCATTTGACTCGTTAACCAACGTTTCTTGATTACCGTCTATCTCATTAATTTGACGACGAGCCTGACACATTACTTTCGGAACGAATCTAGTTCTAGCCCAAGTATCTTCATAAGAGTATATACATTAATTGGGTATCTCGTAGAGAATCTTCAAATGTTAAGGAAATTGATAACATATCGCTATAGAAATCTTGAAAGGACTCATTATATATTTGTTTCCTTGAATCTAGCACGTGACGTAAATCTTTGTCAGTTTGCCGATCCTGAAATACATATTTTAATAATATCTTCTTTTAACTTTTCCCAAACCGCTCCGAGGTTTCTCTCGATATACATCCAATACCATTCAGCGGCAATATCTTTTAGTACGTATAGCTAATATCAGTCAGAAGATGGCTACATGGTACTTTATTGGCATTCGCTAAATGTTCCAGTTTGAACATAAATCTTTTAATTGGTGGACCTTCGGGCGAACCATCAAAAGAAATGTTCCACTTTGACAAATTACACTGAAGGTGATTTGATTTTTGCCCGAAATTCAAGGCCTCGTTGCGATTAGTTATAGGTTTAGAATTTTCATGATGGGATAATTTTTTGTTCAATTTGGGATTCTCTTTATGATTGATTGTTCATTGCTCGACTTATGACAATCTGTTTTCGAAACCTGATTTCAAGTAGCACCTTCTTTTACTCGATCGATTGACGAGTAATCATCATCAGCTTCGAAAACACTTTCTACCGTAATTGAGTTTTTCCGCGATTTTCTAATGACACATTCAATTCGAATTCTTTATTAATGGTTTTGGTATTAATATCCATAATTGTTGTTGTTGTATTTAAAAGATCCTCTACTTCACCGGAAATAACAGAATTAATAAATCTTATTCTTTTAACCGAGATTCTATATGCTTTAAGCGTGCTGAAAAACGAATAAACTGGTTTGTGTCAATAGTAGAATATGCTGTTTTAATTAGGGAGTACACACATTTCATCGTACTTTTCAAAGTTCTCAGTTCCCTATTTGGATCTAGTTTAGCAGAATCATGAGGTAGGTTTGGAACTAGAACAGAGTGTTTGTTTTCGATATCTATCTGTTCTTTTAACTTTTGTAGTTTTTCTAATGGTGAGCCATCTATAAATCGAAGAGTACATTCGATCTAGAACTCGTCGTATTCTAAATGTTCGACATCCATTGCACTACACGAGTAGATTAATAAAAATATTGATAATTGAAATGAAATTATTCGAAAATATACTCGTATAAGATTAAATTAATTATAAAATGTAAAGTAGTAGGTCGTTTTTTTTTTTAAATAATTTGGAAGGAAATCCACTTAATAAAATTTTATAACCGAATACAAATATGTGAAACTGTGATCTGTGGTAAACAAACAAAAAAATATTGTGCAATATTGAAAGAATAATTGTTAAGCAAAAACCAAAATAACTAATAAACCAAAACAAAAACTGTTAATGATATAATAAATATTTAATTGCAAAATCAACAAATCATTAAAGCTGGGAACCAAAAAATGGCGAAGTACTTCGCGATCAATAATTTTTATTTCAATGGTAGGTATAGTTACGAGTATTGATAACTGTGGATAAACCGATTGCAAATGAGATGATAAAAATTAAAAGGATTTAGGCAGTCGAAACAGTAGCACTGGATGCACTTGTCGATAAGTGATACTGTTATTTTGATAATTACAATTCATATCTTCATACTAGAGGAACGCTGAAATCAAAAAACAAAAAACTGAAATAAGGGAAACAGTGTATTTATTATGAAGATCCGAAAAAAATATCACCATGAATCAGAATAGTCGTATTTTCATAAACAAATTCAAACGTAAGAACCTACGGACATGTTAATGATAACGACTAGTCTTATTCATTTTGATAAAATATTTGAAAAAAATAACGTTGAATTTAGGGGATGAAATTGAAATTTAATTAATTATTTGTTCTTCACAAAAGAAGCCGTTGAAGTCAAATAAACCGCGAATTGGGAAAACAACGTGTTATTATGAAAAACCGTTTCGAAAACAATTTAGACAAAGAAGGAACATACAACAAACTCAAATAACGTAAGAATCTACGCAAATGTTTGTGTTTGTCAGTTGTATAATTATTTCGAAAAAAAAGATAAAATTTCCTGAAGGTTCACAATATCAAAAAAAAAAAATATGACTGAATAACTGAAAATAGGAAAATTGCTTTTACAAGTCCTTTGTTTGTGCACCACTGTAACGAACAGGCCTCTTCTTGAAAACCCGTTGTTAACAGAAATTTGTATCAATCTAGTTTTCTTTACTTTTAACGGTCGATTCACCAACTGTTCAGCCTGGAGGTCTTTAAATTTTTAAAACACTAGATTGATGCATACAATACCAAGTTAACATGGAATGTTAACCTAATTGCTGCCGAGTAAAATACAAGGAGGCCTTACAGACGGATTTGGAATATTGGTAGAGAACAAGTTTCTCTGTTTAAATTAACAACGTCTGGATCTACATGTAAAATCGTAATCCAAGGATCTGTATCAAACTGCTTTGAAATAACATTTGGTGTTTGACTGGGCGCTCGAGAAACGTGGTAAGGAAAACCAACATTGATAGATCGCGCTGTACATTTAATAAATTAGGGTAAATTCTAGGATTTACAGATGATATCGTGCTTCTTGGCCGAAGACCTTGTGATATCATGGAGAGTTTCGTAAACCGCTCGATCGTTACGCAAGAATACTTGGGTTGGAGCATCCCACGGAAAATCTTAGAATAGGCCATCATAATTTTGATAGCGTTGAAAATATTAATGCTTCGGTGAGTAATAATGTCGTCAAATGATATACGATGTATGATATTTTTGTATTATGCTTGTAACATGACTGGAGGATCTGGAATCTTATTTTGATAAGGAATTAAAAAACCCAGAATTATTGCTTGTTCGTGCTCATTCCCGAGCTGTGAAGTCTCCTCGAAGGGAAGTTTTAGTTTGTACCAATAAATTAAGGTCCTTCATTCTGAGTTACAACGACTTTTACAATCAAACGACAACCCGTCTGAAGAGCCTTTTACTATTATAATTTCTAGATTACGGCACGTACAATTCCGACTAGCTCGAATGTCTTCTTCTAAAACAGTTCAAGCTTCAGCTACCAATTAATCAGAGTCGTGTCAAGCAATTTTGAATCTTATTCCTAAGCTCAGAGATGCTAATTCATTAGACACTTCCTTATAAACTTTGAATTGCCTAAATATTGAGGAATATAAAGACGATCAACGAAATTCTGTTCAGCTTGAAGATAGTAAAAACCTTCTCGAGCGTCATGAGATTCGGGAAGAAAGTCCCAAGCATGTTGGTTTTAAAAATCCAGTAGAAGAGCATCGTGCCTCTGATATGAGAACCCTTGGTCTTCCCTCGTTCAAATCTGATTATGCGACCTCATTCTCTAATGCATCTCAAACTGTAATTCGACCTTCTGGACCTCAATCAAGTGTAATCGTGACATCGTGTTCTGATTCGGTTCCTTTTATTCCATTTACGAGCAGGCCACCAGCGATATGTGCTAACAATGTGCCTTGGGTACCTGAAACTCAAGATAACACATCGACAATGAACCAAAGGCAGCCTGTGACCTCTCGAAACATGATACCATCGACATCTATTAGTACTAATTATAACGATCGTGTGCCTCTTAACTTTTATAACACGGATTATCAACTACCTCCGCAACCATCCCACATGTTTCCAATTAATCCATATAGTCAATACGGTCCTAATTTTGATCGTTTGGCACCTACAATCGACAATCAGAAATGGAATATAATATCTTTTGATGGTTTCACTTTCAGTAGTTCTAGTGGCATATCAATCCAAAAATTCTTCTTTAGAGTAGAGTTGATGGCGGAAACTCATGGCATTTCACCTAATCTGTTAGTTCACAACGTCGGATCTTTGTTTCATGGAATCGCCCGTGAACACTATTGGATTCTGCTAGAGCGAAATAGAAAATGTACTTGGAATGAATTAAAAGCAGGGTTTTTGCGTCGTTTCCAAGACAACCGTACCGATACCGACATTAAAAATACTATTGATCAACGTAAACAGAAAAACAAGGAGGCGTTTGTAGATTTTTACTACCATATACTGAGTTTGGCTCTTCCGTTAAGAACCGCACTATCAGAATCAGAACTTATCGATGTATTAAGCAAAAATATGTGGCCTGAACTCAGAGTTGCTATTGTTGGAGAGATATTCCCATCTGTATCTTCTATGGTAAATAGATGTGTTGCTATAGAAGATACTTGGAAAAACATGAATTACAATCGTTTTCTCGTAACGTTCTTGAGATCATGCCAACGTTTTTACCCTCTCAGCAATATAATTACCCTCAGTCGGCTCATAATTTTCAACATAGGCCACCTAATCGGACTACGAACGTCAGCTTACAGACTACGGTCCCCGCTCAAAATAATCATAATCACCAACCTAACATGAGACCACCGATACTTTGCTGGAATTGCGGATACCCACTCCTTGATAATCTACCATACTGTGCAAATTGTCATTGGAAACCGGAAAACCTACAGTTGGAAATGAGAGTCCCTGGTAGTCCCCATTTCCAACATTCAACTACGATGCCTCTCAGGCCAAATACAGAGGAAGTGGCTTCAAACACCGATCCCGAACTTTACTACAGAAGAGCAAGAAAGTAACTTTCAAACTTCCGGCAACGTCCAATGCGGCAACTAATACTCCTTTTCATTCCACATCCCATAAACATAGATAAATTAGGTACTTTCGTAACAAAAGATTACTCCATCAGAAATTAACTAATGCCATTTTTGAGTTGTGTATTGAACTCTGAAGATAATCGACCTTACGCTCTGGTGAAAATTACAGGTACCAACATCCGCGGTCTTTTAGATAGTGGCGCGACTATTAGTGCGTTAGGTAAACACGGACTTGAGTTTGTTGAGAAACATCAATTCCAACTTCATCGTTTAGATGCTTCTGTACGGACGGCGAACGGGGCTAAACAATCAGTGCTTTATTTGTCCCAATTACTTACAACGACATGACATTACAATTTCAACTCTTTGTAATACCTGAGCTACACCAAGAGTTATATCTTGGATATGATTTTTGGACTATGTTTGGTTTGAAACCAACAATCGTAGAAGAGATACACGAGAATCCTACAAGTGATACCCCTATTTCGAAACATCACGTATTAAATCCTGACCAGTCATCCCGACTATTAAAAATAATTGAACTGTTTCCCAGTTCCCAAAAACTTGGTCTGGGTAA
Source organism: Nephrotoma flavescens (assembly GCA_932526605.1). Taxonomy (NCBI): domain Eukaryota; kingdom Metazoa; phylum Arthropoda; class Insecta; order Diptera; family Tipulidae; genus Nephrotoma; species Nephrotoma flavescens. The sequence continues at coordinate 35,678,036 of OW052220.1, read as the reverse complement.
AACTTCGGTAAAATACGGGAAAATTAGGCTTTGCCTCGATGCCCTCAAGTTAAATATTATCGACTTAAAGGACACGTTCTGGCAGGTCCCACTTGACCCCGAGTCGATGGAAAAAATAGCTTTTACTGTGCCAGGACGCCCGCTTTACCATTTCACCGTAATGCCGTTTGCATAGAGTGATTCAACACCACTTACATGAGTTTTCGTATACCTCGATGATCTTCTCATTAAACGTCCCCACATTCGATGAGCACCTGTCTCTCCCGGCCGTTGTAGCATCTCGGTTAGCAGCAGCGGGTCTCACAATTAATGTGGAAAAAAATAAGTTACTGAGAGAGATCGATTATCTGGGTCATGCAGTTGGTGAGGGCACTCTGCGACCAAACCCGGAAAAGTTGAGAGCCATTGCAGAGTATCCCGTGCCAAAAACTGTACGTCAAGTGAGGAGGTTCCTGGACATTTGTGGGTGATATAGGCGTTTTATTGACCAATATTCTTCGAATTCCACTCCTTTGACGAATCTACTAAAAAAAGAATCGAAAATTTCTTTGGTCAGAGGAGTCTAAAACGCTTTCGATGCCTTAAAAGTAGCACTTACAACTGCCCCTGTGCTCAACACTGCTGAGTTTACAAGACGGTTTTACATACAGTGCGATGCCAGTTCTACCGTAGTTGGTACCGTGTTGTTTCAGAAGACAGATAAAGGACAGGAAAAGCCAATTGAATACATGTCACATAAGCTCAATTCAGCGCAACGTCATTATAGCGTGACAGAGCTGGAATGTCTGGCAGCTGTTTTGGCCATAAAAAAATTTAGAGCCTATGTCGAAGGAATGCTTTTCACGTTAATGTCTCAGAAAGATTTAACAGGGAGGTTAGCGCGGTGGAGCATTAAATTGCAAGGCTTATTGATTTCGATATCGAATACCGAAAGGAAACCCATAACTTCGTGCCAGATGCTTTGTCTCGCGTTTTTATGGATGAACTGGTGAGAATACTAAAAGAGGGTAAAGACTCGCCGCAAGTTGAAGAAAAACCAATTCACATTGATTTAGATTCTGAATATTTTCGAAGTGCAGACTATTTATCGCAAATTAATCAGGTCGAAACGTCCACAAATAAAACTAATTTAAGGGGTATTAATGGGTCGTAAAGGACCAATTTGTATGGATGGGCAATCGGGGACGCCTGAGTGGAAATTAATAGTTTCCGAACCTCTTCGATTGGGTCTAATTAAGGCCGCCCACTCCCCACCTACCACCGCTCATTTTGGTTCGTTTAAAACGATAGATTTACAAAAACGTTATTTCTTCTGGCCCAGCATGATGAGATATCCGACGTTTTGTTGCTTCCTGCGATATTTGCAAATGTACTAAAGCACCTAATTGTCACACCGTGGCAAAGAATATATTTAGATTTTTTAGGACCTTATCCGAGAACGCGTGCGGGAAATTATGTGTTTGTCGACCATTATTCCAAATTCGTAATTACTCGAGCAGTGCGTCAAGCTACCGCAGATGAAGTCGTAAAGTTTCTAGAAAAGAACATATTTCTAATGTTTGGGGTCCCAGAAACCATTGTAACAGATAATGGGCGACAATTTGTGGTTCACACCGTTCAGCCTTTATTAAAAAAATATGGAGTATCTCACGTCTTTACCGCTAAATACTCTCCCCAAAGTAACGCCTCGGCGCGAGTAAATACGACAATTCTAGCTTCCTATACATTAACGAGAACCATAAATCCTGGGATAAACATCTCGAAGCTGTTACGCAAGCCATTGGAAGCACAATTCACGAGTCGACAGGTTTTGCTACGCATCTATTAGTATTCGGACGGCATCCGATAATGCATGGTTCTTTGCATAAACTGCTACGGGGCGTGTACACCTCTACAGGCAATTACCTGCTTTTCGATCACAAACCTGACGAGTTACATAGGTTGACAAATAAGGTTCGTGAAAATTTCGCTAAAGCTCAATTAAAAGCTCACACTTCCTACAATTTACGAAGCCGAAAATCTAAGTTTTATGTCGGTCAAACTGTTTTTGTCAAGAATTTCGCCCAGAGCAACGCTGTTGCATTTTATTCTGCAAAATTGGCTCCGAAGTTCATATAATCTAAGATTACTCGTTTAATAGGAAATGTATCTTGCGAGGTGATGGATGAACAGGGTAATATTCTGGGGATATACCATTTCAAGGACGTTAAAACTTAATTTCGTTGTTTTCCTTTATTTCATATTATTATTAGTTATTGTTTTTCTTTTCTGTTACAAAAGAGGAAAAAAATAATTACCATTTACTTGTTGTTGATGCCCGGCTGAATGAGATCTCAGAGTGCGTTGGGTACCTCCCCACGAATGTAACGAAATTATTTTGTTCCATGTATTGCAAAAATTGGAAGGTTAAATATTCGTAATAACGAGTAAAAAATTCTTTGGTACAGACTATATTAAAAGAATGTAATGTATACTAAAAATTTCCCTATTGCGACCTCTGTATTCCCGGTTGATAATGTAGCAAAAACGAAAAAAAAAGATTATAAAATGGAATGCTGTTGCCGGATGTGGGAAGACGAGTTGTGGCAACGAGGACACAAACATCGTATAAAACGAGATCAAGAAGTTATTGTTTTTTTAATATCGGTGCTGGGATTATTTATTAATAAAAACGAACAAAATAAATACTCTTGAAACGATACCGAAGTAAAATAATTAATAGTCTAAAGTTATAAGATATTAAATTTAATACCTAAGTTAATTAATCTAAGATAATAATATTAAGTTTATATTGGTAATTAAAAATATTGATTGTGGAAAAAAATGAAAGATAACATAAGTGAAAAGCCATAATTGGTAAAGTAAAAATAAATAAAAAAAAAATAAAAAAAGTACTTAGTAATTATAACTAGTGCTAAAACTTAAACTTAATACTATTCTAATTATACCATTAAGTTAATTAATCCAACTTTGTAATAGTAAGTTAAAAACAAAAAAATACAATGAATGTGTAAAGACTTAAAAAAAAGACTAGTGATAAAACTTAAGCTAATATTATTCTAATTCTAATCTATTTATAAGAATAGTAAAGATAATTAAATATTTAACAATTTAATAATCGTAATAAAAATTTAATAGTAATAAATCAAAAGTAAAAATTAAAATTTCGCGATCAAATTATGAACGGCCATATGATCTACCATCATCATGTAATTTTTGGATACATCGCTTCGCATCGGATCCGCAACGAATACATGTAGTAACTGGTTTTTTTCATATTTTCTTAATTTAAGTTAATTTTCTTTAAATTCTTGTTTAAATTCATTTGTTTTTTTTTTCTCTCAATTATCCTTAATTTATTTAATTAATAATTCATTTTGGTGGTGGGAACCCTAGTGGAAAAAATCGAATATTTATACCAAAAAATTATACTGAGAAATACCAAAATCAATTTATTTTTGTATAAATGATTAGTTTAAATAGAAAATATACTTTAAATTGGTTAAAATTTAATATATTTATAGACCAAAATTTTGCTTAAATTACACATCTCAAAAATTATACCAATTTAAATATGAATTTTGTATATAAAAATATTTAAATTTAGTCAAAATTAAACATACATATACATAAAATATTTTAACTTAAAATTAACTCTTAAATTCAAATTTTAAACTAAATTAAGTATATTTGGGATAAATACTTAATACGGTAGTTTTATAGTTTAATTATGGTTAAATATTTTATACAAATTTAATTATTAATTTTGTATATAGAAATATTTAAATTTAGTCAAAATTAAACTTAAATTTAAAAAATTAATTTAAGCGAATTATTGGAATCGAAAATTGTATTACACATTTTAGAAAAATAATTTTTTTTAATCATCACTTTTCATCCCGCACGAGAGACAAAATTCCCGCAAAAGGGAAAATTTCCCACGACCTGTGGGACTATCGTGCTGAAAAAATATATTTAGGCCGTGTCCCAAACACCGACTTATTTCAAACTTATTGACTTATTTGACGCCATCTTGAATAAGTCGATCAAGTCGTCCCAAACGATTTTACTGACTTATTTTGACAGATATAGCAAACAACAAATGTTTTAGGAATTTGTTATTTAATAATTAAATAAAAAAATTAAAATACACAAAAATAATTTATTTTAATGAATTATTTAATAAATAAAAACATAAAAATGTGTTTTGAGTTATTAAAACACGATGAAAATTTATTATTGTAGCTGGAGATGCGTGAAATACGCAAGCTACAATTTTTGTTACGCCAAGCTACATCTCTATTAATCCTCTTTTTATATCTCTAAAATCTATTAATTATATTAATTTATTAAGACAATATTGTGCTAATAGTTATTAATTAAATGAAATATCACTAATGTTTGAAAATTATTAATAATATTTGAGAATTTGTTGAATTTTTCATGTTTACATGATCAAATAAGTTTTTTGCTTTCAAAATAAGTCACCCCGATAGCAGACTTATTTGATTAAGTCGGTATAAGCAAATAAGTCGGTGTTTGGAACACGGCCTTAGTTGTAATCGTATTTCGCGGTCTTTTGTATGTTAGTGTGCTGGTGTAGATTACAGCAAATGAAATAAACCAAATTAAGTATATTTTAAGTTTAATTGTGTATTTAAATATATTGATTTATATTGTGAGGAATTAAACTCTACATAGTTATTGCTTTGGTGGTGCAGTGGTTAAGGTGTACACCGCTAAGTGTTATTATTCCAAAACTTGCCAGTTCAAGTCCAGTCGGAATCTAAAATTTAAGTTATTATTATTCTAATTAGGCAACGATGCTATCGGATCAAGTATTCACTACACTGATTGAGAATTGAGAAAGACGTGAAGTAATCAATGCAGGGGAATTGTGATGACGTTGGTATGTCCGCGAATACAAACAACTACATGGAAATAATTTAAAATTACAATACGCATACCATCAGTCACAATAAATGGAATATTTTCATTATATTCTATCTCAAGTATAATTTTTGTTTAAATTTAAAAATTATACTAAAATTATATTGCCATAACCCACTAAAATTATACTTAAAAAATTCTTAATTTGGTTATTTTTTTTATCATAATTTGCACCTTATATGTACTTATATTGGTATAATTTTTATAACACAAAATATACAAAAATTATACTTTTAGTAAGATAATGTTCGAAAGTATAATTTGTGTTTAATTTTAAAAATTATACTAAAATTATATTGCCATAACCTACTAAAATTATACAAAAATTATCATTAAATTTCTATGAAATCGTAAGTTTATTTTTAGTATAAAAAATTTCAATTTTTCCACTAGGGAATTCCTATTCTGATTAAAATTGAAATCAAAATAAATGCTGTTAAAATTAATTTAGTAACTTCAGAATTTTTTTGGTTGTAATGTATTTTATAGTGTAATTCATAATGGAGTAAAATCAAATAAATTTGTCGAAAGAAATGTAGGTAAGTAGAGCTAAAAATAAGCTGAGTTGTTGCTGGTATTCTTTTCCCACCCCACCTTTCCCTGATTTTCCTTTCCTCCTGCGGTCCAAACTAGGGTTATTGAGTTATTCAGATCTACCCATCCCTAACCCAACGAATAAAGACCACCTGGATAACGAAATAATTATTTTCTGTTAACATGACCTCCGGTCATGTTACATGCTTAAGATCAATTGGGAGCAAACTGTTATTAGAGTATTGTAAAACTATGCAATAGTTCGGCGTCAACCGGAATACTTTGCTATTTGGATAAAAGTTATAATCAATCAATCAAATAAAAATAAGAATGAACAGAATATTAAGAAGGTTGAGCAGCAAACCCCAAAGGGCTATAGACTATTCGATGTCATTATCGAAAGCTGTTAAAGAAACTATACGAAACAGTCTAAAGAAGAAGGATTTCAGTAAAAGTATAGATTAAAAAGAGCGTATAAGTTGAAAATTCTTGAGGTGCAGGCACGATGAACAAACTAATTACTTACTGCTTCGCTGTTAGCAAGAAACCGGAATATTCAATATCTAAAGAAGCATCTTTCGTTGAATCATTTGAACGCTATGTTTAAAGATGTACACATCTAGCAATTTTTTTTTTGAGACTCTAGTTATAAATAACAAGAGTCTCAAAAATTGCCAACTTCACAGCAAGATTTTCAGTTAATTTGGAGTATATTGTGAAAATTCGATTATAATGATTACTTGGAATAGATCTGAAAATATTTTGAACAAGTGACTGATAAACATTAGAAATTGTTGAAAATGTTGTAACAAAAAGACATTACATTCCATTACAGTCATCGTCTGCAATTTTCGTTATTTTACAAATAACAAAACTCTTTGCTCAGATATTTTACTAAACATGAACGAATGGTAGATAAAGTTTCGAACATGTTCTATACAAAAATATATATATAAAGTAAAAGAAAATTAGTAAAAAAATCCTACCTTGCTCGGTCATGTATCATTTTGTAGTCTATCTGTGAGATAGAAGCAAATATTCGTGGGCCACCCAAGAAAACGCACGCGATATGGGGGCCTACTGTATATACATATATTGTATAATATTTTATTTAATAAAATCGCACTCACTCACAGAACAAATTGGTAGTTTAACAATAAGATTTTGCATTGCCACTATCACTTATAGAATATTTTAATTTAAACAATAGTTAAACGCACTAAACACTAGCACAGCACTTTATAAACATAAACTAAAATATCACTACATAATTATATTACAAAGGAATTTAATTATAATACACACAAAAAAATTACCGCAAATCTTAGTAATTAATAAATATTACACCGAGCTTAATTTGTTCAACGGTAGTTAGTACTAGACTGACAAATGTGTTTTTCCAATCGTTATCAAAAAAATGTTCGACGTCCTTGAATTGATTAACTGTTCGAGCTTTATTTAAATTTTTTTTTTGTATGATTTTACCGTTGCGGATTGTTATTTACAGGTGGTTTATGTTCAGCGTAAACCAAATATTCCCATCATATATTATAATTTTCTTTTTATAGAAATATGATTTAGAAATTTCTGACTAACGACAAATACTTATAAAATTCCGGACAACTCATTCGTTGCACGTCCATCCGGTTTATTGCATATATGTTGGTATGCAAAATTCTACTTGTATATGTAGATTATGATGACATGGGATATTGCGTTAACTTAACTTAACTGGTTGTATCCTGATTGGCTATTTTTCTTTTTTGACCTGGACTATTTTTTAGCAATGTTTAAATTTTACAATAAAGAAAAAAATAAATATGATGATAGCAGCTTTGAAAGCAATGTAAGTAGCATTATTCACTTGATGGACGTTCTACAATATTTGGTTGTCTAGTGCCGGTGGACTCCAGCCGTCAGTGGGGCTTAAACTGGTTCCGAGGCGTGCAAGCCAGAAACTAGTGGCAGTGGTATGAAGGAGAGGGTCGTTGCTCCTTCGGTTTGGAGGTATAGGACTAGGCGTTCGGCCTTCCGTACCTTGGATAGACTGGCCACAGTTCCGGAGGAGCAGTGGTCCGAGGACCAGAGGCTGTGTGGGTGAAGAGCTACATTGCCGATGTCAGTAAAGCTCGGAAGGGGGACCTCGAGTCGAAAAGACGTCTGGCGAGGAAGAGTTGGATTCCGAAACAAAACGGGCGAAGGTTCAGGTGGAACAGTCGCCAAGCTCTTCAGCGACGTGGTGAAGGAGGGTGAGGTGGTGCTAGCCGTCGTGGACGAGAGCCATGAAGATGGAAGCATCACCGGGGAAAAATGGAAGGCGGTGTTCAATGAACTGAACCTTGTTTTCGTCAGGGTCCTTGGACAACATCCGAGACCACCACCAATATGCAGGGACGCGGGGTGGTATCAGCAACGGCTGAAGCTGACCGCATGCGCTGATCAACGATCGGTCTTCTTATACAGGAAGGCGATCGAAGAGTTAGGCGAGGAATGGCCGGGAGCTAAGCTCAAGGCAATTCCCAAAGAGGAAATACCCAGCAGACCAAGGTCAATGGTCTGGCTCCCCTCGGAGCCGGCTAGCCTGGATGAATCCCTGAGGATTATCCAGGTTTGCAACCTGGATCTTCCGGCTGGAAACTGGAAAATTGTCAAGCAGGAGGAGCCTAAGGACAATTTCAGATCATCAATTAGAGTGATCAATATGGAATCCCTGGCTCCCCTGTCAAAAACCAAAGGGGTCATCTGGGGTAGCTCGGATATAAATGACAGAGGTGAGTTACTTTTTGAATTTCTTTTAACTACTCACCTCAATATTAGTAATATAGGCCAGGAACCTACCTTTATTATTAGTAATAGACAGGAGGTTCTGGATATCACTCTGGTCTTCGATTTTATCTCACCGATGATCAGGGAATGGAGAGTGGCGAAGGAGCATTCCTTCTCCGTCCATCGTTACATAACGTTTAAACTGAATCTCAATATTACAAAACAGTACGTGCTCAGAAATTCCAGGAGGACAGTATGGCATGTATATAGGGAGGTATTGGAGAGCATTATTCCATCTAGAATTCCAGGACTCCCCAACACGGGTAGTGAACTGGATTCAATGGTGGACACTCTGACTAGGGCTTGCAATACCTCTATGAGGGCAGCCTGTCCTTTAACAAACCTGAGGGGGAAGCGAAAACCTGCTTGGTGGAATCCGACTCTTGTGGAGCGCCGAAAAGTCTGTGGGTGTGCTTTCAATAGAGCGAAAAGATCTAGAGACAGTCAGGACTGGGATTTCTATAAGGAATGCCTCAGAGTATACAAAAGAGAGGTAAGGAAGGCATGAAGAGTTCGTGGAAGCGCTTCTGTGATAGAATGGAAGGGGTCTCGGAAACCGTGCGCCTATCGAAAATTCTCTCTACCAATCCAGCTGTACAAGGCTGTCTGTTAAAAACGGATGGCGAATGGACGGTTTCTAGTGAACAGACTCTAAATCGCTTGTTTAAAACTCACTTCCTGGGTAGTGAGGATGTGTCGACTGCGGAGCCTTTGGATGGTTGTGGGTCTAGGGATGAGTGCGGGGTCCAACTGTTGTATTCAGAGGATATTCTGAACACCCGGAGAATAAAATGGGCTAATAAAGGGTTGAAGCCTTTGAAGTCAACTGGTCCAGATGGGATTATACCGGCAGAAATGCAGAAGAACCAGGAGGTTTTGCTTCCCTGGCTAGAAAGGGTGTCTGAAGCTGGGGCACATCCCCGAGAAATGGAAGAAGGCTAGGGTGATCTTCATCCCGAAAGCAGGAAGAAGCTTGCACAGCAACCCTAAGGATTTTAGACCAATTTCTTTGTCATCTTTTCTGCTGAAAACCATGGATAGGATGCTGGATGTCTATATTCGCTCAAAAATTGCACCCAGAAACTGGGCTCATTCTCAACAAGCGTACCATAAGGGTAAGTCCGTGGATACGGCATTACATACTCTGGTCCGCGGAATTGAGAAGTCACTGGATTTTCAGGAATTCACGTTGGTGGTGTTACTCAATATCGAGGGTGAGTTCAATAACGTGAAGGTGGAGGCAATTATGGAAGGATTGCTACCTTTTGAGATCGAAGACCCAGTAATCAAGCTAATTATTAATTTGCTAGGTAGCAGAAGGATCATAGCGGAGATGGGGGAAGCTTCCGTCAGAAGTCGGGTTGTTCGGGGAACTCCCCAGAGGTGTCTCTGCGAGTGCGTTATCAATAATTGCGGGGTGGGCCAGCAGATGTGGATTGGGGATTAACCCATCTAGAACAGAACTGGTCCTTTTCACTAGGAGGTATAAAATTCCGGCAATGGCTTTACCAAGCCTGAATGGTACCATGCTAGTCCTTACTGATAAGGCGAGATTCCTAGGGATTCTTCTGGACAGTAAGCTCGGCTGGAAACCAAGCACGATAGAAAGAGTAAAGAAGGCGCTCTACTCTTGTAAAAATGCCATTGGAGGGAAATGAGGCTTGAAACCGGAGCTGGTGCACTGACTTTACACGGCAATGGTAAGGCTCATACTGCTGTATGACGTGAGTGTATGGTGGTCTGCTCTGGAGAAAGTATCATATAGGAACATGATGGCAAAGGTACAGAGGGCAGCCTGTTTGCTCAATAGTGGAGCGCTGAAAATGACCCCCACTAGTGCCCTAGAGGCTTTGCTGTACCTTCTTCCGTTGGATATTATCGGCAAGCAAATGACGGTTAACACGGCCGCCGGCTCTCAGCGACTTCGGGTTGGAAGTGACAACAAAAAGAGCACTCAACAATAGCTAATTCAGTGAGGCATGAACTGGTGAGTCTTGACAACAAGACACCCCGTTTGTGCTTCGACAAGTTTTTCAAGGTGATTATCCCCTCTAGGGAGGATTGGAATAGTGGTCTCGTTATGGAGACGGGGACAGTTAAATTCTTCACCAACGGCTCCAAGTAGAGTGGGAGCTGGTGTATTCTGTGGGGAATTAAATGTAAGTTTAACCTTTCGTATGCCCGCGAGTACTGCAGTGTGTACCAGGCTGAAGTTATAGCGATTGAAGAGGTCATGAACTGGTTGAAGCATAATGTAATATCGTTAACTGATATCACTATCTTTATGAACAGTCGGGCGGCCATTCGTTCGCTGGATTCAGTTTCCCTGGCGTAAGGGTGGCGTTGGATTGTCATACATTTCTTAACGAGATGAGTGGGCATTTCAATGTCCAGTTGGTACAACTCTCCAACTGGAATCAGGGAGAGAATGTGTAGGAAAGCAGCAAGCCATAGAGAAGCAGTTGCCTTGGCAAATGCCAGGAGGATCGCCAGTCCAACTGGTAGTATAGCGAAACAAGTATGGCCTGAGCTGAACTTAAATCGATCCAAGATCCTGTTCACACTGAGTAAGCGTGATTTAAGTAGAATTGTAAGAATAATTACTGGGCACTGCCTTTTCGGAGATCATGCGAGAAGACTGGGTCTGGATGCAAATGACTTCTGCAGAAGCTACAGAGACGAGGAAGAGGAGGAGACTCTTGTTTACTTAATCTGCTCACTTGGGCAAATACCACATGTTGGATCCTGTGGTATCACAATGGGCCATGTGGTATCACAATGGCAAAAGCACAAAACGGCATTTTTCAAAATGGCATTTACCAAAACGACATTCTTTTAAATCTGCACAAAGGTAGAATGGAATCTTTTAATAGATTATGAATGTAGAATTATCTTTTCATTGATTTCTGGAATATGACCAGCAAACACTTACGGTTATTTATTTTACCGAACATGATGAAATTTGTCGTGAATGAAATTTTTGAACGATTCTTGGATTAAATTCTAGGGAAAGCCAAATGAGCTTGTCTATTTCTTAGTCGATTAAGATCAAATTTCACATGTTTCTATGGTATGATTATGACAAATTTTAGTTAATAGTTTTATTAACTGTTCTCCTTCACCTGAACTTTTATATAGAGCTTCGAAGTTCTAGTTAATTACTACAAATGCATGACCATGGCGGATTACTCTTGTACGCCTACAAAAAAAATTACCAATGAGATTTTAAACCTTTGTTAGGTTGAGACGAAATGGTCGATATAATTTTGGGATGCGCATGTCATGAAGCTAAATATTATATCTTAAAATGTTCGGTATATTTTCATCTATATGATGGAGATGGAAAAACATTACATTTTATGATCTAATTTACAGCTACAGAATTCCCTGAGAATCGCATCTACATATTAAAAATAAATTATGAAGGCAAGCCTAAAACGCTGGATAACTCATATTTTGCTAGACATTTCTAGTGTTTTAATGTCCATCAAATTTCCACGTTTTCGGACGTTAGGTTTAAAAAGTGGGATATAGTTTTAAAAAAATATGATTTCCACCCTGCCACATTTTTTCTGTGTACGACTACATTTTTTGTTAAAACGTGTAACTATATTTTTATTATTTGTTAATTTATATAGCTTCACATTTGATAAATGTTAAATAGAAGACTCCGGTAGCGGAAATGACGATTTTTTGCTAAAACTGTTGTTCAGCTAAAATTTGGTCCGTGTACGGATTTATTGTTCGAGATGAACTTCATACTTAAAAATTTTCTATACATTGCGACATCCCATTGATTTTTGTCTGACATCGGTCCACCTGAAGTGGCAGCTTCCACGGGAGGTTTTTGATTTTTTACAAATATTTTGAAAAGTCTATAATTTACGATAAAACAATCAAAACAAAACGATTGTAAATTAAATTTCAAACAAAATTAGTTCAGATCATTTTTAAATGTCACCGGAAATGACGAATTTTGATAAAAAAAAATCAATATTTCACCAAAATTCGGCTTCTCTATCGTCCTGGCTCATTGATTATTTGGAATCAAATTTCACACTTAACCATTTTCCAATAATTGGGAAATCCTTGCACCGGAAGTGTCACCTGCAGTGCGAGGTTTTTCAATTTTTGCGATGATGTTGAAAAAATTAGAAGATTCAAATAAACTAAAAGATTAATTTCTTTAACCTGAAGAAAGATCTGTGTATACATTCTTGGTCGAATGTCGAGTCGAAAATCGAGTGTTCGCCACAACAACTTGAAAGGTAATATTCCAAAATCGTATTTAGAGGATCAGTCCTTGCATTTTTAAGATATTGGACCCGATTCTCGTGGCATAAAATTGCTTTATGTTATTTTCTTTCCCCACTTCCTATTGGATTTTGTACTGAAAAAACAAAAATAACTAAAAATTTTAGATCCCGGAATCGCCCCATTAAAAGTGTTCTCCGTTAATCCGAAAATATTAAAATACCCATCATTAAAAACAAATTTATACCAACAATCAAACCATTCGAAGTAAGATGGATAATAAACCTGTCAAAATATTTGTATCAACACTTCTAAGATCGAATTTATTTTATTACCATTTCAGAAATAGATAAAAATGGAAATAAATAATATCTTGATTCTGACACATGCATGCACATCTAAATATATCTAGAAGACGATTTATTGAAGATGAATTATTTTATTATATACTATCGAACCATAATCTTAATATTTTATCGTCTATTAATTACATTTGTATATATGTATGAATGTAAGAAACCATACAACGAGAAACAAGTGGATAGCACATCTCGAAACAGGTGAAACAGGCTGCTCATAAGCTCGTCATAACCATATAATACCGAGAAGCAAAAAAATTATATTTTTACATTTCAAACGAAAAATTCTTTTTAGTTTAGTAAACGCAACAACGGTAATGTTCACATAATAAAACGAGTTACAAACTATCGCAAATCTATAAAAATGTTTATGTACAAAAAGATTAAAATTTCTTTTACATCAAACAGTGCGCAGATCGCGATAGTTCGCGTTTTCAATTAATACAGCCATTTAATTGCATCAATTATGCGTATATACGATTGCAAACTTGTTGCGTTCAGCCTTCGAGGTACACACGATGTGTAATTTATACGTAAAGCGCAATAAAATTTGTTGCGATTATGTCTGCGTCTATAGAACAAAGGTAAACGATAATAACTATAAGACGTTTATCATCTTATCTTAATCTGTGAGTATATACAGGTACACTGGTAATCTATTTTTACCAAGCATTTCGATGGAATCGATTATAAATATTCATTTGTAATCGAGAGTAAGGATGATTTCGATTTTTATGCATTTTTAATGTCTTGATATGTAGAAACCGTTGTGTGACCCAGTTCTAAATGATACACAAGAAAGTAGATTATAAATTGCATATATTGGCATTGGAATTACATATATAAATCATGTGCATGCACGGTTTAATTTATTTGTAGTTATATTTTGTAAATGTGCAAAGGTGAAATGGTTTTTTTTAATAGTTTTTCAGTTACGATTTGATTCTTGTAAATTTGTTAATTTCCTCTTGTTTTATGTTTGATGAGGTATTAACACAGTTTTTTCATGTACGACTTTGAATGATGTATGAATAATGAAATTGTGCATGTTCACGTGTCGCGCCCAACAATTTATTGGTAGAAATTATAGCATTTTAATGGTCAATGTTTGTTTTGTATTTCTCGTAGATTAACTCGAAATTTTATAACTCAACTGTATAACACAATTCGAGTATAATACAATCTAATATTCCCCGCTGAATTACAGCTTGGCTATTTTATAATTAAAGATTCTGTGCTTCTTCTCTTCTAAGTTTACATAACCGATCGTTGCTTTTTTCCCTATATTTTGGAGAAGGGGTCGAGTCGTTTTCGTTACTGGTTTTCACCAAACACAGAAATCAGGCTGTCCTTACATTGCCCACTCGTTTTGGAAGCACGATCACTTGTTCTGATCGCATTAAGCATATGGTTCTCATTTTGCATTCTAAATTATCTTGGAATTCCCATGTTGAACATAAGCTACAAAAAGCGACTGCTATTTATTGGTAATGTAGCAGCTTTTGGCACTTTATGTGACTACGACTTGTAGATGAAATAAGTCACTAGTTTTGGCAGAGCCTCCTAAATGTAAGAGCCGTAAGACTCCGTCATTTATTCATTTTTGTTATTTTTCAAACTATCCAGTGTATTTTAATATTTTATTAGAAGTTTTTTTGTACGAGTAAAAATAAAAACGCTTCGCTTGAATTTTCAATTTGCATGATTAGTTCAATATTCCGGAAAAGCATATTTTAAAATTGAGTCATATTATGTCTAGTTAATGCAAAAATATTTAAATTAGTCTAACACATTTTTTTTTGGTATTGTCGATTGTAAAAGTAGGATACACGCCTCTAGCGGAAAAAAATTATTTTAGCCCGGTTATATTACCATTTTGACAGTGATAAATGCTATGCAAAATAAGTGAATTACAAAGTGGTTATATAAAACTGATAATATCATAAATGTTGCGTACAATATATGTACATATTTTTTAATAATTAAGTAACAAAAACATGTTTGTTTATAGATTATGTAATAACATCAACTATTTCATGTGAATGTTTCAGTAAACATAACCAAACTTTTTTCTAAGCTATTAGAAAACCAACCGAAACTATTGGTTACTAGTTGAAGTTTTTGAACTATTGCCCAAAAACTGAAAATAACTTATATGGCCACAGAAAATCAAAAAATTCTAGTGAAAATTCTAGTTCATGAATTTTCCTTAAATTTTCCGTATAGTCTCAGTATGAAATAAGCTATTAGAAAAACAACCAAAAGTATTGGCTACTAGTGGAAGTTTTTGAGATATTGGCCAAAAACTGAAAATAACTTATATGGCCGTAGAAAATCAAAAAATTCTAGTGAAAGTTCTAGTCCATGAATTTTTTTTTAAATTTCCCATATAGTCTCAGTATGACCTAAGCTATTAGAAAAACAACCGAAACTATTGGTCACTAGTGGAAGTAGTTTTTGAGATATTGTCTGGAAACTGAAAATAACTTATTTGGCCGCGGAAAATCAAAAAAATTCTAGTGAAAATTCTAGTCCATGAATTTTCCCCAAATTTTCCATATTGTCTCAGTATGGCCTAAGCTATTAGAAAAACAACCGAAACTGTTGGTTACTAGTGGACGTTTTTGAGATATTGTCCAGAAACTGAAAATAACTTATTTGGCCGTAGAAAATCAAAAAATTCTAGTCCATAAATTTTCTCCAAATTTTCCATTCCTCCAAGCTATAAGAAAAACAACCGAAAATATTGGTTATTAGTGGAAGAAATTCCGGAAAGAAGAAATATTTTTAAATTTCAACATTTCATGTACCGAGTTCCTTTACTCCGAAGATCAATCAATTTGCCATTTTAAGGATCTCTTTTAATATTTTATCCCGCTGAGATATTTTATTTAGTGAAAAATATATATACATAATGAATAAAAAATTTCAGCTGGTAATTATATAACAAAATTATTTCTCTTTAGTGATAGTGCTGCCACTTGCGGCGAGTAGCGTAATCTCTTATTTTCCGCTATCACAATTCGGCTATCTTATACAGCATAATTTCTTGAAGGCCATTCAATATCACAATTTCTTCAAATAATCGAATCTCTAAACTTTTCTCGCAATAATTCAATTGTTGCACTTGCTGTGTGGCACGTAGCCCCGTCTTGTTGGAATCAAATGTTGTCAAGATCAACTTCTTCCATTTTCGGCCATACAAAGTTGGTTATCATCGATCTATGCCGATCTCCATTGACAGTAATGGTGTTACCAGCTTCATTTCGAAAAAAATACGGACCGATGATTCCATGGATGGTGCACCAGACCAAAAACCACACCAAACTGCCAATTCAGATAAATGTAATGGTTTTTCATGAATAATTTGTGAATTTTCTTCGTACTACAATCGATAGTTTTGTTTATTTACCACACCACTCAGATGAAAGTGAGCCTCATCGGAGAAGATGATTTTCTTAAAAAAAATCGTTATCGTTTTCAAGTTGTTCCAAGACAAAATCAGCAAATTCACGACGTTTACGGTGGTCCAATGGCTTCAGTTCTTGAGTGAGAACAATTTTATATGGATGCAAACCCTAATCCTTTCTCAAAATCCGCCAGGTTGTGGTTTCAGATATTTCCAACTCTTCAGAACGTCTTGGAATCGACAAATTGCGGTCTTCAGCAACACTTGCCTGAACGGCAGCAATATTTGCATTACTTCGAGCGTTTCTTTGTCTTATTGGCACTTGAACATTATGTAAAGAAAATATACGCTCAAATTTTTCAACAGTTCGACGAATAACGAGCACACTTGGACGATTATTACGTCTATAAAACGGCAAAAGCGCACGAAAAGTTGCAATTGGATGAACGATTATTTTGATAATAAAACTGAATAATTTGTAAACGTTGTTCTTGCGTATATCTTACCATGATGAAATTGTAAACATTACTGAATACAATGAAACAAAAAATGACAGATCATGACATATTACAAATGGCCGAAACGTCACTTAAAAATCATATCATTCCTATTGGAAAACCCTATAATTTGGCACGTATGTATATTGGTCATTTCCGATTATTTTACACGATGGACATTGTGACGTAGATTCTATATACTGCAATACAATATTTCATTTCGCTCAGGAAATGGCTTGATTGTTCTGTTGGTCGTACAATCCCATTATAATCCTAATCCGTACAATAGGCTAATATAGCATGTCTATGAAGTATGTTAACCATACCGCAGTTTTGAACTAAGGACGCATAGGCCTCTCTCGCAGTGATCTTGCCGACTAGATCTCAGGGTTTTGGGCATGGGAAAGTTGAAGCTGGCATGCTCTTGGCCTACACCGTGGGAACAGAATAATATAAAAACAAAACAAACTAAGAAAACTGATCTTTAATTAAGGGAGACCAGAATATGTCGACCCGGTGGCAAAGTGGTCAGCAGGCTTGCTCCAGCGACCGGAGGACCCGGGTTCGATTCCCGGTGGTGAGAAAGAAAAAATTTCACGGCTGGTTTAGGATCAATGAATTAATCACTCATTATCCGAAATGAAATTATGATTATGAAACCTCGTTTGAGGCAGCCAAATCCCTTGAAGGGATATACTGCTAGAGAGAGAGAGAGAGAGAAAGAGAGAGAGAGAGAGAGAGAGAGAGAGAGAGAGAGAGAGAGAGAGAGAATATGTCGACCGAAATTTGAGGAACCGTGAACCGGATCTCCCCTAGTGACAAGTACTTAGTCTGCTGAAGAGACCCTCCTCCCTCCCCCAAGTGACCCATCGTCCCCGAAAGGCCGATAACCAGCCACAACGAAGCAGCATTAGAGGGTACCGGTGTCTCTTCAACAGACAAGGATTCTCTTCACCCGGAGAGACCTCCAACTAATCCCTCACAATTCACACTTCGACAGCATTAGACCGCCCAAGTGCCAAGGAGAGACTGTGTGGATTTTACGGTCGTCACCAAATAGACTACACATATGCTGCCCTCGCCACTCCAACCCTGTGGATGTCCTGCCAAGGAGATGACGGGGAGTGGCAAGCCCAGCCTGCATATATCAAACCGACACGAAATAAGAATTAAGAAATTTAGTACTTCATTTTGTTGAAAGGGAAAAACCAAAATAAGGGCAATTTACAAAGTAATAACTGAAAATACATCAAGGCCGAACGAACAAAATAAAACATAAATATGTATGCGAATGCCGGGATTCGCAGTACTATTTTTATTCAGGATTCGACTAAAGGAAAAAAAAATTAAAGCAAAATGGTGGTAAGATGATCAAAACTGCAAGGTAAGATAAAGAAGAAAATTAAAATAGAAATGGAAAAACGCAAAAAAAATTAAGAATGAGAAAAACGTAACCAATGTGCACCTCGTATACGCGCACGACGACCGATATTCCGCGCAAATTGAAAAACAAAATCAAAACAAAAATTAAATAAAAATTCAAATTAATACCTTGATCACCCTGTTGCGGCCTTGTAATCGTCATGCTACACCCGGACCGTTGCAGCTTGAGGGTGCCGATAATAACACTCCATACATGCGGCCCGTCCGAATGTAAAACTTTCCTCGACTGACCTTGACTGGCCACCCGTAAGGTTTAATCCCGCGTTCCGATCAATCAATCCGTATGGTCTGTATAGGGACTAAATTGCTATACTATAAACAGGTTTTATTTGGGTGTACTACGAAATCCCGGTTTTCAAAATCTCGGCTTCCAAATCCCGATTTTCAAGTCAGTGATACACTTTAGTGAAGGAAAATTTTTTCGAGCAAATTCATTAATATTTGATAAAAAAAATTACGAAATATTAATTAAAACAAGTTAAAAAATTTATATTTCCAACACGAAAAGTAACCCCTAGCTTTGACACATTTGGCCCGTCGACACATGCGGTCCTTCGAGACATTTGGCCCCTCGACATATTCGGCCCCTCGACACATTCGGCCCTTGGTATAATTTTGCCCTTCGACATTCAGCCCTTTGATATCATACCGAATTGTAGAGGCTTCAATAAAGTCACATCGCTCCTTCCTCTCCGCTATGCCCTCCGAGGGCCTTTAGAAAAAAGCTCCAGGAGAACGGTATTCAAAAACATGTCGGAAATAGAGGAGCAATTTTCGTACTTTTTTTTTTTTTTTTTATTTTTTTTTTTTATTTATTTATTTGTTTAATTGTTTAAAGAGTCTTAAAGACTATGACAAACAATTTAAGTTAATATAAAAAAAAGACTATTTTTTATCAGATAAAAGAGTTACAAAATTTATGAGCAACAAGAAAATTATGATTAAGTTCTAATAAATAATATATTTTACTCAACAATATATTTATGTTATTATTATTTTTTTTTCCTCTCCACTATTATAATTTTTTTTTTATTTTCCTTAATTAATTATCTAATAAACTTAATTGATTATTTATCCTTTTAATTTTTATTATTTTTTTTTTTTATTTATTTTTTTTTTTTTTTAATTTTCCTTCTATACATTCATCTACGAATACTTCACTTCCTCTTCCCCTACACTTTCCGTAGGTAAACATTTTGTTCGCAATCGACAACAATCCAGAAACCGAAAAATCGCTTCTAAAGGTTTATCCGATTAGGTCTCGAGCCACTTTGTAAATAAATATGATTTTAGCGACATCTGGTATTTGTATATATTTTGCTCATTTTTTAAAGACTCTGGTAATTCATTAAATAAAAAGAGACATTTATAGAATGGGTTATTTTGTCCGCGCATTGTGCTTACAGTAGGTATATAAAAGTTGGTATTGTTATTCCTTCGGGTGTTGTACGAATGTATCTCACCTACAGTAGTAAGGTTAATGTTGGATTTAGTGAGACCTAACTGAACTTTTCTAATGAACGCCAATAATTGAAATTGGCCTAAGACGTCAATAGGCAATATCTTGGATGTAAAGATGGATTTACTTGCCGTTAATAAGGGTAAACGTTTAACGGTTTTAATTACCCGATTTTGTAAAACTTTCAGACTTTTCTTTGTATTTTGAGACGCAATTGTCCAGAGTGAGCTCATATAGTTAAGTCTAGAATTAATATAAGCATTGTAGATCATCCAAGCGGTTTTTCATCAATGTAGCTCCGTATTCTTTTTATTGCAAAAATGTAAGGCCAAATAGTTTTTTTAAGTTTTATTGTATGTTCTTTCCAGTTAAGATTCTCATCAATCACTAACCCCAAATAAGTCGTATTTTGAACTTGATCGATTTTGTTGTTATTTACAAACAGATGAGATGGAAAATATGTTGGGAAATCTTTATTTTGGAAAAATATGTAATTAGTTTTTGACAGACTTATATTCGCACATAGCCAACTTTCAATTTTAAGTATATCGGTTGTGATTTGTTCGATAACCGTTAGAGGATTTTTGGATTAATAAATTAAAGTCGAGTCATCTGCATACATAAACAATTTGCCTGACAGTTCTAAATTAAACATATCATTAATAAAAAAATTAAATGCTATTGGCCCAAAGACTGACCCTTGTGCCACACCCGTTAAGATTTGTAATGGTCTGCTTTTAAGACCATTTATAACAGTATATTGGACACGATTAACAAAATAAGAAGAGAGTAGTGAGAAAGTTGAGTTTGATGGATTTAGCCTTTTTAATTTTAAAAGTAGAATGTCATGTGGGACAGTATCGAAGGCTTTTTTAAGATCGACTGAGAGCATAGCAACATAGTCCTTGTTTTCTATTCCTAATAATATTTCATTGAGAACAGACATTGCAGCTGATTGGGTACTCGATTTTTCAACAAAACCAAATTGGTAGGGGGTTATGATCTTGTTCTTCAGAAAATATGTATGTAATCGTTCTACCATAATTTTTTCAAAAATTTTCGAGAATACGTTCAATATAGAAATTGGACGGTAATTAATAGGTATCATTTTATTTCCAGATTTAAAGATTGGGTGTACTGTCGCAATTTTGAGACAGTCTGTGAAATGTCCATTATCTATGCATTCATTGATTAGTTGGACAATGTTAGGAATCAGGAAATGTTTACATAGCTGAATGCATTTTACAGAAATTGCATCATACTCTGTCGCAGCCGATGTATTAAATTTTTTGATTATAGCATCTACCTCGTTATGATTAGTAATTGAAAAATCAAGAATAGGCAGCGCGTCATATTTCAAATAACTAGAAAATACTGGTGCCGGATCATATTGCGCAGATTCTTTTATAACATTTGTGATGTTCACAAAATTATTAATCATTAATAATTTCTGAATTTTCATTAATTAGAGCAATTATTTGGTTAGCACCAATATCATCTTTATTAAATATCATTTTCTTTAAAATAGTCCAAGTGGCTTTAGGATTACCTATTGATTTTTGTAGGTTGTAAATATTAAAGTTTGATGAAAGTTTTCGTTTACAATACACGGCTTGATTTCGAAAATACTTAAACCTTTCCTTGTAATATGTATTATTAGGATATTTCATTTGCAGGGAATAAAATGTATTTCTCGTCTTGACAATCAATAGGAATTCATTAGTGATCCATGTGTTAGATGGTTTCCTTGGTATTAATTTGATGTTCTTTGCAATAAGATTCGACAGCATATCAATTAGTTCGTTAAAAGACATGATTGAATGATTATTTGATCTCGATAAATGGATGATGATTTGGGAATAATCAATTATTATTGACAATCTTGTCCGATTTATCTACTAGGATGATTCTATGATCAAAGTCAGGTGAATCAAGCAGCGTGATGCTTAATTCTGAATCAATTAAATCTGTGTAAATATGATCTATTGATGATGGCGTTGTGGAAAATCGGGTATAATATTCAGAGTTGAGATTATTAAGAGCCACAAAGCCGCAGGAAGAGACTATCGACTGCAACATATTTGTTTTATTCTCAGATATATTAAACAGATTAATGTTAATATCACCTAGGACTACAGATTTCGGAAATTCTAATAATAAATTTTCCAGAGCAGCAAAAAAAAAACGACATCAGGACATTTTTCTGTGCGATATATATCAACTACTTTACTACGATATTGGGGTAGATCGATCACAATAAAACTGGTGTCAAGAAGATTTAATAATTGTTTTTCTATAGCTAAAATGGAGTTGATAACATAAACGGCAATCCCACCACCTCTATTGTCGTCTCTTGTACAGAAGAAAGACTCGTATCCAGGTATCGAATAGAATGAGACCTCATTGCTGTAAATCCATATTTCGGAGACAACTAAAATGTATTGGAGAGGAGTATTTAATGTCTTTAAAAAATATTTAATATTTTCAAAGCTTGCTCGAAGTGACCTAGCATTTATTAGAACGTACCGTAAGCAACCATTAGTATAATTTGGTTCTGAGTTTAAATAATGCTTTAGATGTAGATTGTTATAAA
The DNA here is from genome assembly GCA_932526605.1 of Nephrotoma flavescens. NCBI lineage: Eukaryota > Metazoa > Arthropoda > Insecta > Diptera > Tipulidae > Nephrotoma > Nephrotoma flavescens. Next base: position 35,655,712 of record OW052220.1, on the reverse strand, counting down.
TATCAGTTTCCTGAATAATATGGGATTCCTTGCTTTCGATTGCAAGTCAAAATTTTAATATAAGCAGTCAATTTAAACTAAGTTATGCTATAAAAGAAAAACAAAATTAAGTTTAATAAATTCAAAAATAAAAGAAAAATTAAGTAATAATATGGAAAAAATAAGAAAAATATATGTATGTGTATTATTTAAATTATAAAAATGATAAATACTTTGTATATGCTAGGAAGATAACCTTATATATTGTAATTTTCAAAATGCTTAAACGAAGCCATTGAAGAGTGCGTCATTTATCAGCTTGGTTCGGGACGTCATTGGTTGTGGCATGACCTTTGGCAGTTGCGATGTACAAAATATAATTTTGGCATTATCCACTTGAGTTTCTTGAACGTAAACTTGTCCGTTAGAGTAGCATTTGTGAAATACACCAGCACGTTGAAGTCTTTTCGAAGCAGCTAACAGGGTTGCGAAATGCTTCCGCATCCGATGATTTTTTCGAATAAAACTTATTTTTTGATAGAGTTCTAGAATACGGCCGATATAAGGATGGAACTTGACCATTTCTTTACTGATTATGTTAAAACTCTACAAGTAAGGTCTAAATGGGATTCAAAAATGATCTTATGCTTAAGCTCTAGAATATGGCCATTAGCGACAGAACTTTGATATTTCTTGACAGATTATGATAAAATTTGACATGTGTGATAGAAATCTGTAAAATGATCTTTTGACTAAGTTCTGAAATATATTGCCTTTTTTCTCCAGATACGCAGAGCTTTATCAAAAAATCATTTAAGAACCCCATAATGACAATATTTATTCCAGAACTTTATCAATCATCATTTTAAAATCCAATTTATATCCCACATGTCGATTTTCGACATAATCGGTTTAGAAATGGCCAGGTTTCATCCGCCTTATTCCAGATCTTTATCAAAAAAGTATTTTTTTAATCCCATTTAGGACCTATGTCGAATTTCAACTAAATCGGTTAAAAAACGGCCTAGTTCCAGCTCTATTGACCGCTTTATCAAAAAATCATTTTAGAATCCCATTTCCATTGCACGTATCGAATTTCAACAAAATCTGTTAAGAAATGGCCTCATTCCATCCCTATTAGCCATTTTCTAGAACTTTACCGCAAACTCATTTTTGAATTTTATCAAAAAATCATTTAAGAATACCATTTTCCCACATGTTTAATTTTAAAAATTCTGGGATTTCCTAAAGATCGGGATATTTTTATACAAAACAAGGATTTTGAAAACCAGGATTTCGTTACACACCCGTTTTATTTTACAAAAAACGATATTTCTGCTTAAATTTGATCAGTTTTAAAACTATAAGTTCATAACCGTTTTTCTCGTACAACTTTTCAAAATATTAATTCTATTTGTAATTGTTAAGAATATTTTAAGTTATTCCAAATGAGAAAATCAATATTTAACATAATAATATCCACAAAAATACGTGACATTGGTCATCCCAGTTACGAATAATTGAAGTTCATTTGAATTACGCTGATTATGTGTGCTATATAGAGTTAGAAAGTGCACGAAAAGATTACTGAACAAAGTGAAATTGCTCGCCCACTTTTTTTTTAACCATAACGTCCAATAATAAAAATCTACTGTGCAATCTAAATCTTTTGTGTGTATATAGTTGATAATAGTCATCATGCTAAATAATAGTGAATTAGTAGTATATGCACATTTTTTATAGTTGTCTATATATGAAGATATGGAAAATTAAATCTAATAACAATAAATTTATGTTAGAAAATTGCACGCTCATATAATACCCAATTGACTTAGTTCTCAAACTTATTCTAATTTTCTAACATTTTGGTCTGCTTATACAATAAAAGTTTTCTTCTTATCACATCACGATACCGCACTCTATATATGCAATTTTTTGTTTGCCATTGTTGTTGTTGTTGCTCGTTATTAGATTTTCATAATTCTCATACTCCCTGAATTTGCATGTTCTGTGACTTAACTATAAAAATAATTTTTTTTTTTTTTTTTTTTTTTTTTTTTTATATAAAACGTTAACAGTATATAGATATAGAATAATAATAATGTTAAGAACTATCAACAGATTACGATACTTGTGTATTTATATAAGAAATAAGCGCAGCAGTAATAACAAGAATTTGCTACATAATAAAATTGGGTTAAAAATACAAAACATTGTAAATAACAATAATCGTAAATTATTAAATGTATATATTTAATAAAATTAAATAAGAAAAAAAAATCATGCAAGCAAGCAACATATTCTTTAAAAACATGATCACGTTCTTTATATTCTTCAAGAATTTTTTATTATTGTTTTGTATTTTTTTTTCTTTTTTTTTTGGTTGTCTATTCTTATCTCTATTTTTTGATAATTTGATTGTCTTACAAAAAAAAATATAGTGTAGATTTTATACATACAATAATGATTACAATTAGTTTAGAAAATTATTTAAATGTCGTATATGCATGTTGAACCTTTTAATTTGGTCAAATGCCAAAGGGCTAATATGTTTAATCCGGATGAATTCGTGCATGCATTGGAAAGTGATAGGAATAACATCTTATCGGTTCAGAGAAACTGTGTTCTTTAACTTTCTACTCGAGACATTATCGCAATAGTGGGAGATGACCATGATGCGTTTGATTAAACAACATTGTTGCTTTTGGTTGCGTCGGTTCTTGAACAAAGTATAAAAGTAAACTAACATAATCATAAAAATGTCGACCAAAAATTTTTGAATTTTACCACTCGCTATGTCGTTTGATATAACCAATAAAATTATTAAAAACTTATTTTGCTTTCTGTGAAACTTATTATTAAATTATCAATACGTTTTATAAATTTTATTTTAACACGTTCGCCCTTCAAAGACACATATGTGTGTCACTCAAGTTTCCCAGAAAACTCATGTTACATATACGTGTCACAAATTACTGCTACTTTTAGTCTGTATCAGACCATGACACACATTTGTGTCATACAGTTTCAATGAGAAAGTTTTAGTTATGGAATTATGATCATATTTCGGGAAACCCCCGACACTGGTTTAGAGAAAAGGACAAAAGGAGTAACGATGCGTTTTATTAATTCATTCTCGGATTTTGTGATTTTGGTGAATTTGAAGCAAATTACAAATGTTTGTTTGTTGTATTATTATAATAGGTTCTTAGTAGAAATTTTTGCATAATGGAAAGTCGAGGAAAGCGTTCCAAGCGTTCAATTGAACTTAAGCAACAGTGAGATAGGCTTTGAAAATTTGGGCAGCAGCTGTCGCATCTATGACACTGAGAGTATGTCATCTGAATCCTCAGTTGAAATAGACCTGCAAGAGGGACCAGATCAAGGAAATGTTGTTGAGAATAATAATGATGAATGGATTGACGTTGAGCCAGACTCAAATAACATTGTTTTTAACGGCACAGAATTAATATCGATAGATCTACCACCAACCGCCGAACCAGTGGAATATTTTAGGGAAATATTTGACGATGTGTTGCTCGAGAAAATAGTAACTTGGACCAACACACGTGCTAAGTTCATAATTGAGCATAGGCCGATGGAAAAAAATGACTATTAGCGAATTGAAACAAATGCTTGCCTTATGTCTACTATAATGCCTCTAAATCGTAAGTATTTTATAATCGTTGGTGAATTTAATTTATTTTAAGATTTTTTTCGGCTTTTCGGGCAAATATTATTTTTAATGGACACCAATACAATGTTTACGACTATTTTAGTCGTAGAAAACAAGGAGGCGATTTACCAACAATATTTTTACCACAAAAGTAGAAAAAAAGTACTCCGCCCCCATTTTAAACCCCAGGACACTTGTGTACACAACGATACTCAAACCCTTTCAACACAAGTGTACACAAGTTCCCTTGGGTTCAAAATAGGGGGGAGTGCATTTTTTCTACTTTTGTGGTATGAATATTGTTGGTAAATGACGTCTTTGTTTTCTACGACTAAAATAGTCGTAAACATTGTATTGGTGTCCATTAAAAATAATATTTGCCCGAAAAGCCGAAAAAAATCTTAAAATAAATTAAATCCACGGACGATTATAAAATACTTCTAAATTATATTTGTTGGCCTTAGTACACACACATACATAGTGATAATTTCATGTGGTTTCTGATTTAGTGATATATAATTCGCTAAATCGATATGTTTTTGTTTTGTATTATTAGTACAAAGCAAGAGTTGAATTTTGGCAGTTTGGTCGTTGTAACTCGATGAGTAGACCAACTTTTTATCAGTACGAAACCAAGCTGCCAAGAAGCTACCTAAGGGAGTTCTCATTTTTGCAAGGGTTTGTGTTCTTTGTGTACACAAGTACGTCCTGGGGTTAAAGGTTTGGGGGAGAGGAGCGCATTTTTTCTACTTTTGTGGTAGAAATATTGTTAATAAATGGCCTCTTTGTTTTCTGCGACTAAAATAGTCGTAAACATTGTATGGGTGTCCATTAAAATAATATTTTGTCCGAAAAGCCGAAAAAATTCTTAAACAAATTAAATTTACGGACGATTATAAAATTCTTCTTCACATACGATGTTTGCGTATTGCAATTGAAAATCACTTGCTTATAGTTATAATCTCGAACATTCTACGTCATCAAATCCCCTGTTTTGATTATTAATGTCGTTGTTAATTCCATTATTTTCCATGCCGATTATACCTCCGACGTTTATAACTGCATTAGTTATTTCCATATTTCTCTCCATATTTAATGCTTTTTTAAAATCCAATTCCCAATCAGTATTGGAGGAACACTTGATCCGAAAACATCGTTGAATATTAATTAGAATGATTGTTCCAATATAATTATGGGCTCTAACTAGATTCAAATGGTGTATATCTTAATCACTTGACTACCAAGTTTTAGAACTTTTATGATTTTTCGTATTTCCAGCCTTCATTTCCTTCGCAAATTTTCATGTTGCTTATTTCGGTAAACAGGCTTGATGCGTACAGACCCAGATATAGTCACCTAGCTTGCCGTAGCCAAAGCATATTCTTTGACTTTCGATGTCACCTATTTGTAATGTTCTATGACCCCAAGAGCTTAATGTTAGTTGCTTCAACTTCTCACTTAACAGAGCCTTTATTTGTGTGCTATTCTTCGAAGCCAGTTTACTCAATTTTACGATGTCAGTGGCTAATCTTGCTCTGGCTGCCTCAGATTCTAAAGCCAATGCCAATATTTCATCTATTGTTATACCTCTAGTACTGGTTCTTAAATAAAGTTTCAGACGATTTCGGTACCGCTCGCTTTCTAGATTCTGAAACTTTCCCTACGTAGTTGCCTCTAGCTTTAGAGCAAAATGTTGCAAAATTATCGGCCGTGTGATTGCCCAAATCTTAATACCAGTTTGCACGATATTTGCGGGCTTCCCCCAGAGAATCAAAATGAGTGGGTTGACTTGTTCCTCAGCTGCCCAACCATTGTGCTTTACTGCCTCTTGAAGCTGAACTTTAAAATCTCAAATAAGAACTCGTTGGGCTTCCGGCCTGGTATGTTTCACAGCGAGCCTCCATTTGCTTAATTTTATATTCAAGTTTCTGCTTGATTTGCCAGCCAAAATCTTTGAGCTGGTTATCTAGTTTTACTGCATAAGGCTTCATTTAGCATTTTAGCTCTTTAACTTTGAAAATATTGGGCGGGCTGAATCTGTCTCAGCTTCTGGTCTTACTCGGCAAACCGCCCACCTTGTTCTGCTCGTAGTTCTGCTAATGGTGTAATTTGCTGCCCGGATTTGGCGGCTTGCTGGTTTTCAGCCTTGCTCTGTGCGGAGTTTATCGAATTTTGCGCCTTGCTGTTCTAATTTGCCGTTCATTCCCATGAATGGAAGCAAAAGTGCTTTCATGATATCTCGTATGCCCAAGGATGGTTTATGTTGTTCAGGAGCAGGCAGCTATACTGAAATGGTTGTTTTGAATGGGTAATTTAAATGGTTCGCTCATTTTTATATTTAGAGTAACAACGGGTGGCATTCGTTATGGTCCTAGTGTCGGTGAAGCTTGTCTTGGTCGACAACCTGTTTTTACAGGATTTATCTAACCCCCCCCCCCCCCCCCCCCACCTTGTGTTTATTGCCTTTTGTTGGAAGCACGAGGCTTTCCAGCTTTACTCTCAACTGTTGCGATGCGGTGTTTCAGTTTTAAAGAAGAATTAAGAAATTAGGAAATCCACTCATGCTTGATCTAACTTTAGGATATTTAATTCATATTAAATATAATTTTATCAAGTAATTAACGGCTCGTTATAGACTAATCGAAGGACTTATTTAAAAACTTTGAACTCCATTCATACTTTACGAAGTCTTAGGACGTTAAATTTAAAGCAGAATCCAAATCGAGAGTCGGACCAAAACCGAAATTAGAAAAATTAGACGCGATAAAGAAGATTATTGGACATAAAAATAATTAAACTCTCATTATGGCATAACCAAATGCTCCATTAAGAAAATTCCGATTTGGGTTCTGGTCGAACGAGTTGCGCCTAACATTTTAATGGGGGTATATAATTAGACCTTAATGAGCCTTTAATTATTTGTATATGTCAATAGTTAGATTGATAGAACTCATCGTTTTAATTGGAATGGATGGAGCTTAAAATTATTTAATAGAGGAATTAATTTGCCTATTATTAGCCTATAGTTACTCATAGTATCTTGTATTGTTCTGCTGAATGGGTTCTACGAGCTTTAGGAATGTCATTATTCTGTTCTTGCGCAAAACAAAAATTTAATATTTGAACATATTATACAAATATTTAAGCCAGGTTCGTTGCTTACTCCTAAAACCCAAATGCTTTTAAATTGAAATCTTTTGATTTGAAAGATAAATTCCACTACAGTAATTCTGTTTCTATAGCCCTATAGTAAGTTATAACCGTATCGTATGTCCTCGTATAACTATAAAGATTATCTGGATTTACTATATACTGCGAAATTTTGGGTGAAGCATTGAAAACTCATCATGCAAAGCCCACAGTAGTTGCAAAATTAAGTAAATCTCAAAAGTATTCCATATGCGTTTGTTTCACATTATTAGAATTTTAAATTTAGTGTTTTATGACCGCCTAAATGACACGCAGGTGTAGGTCCTGACTTATCCGATTTTTCATCATCTAATTACGATTGGTGATGTAAATAATGACAACTGAAGTGCAAAACTAATGGAAAGCCCATCGAGAAGGTGACTTTATTATTTGCGTATTATTTTAAATGAACTGGAAAGTTTTGTAAATGGAGTAGCTTAGATTACAGTGGATAACTTTTAAATTTCTACAAATTTTACATTTAACTCAAATTTCCGGGAAATTTCTGCTGAAGGTGGTGGGACTTAGTTACAGTTTCCTAATTCAAAAAAAGTTGTATCAGCTCAAAGGCTATTCCGATACTTCAGAATTGGTACAAATGTTCTGTTCCATTATCGTAAAATGGTTTCAACTTTCCAACTATTTCGTATTCCTGATCGAAATTTATATCGAAATCAAATCCATAATACCACCATAGTATATATTGGCATGTTTGCACAACAATGTAATAAAATTTAATTGCAATAAATAACATTATAAATAGAGCTTCGGTTCAAATTGGAAGTAAAAATGCAAATAATTCGAATAATGTAAGAAAACCGTTTATCTGTAATTTGAGATCTCGAAATGCTGTTACACATATTATATGCATGTGGTACTTGTATACGTACATATGCAAAAATATTCATATACGATATACTTAAAATGGTAAACACAAGAAATCAAAAAAATATCGTCTTCCTTAACTATTGTGAGGTAGATATTTGTACGCGCGGTCTTAACTAACTCGATATATAGATGTACTCAAGTCTCTCTCTAGTATATAGATACATAAATTGTATTTCAAATTAAAGTTAATTTTCTTTTATAATATACGCGCGCTTATAACAATTTGGTTGCTTTACCGTTGCTTTTGGTATATATTGTATTTTACATATTTGGAATACAATCTACCTACTTATCGATTAAGAGTCATGTGCATCACCATCATCATCATCATCGGATAGCTATACATGGTATAAACTTGTATGTTTATAGACGCACCGAAGCAGAACAGTTAAGATATCAATCAAATTTTTTAAAATACACTTCAAAATAGTGATAAGATATGCCAGGCACTTGGCGCAAATTAAAATACGATCGGTAACCAAACGAAACCTATATGCTTAATAGATTTATGGATTCAAAAAATTTTACTTTTGTTGATCTGCCCTGACCTTTCATATTACTGAAAGTATGATTAAAGCTACTAATTCTGAACCAGTAAATTCGTCAGTTCAAATGTTCGCATCTAAAATGTCTCAGTAACGTTTCCTGCCTCAATGGTGATCAAAGTGTACGATGTTAATTCCATTAGATAGTTGGTGGTGGATGTTTCGTTCAGGAAACAATTGTTTACAATGAAAAGACCACTAATTGGTCTGTAATTACAAATATTTGATTTACAGCCCTTCTTTTGATGGATCAGAACTATAAAAGAACCATTCGGAAAAATTCCAAATGAGATTGATTTTTGGAAAAGGGACATGAGTGGCTTGGAGAGAGTATCAATGAATTTTTTCAAAATGACAGATGGCAGACCGGTTGACTTTAAGTTTGATAATCTTATTGAACACAGTGTCCTGATCGATTTGTAATGAAATTTGAATTGTTTCAACAAAATTATTGAAGTATTGAAGTAGTATGTGTCTTCTTCAAAATCATTATCAAGAAAAAGTAATTATCAAAGAAGAGTCCACATTAGATTTGAAAAATTTTTGCCAACGTCTATTTCTGAGAGTATAATGTACGGATTTTTCCTTACCTCAAATATTGCAGAATAAAAGTTGGCAGTGATTAAATTCGGTGGATGGTGCATACATGAATAGTATAGAGCACAGAACGCAATAGGGTAACTAGCTTGATAAGGATTTCCAAACAAAATTTTTTTTTGGAAATACTTAGTTAACCATGAAACGATTTTGGAGCAATTTCACTCATATTAGTAGGTCTGGTGTTTGTTATTTTTGCAATGAACCCCATTCATGGGTAGTAGTAGTATAGTTATCCATTTTATCTAACCAATGTATTGGCCTGGTCCAAGTCTAATGGTATCGCGCTGAACATCGCTAAAACGTAAGCAATTCTGATTTCTAAAAGAATTTTCCAAGTTTATTGATCGCGTAAAGATTAAGTTTGCAAATAATGTTAATAATCTGGGAATTTATATAAATGACAGGTTCACCTGGGATTCACAATTTATTAATATTTTTGGTAAGATCAATTTTAATTTTTATTGTTTGAAGCGACATAAAAATATATGCCCTAAAAATGTCTGAATTTTGTTGATTAGATTATATAGTAATTCCCCATGTACATTGCAAATTTCTTTTTTTAAGTTGTGCTTGTGATTCTACCTCAAGTACCAAGAAAAGCTTTAAGTACTTATTTATTTTTTATTTGTTTATTTATTCACAAATACAGCTAACAAGCAGATATACAAATCCAATTACATGTTAGCAAAGATTAGAAAATAAAAATAAAAAAAGGAAGATTACATATTTAACAAAATTTACAAAAATTACAAATTTTACCTACAAAAAATAATTATTTTTATTCAAAAAAAAATATAAAGCTTAATATTTATACAGTGTCTTTATTAAGAAAAAAATTAGTAATTTATTTGTTAGAACATAGACAAATCAAAATTATTAAAAATGTTGTTGTGATTAGTGTGCAATCTTACTAGAGGAGAATCTGTCCTGAAATTGCTTTCATTAGTATGTAAGTCAAAACAAACAGCAAATCGCATGTTATACAGAGTGTTTTGCAGGTGGACCTGCTGGTGGAAATTTTAATTGAAATGATAAGCAGCGCATTTAAAAATATGAAAAATTAAATTCAACCTCGCACAACAACCTTGGAGATAAGAAAAATGTACCTTGCATGCACACGGAGTGGAGGAGGTCATTTTAAACAAAATCTAATAAATGAAGTTGATTAAAAATTTATCAACAACTTAAAAGGGATATTCTTAAACCTAGCCCCGGCGAAATAGTATCTCTTATTTTGACCACAAAGTGAATGACTTCTATCACATGTAGCATACCTTTGGAAAGGGCATAAACTAGAGAAGTTTTTAAAACAAAAGTTATTTCAAAACAATTGCTAGTTTTTTTTTAATGCAAATAGAAGGTAGACATTTTTAATACGTTTATACATTTTTAGGCTTTGGAAGCCCATAACTCATTTTTCTTAAACCGATTATATTAAATGATGATTTATTTAGAATAAAATCACATTGCAGAATACAATAAAAGTTATTTCGTGTCTTTACGTTTACAAACAAAAAAGTTATTACCATTTAAAGGTGAGATTTCGGGTAATTTAAAAAAAACTTAAAAATATCATATCTCAATTACCGTGAGACTTAGGACATCGGTTGCATGGGATGAAAGATTCCAAACGACCCCCTCAATCTGCCATAAAACGTTGTCGATCCACTTGTAAAACACCCTGTATGTCAACCGAGCTCTGTGTCGAATTAAATTTGTCAACTTTGTTTCAATTAAAGGATTAGATATTTTATAGAGGCCTACCTCATCAAATATAATTCTACGGCTCTCCAAAGAAACTAAACCATAACGTTTAAGGCGTGAATTGTGCGGCTCGTAAGGAATTCCACTTTTGTAATATATATAAGAGATCTCGTAAACTTTATTTGTACTCTTTCAATTGTGAGTTTGTGACATCCATATACGGGGTTCCATATAGTAGTTACAGATTCAAGGTTACTACGAATAAGTCCATTAAACATTGATATGTATTGTATATTAAATTTGAATTTATTGTCAACAATAACACCCAAATCTTCAACCTGATCTTTTGAAACAAGGTCAATATTGTTTATAGAATAGTTAAAGATAGAGGAAACTCTTGGTTTAATTTTCAGTACAAAGCACTTGTCAATGTTTAAGTTCATATCGTGAATAACACACCAATCATCTAACCGGTTAAGATCATTTTGCAGTCTCTGACAATCAGAAATTGATTTTATTGATAAAAAAATCTTTAGGTCATCAGCAAAGAGCAACACCAGACACTCTAGACCTTCCACAATATCGTTTATGAATAAAATAAAAAGTAAAGGCCCTAATATGGACCCCTGAGGAATACCGGAAAATGGAGATATTGTATGGGTTTTCATATCATTTATGATCACATATTGTGTTCTGTTTTTTAAATAAGAACTTATCCATTTTATCATTAGTTCATCAACGCCAGATCGTCTTAACTTTTTAATTAATTTGTCATGATTGACTTTATCGAATGCTTTTTGAAAATCTGTATAAATAACATCAACACCATAATTCAAATCACATGAAGTGTATACATATTCTGAAAGGTCGAGTAAACTTGTCAGAGTGGATCTTTGTTTGAAAAACCCATGTTGATTGAGAGTTATTTTATTTCTCAACCTCTCGAAAAGTTTGTTGTGGATAATCCTTTCAAAAATTTTAGAGCAGCAATTTAAAATAGAGATAGGCCTGTAGTTTTTAATATCTGAATTGACCCCGGCTTTGTGTATTGGATTTATACTAGCATTCTTCCACATCGAAGGAAAAACTCCTTCGCTTAGTGATTTATTGAATATTATTTCGAGTGGCTTACACAATTGTTCGGCAGACTCTTTTAGAAATACCGGTGGAATCAAATCAGGATCACAGCCTTTATTAGAATTAAGTGATCGAAACTCAATAAAAATATATTGTACACAAATATCGAAAGTGGGTATTGTGTTGATATTGCTTGGATGAGTATTTGATTGTGAAATATTTGGATTATTATAGAAAGAACTAAAGAAGTCCGCGAACAAGTCACTAATATCCTTTGCATTAGGAGCCGAAATATTATCAAAATGAACATTAGCAGGAACTGTATTAGTTCTTTTGAGTGATTTGGAATAGGACCAAAATTTCTTAGGATTCTTATGAATAGAGTTTTCGATAGATTTTATACAGTTAATATGGTCAATTTTTGTTACTTGTTTTAATTTTGACCTAATTTTAGAAAACATTTGATAATATTCAACAACATTATTTTTTTTGAACAGCATTCTATATCGATTTTTTATTTTAATTAAATTAATTGTTTTATTTGTGTACCAAACTAGGGTATGAATTTATAGAATGTGAGACGAGAGGTACATGCGTTTGTATAATTAGATCTAATATCTCATAAAACTTGGAAACGGACTGCTCAGTATTTAAATCTTGCAACAATTCCGCCCATTTAATCCCAGAGAGATCCTGTAGCATATTGTCAAATTAGATTTTCGGAAATTTCTTATTTTAAAATTTATGGTCTTTTAGTAAAGTAATAGTTTTTATATTTAAGTCAATTTCAAGTGCGGGATGCATGTCTATCGGTTTTAACTAAAACATCAATTGATTCACTGCAATTGATAGACGAAAAAGAAATGTTTGATAAAACTAAATCGAGTATGGTGTTGTTAACATTATATGTAGATAATTGAATTGATTAAGTCCTGTAAAGTTAATACATTCTGTTAATGCTTGCGCAGATCGATTGTGACAAAGACAAGGTTTGATTAGATTGTACCTAACAATCCATTTAATAAATGGTAAATTGAAATCACCAATAATAAGAAAACCGGAATTTATTTTTTTTTTGATTCATGATATAGTTCATATTATCAAAATAGTTTTCATAGTCACTTGGTTTAGCACCGGGATAGATATATGGTACGTTGAGATACAAATTTGTTAAGCCAAAATTAATACATACCCAATTTTCCTCGGAGTAACATTCCCATTTAGCAATACGATATGAAACAAAATTATTTTTTATAGTAATAAGACAACCTCCACCATCGACCTTATCTGGAAATTGAACAAGATTTCGGTCCTTTCTATTATATTTGATAATACATAATTATGTGTAAATAACTCGGTATATTAAGAATTGATTCATTTAGATTTGTTTCATTTAAGCAAATAATATCGTAATTTGTTTCTTAAATTGAATTATAAAATTGTTTTGTCTTAGTTCTCAATCCATTCACATTCTAGAAATAAACAGATATATTCATAATAATAATTATGCTTCAATTTTAGATAATTAAGTTAGAAATTAGACTGAAAAATACAGTAGTAGATATAATACAATAATGATTAAAAATTAAAACAATTACAAACACAAATATCAGACAATGGCAATCTTAAGTTGAGTTGTTGTTGGGTGTTTTAATAATCACTGTGCTAGTTGAAAAATGTGACAAGCTGGGCACCCAGGGGGTAAACCTAGTCCCATTTCAATGTTAGTCCCCATTTTTGAGATATGGCTTTCGACATGTTTTGGCCCTGAGTCAAAACATACCCTCATTTTCACGTTGATATAGCTCCTGAACCATTAAGATTTTCGTTATGCTTTCTTCAGCAAAGTTGTTGCACAAGTCAAGAACAACAACTTTGCTGAACATATGAAGGCCGAAAAACCACATCAACCGTGTATGTGTGTTTCACTTAGGCCAAGGTTTGGTTGGAGTGGCTGCTTCCGCACACATAGACCAGGAGTGCCCCGTTGTGATACCACAGGAACCTATTTCCCCTTTACCCCTGTTCAAAACCATTCGGAGCTACGTACGTACCGTATCGCAAAATATCTCGCACTCCACAGTCAGCGAGATCTGAAAGGCTGGGCAAACTGTACACGCCCAAATACGTATGCCTTCTGTAAGTGCTGGACACGAGCATAGGAAGTTATCTAAAACCTCTTCTTCCTCTTCGTCCATGCAACTTCTATAAAGTCATTCGTCTGTAGACTCAGCCTTCTCGCATATTCCTCAAAAAGGCAGGGTCTTGTCAGTTTTGGCAAAAGCATCTCATAGAAGACTCCGGCTCCTACCTTGCCGTCTAGAGAAACATGGGTACACAGGTAAGGCTAAGAACAACTGGAAGTCGGCATACTTAGGCCAAACAGGACTTGCATTTTAGATAAGATACAAAGAACACATCAATGACATAACCAAATATAAAAAGTATACATAGAATCAAGTTTCGCACAACACGCATAAAAACTGAAAATCACAGGTACACTAAATTCAATAAAAACGTAACCATTTTGCAAAGAATCAAAAAAGGACTGAAATTAGACAGGTTAAAAGACCAATGCCAAGGGTGTAAATTTTGGGTACAATAAGTCATGAGACTGTACATATACAAATTTCTCATGAGTCAAGTTACGGCCAAAATTCACACCTTGAAAATATTCAAAAACAAATACACCTACAATTTACTTCGCGACAAAATCAACACAAAAACCCAATAAAATTTACGAACTATTATTCATTACTTAAAAACAAAGGTGGTACCAAACAGCAGCGCCTAGCTACAGTACATAAAGAGCTTCAAAATAAATTATGTAACAGTAGTAAAAAATAAACCGAAGAAGAGATTATTCTCGAAATCGACATTTCTACAAAAGTTAAAAAATTGGCACAATAAGTAAGAACTACAAACTGTAATATAAAATTAAAAATAAAAAGTTTTTCATCTAAATATATAAAGTGACAAAAGAACACAAAAAATAAAGTGAAAATCGTCTTGTGAAATCTGGTGAAATAAATAATATGGATAGGTGTTTTAAACTCAAGTGCTTTTGTTATGTGTGTGGAAAATTTACAATTATGAGCAATCGCCGCAAAATAAGTAATGAAACCGCTGATTTATATTAACTATACTTTTCACAAATAGTTGTTAGTGGTGCAAATTGGACGCCGTCTTTTGTTTGTACAACATGCATTTTCCATAGATGGCAAAACACTGGAGCCGCAATGCCATTTGGTGTCCCGATGATTTGGATCGATCCACAATGTAGTTCAATTTTATAGGTGCATGAATTATATTCTCGGTACAAACAGAAACAAAATTGGTTCTTTGACATACACTGCAACGCAAATGCTTAACTACCGCTGCTGCATTCACATGAAAGATCAAACTCAACTGAGGAATATTTACCAACAACATTTGAATCACATGAAGCCGGAGAAACATCCGCATCAATATATCAACCATCAAATGTCACTGCGCCATGCAATCACATTGAAATCTCGCAAAATCGTTTGAATATTATGGTACGATGCCTGAAACTATCGCAGCGGCAAGCCTTTCTTTTGTCAAATGATTTAAAACAAGTGAACATTTTGGCCCCAAATGTTTGGATATATGGAGCAATAAATTGTCATCGTCATTTTACGATTTTTTTCAAATTAATTGAGAATAATTCACTTTTTTTTTTGCACTAATATCCGAGGTTTGGTATTCACAATGCACAATGCATATAATCCCGAAGATTGGCGATTGTTTATCGATTCCTCTAAAAGCAGCTTGAAAGCAGTTCTCCGTCACGTTACCAACTCAGAGAATTCAGTTCCAATTACACTCAGCACATACCCAAAGGAAACCTATGCATCAATGAAAAAAATCATTGATTTGATTAAATACAACGACCATTAATGGAAAGTTTGTGCAGATTTAAAAGTGATAGCTCTTTTAAGTGGCATGCAATTGGGTTACACTAAAAACATGTGTCTTATGTGCTTATGGAATACACGTTTTAAAGAACGACCAATACAACGAACGGAACTGGGCTTTACGTGACAACATTAGATTGCGATACGACAGCATTGTTGAGGCTCCACTTGTGCCAATTACTAAATATTGCTATTACGTACCACTTCATATCAAGCATGGAGTAGTTAAACATTTTATAAAAGCGCTGAATCCAGATGGAAATGCGTTCGTCGAATTGCGTCGCATTTTTCCACACTTAAGTGGAATGAAAATAAAAGAAGGTTGGTGTTTGAATCTACTCGAGTCTAAGTTTTGATCAAATGAAATTTCATCTTGCTTCTTGTTTTTTATTACAGGAATACTTAATGGGCCAGATATTCGTCGTTTGATGAACGATGATGATGCATTTGAAAATGCTCTCTGTGAACGAAAGCTTGTAGCATATGTGTAAAAGAAGTTATTAAGAATGTTCTCGGAATTAATAGAGCCGATGATTAGCGCACATTCATTGAAAATATTCTGACTGCTTTTCATAATATGAACGTTAGAATGTCACTGAAAATACATTTTAAGCATTGTCATGTGGAAAAATTCGCCGAACAATCACCAGCCGAATCAGATGAGCACGGCGAGTGTTTCCACCAAGTGACGGCAAGGCTCGAACATTGGTACAGAGGCAAAAACCTAGATGCACTCTTGGGTGGCATTTGTTGGAATTTGCAAGAGGAAGAAGAACCCGAAGATGACAGGAACGTATCAGAAAATTAAAATTAAAAAAGTTAAGAAAAATGTTAATTTTTCAGGAAAATATTAAAAAAAATCAACTTAATCGATTTAATTTTCTTTTAAATAGTTTCTATTGTATCTATATTTGTCGATGCGATGCTTAATCAATCGATTTAAATTCAATAAATTAACAAAAAATGATAAAAAACGTGTTTTTCGTCGATATGAAAATCAAAAAAAAAAATAACACAAAAATGTGAATGTAGATGTCGTTTTTCGGCTACAATATGTTCGGCAAAGTTGTATGTCTTGGCTTGCGCAACAACTTTGCTGAAGAAAGCATAAGGAAAATCTTAATGGTTCAGGAGCTATCAACGTGAATATGAGTGTATATTTTGACAAATTTTTCACTCAAAGGCAAAACATGTCGAAAGCGATATCTCAAAAATGGGGACTAACTTTGAAATGGGACTACCACCATTGAATTCAGCATACTCGGATTAGGTTTACCCCCTGGGTGCCCAGCTTGTCACAAAAAAAAAGTTTGCAATTCAAGCACAATTTATGATTTTTGATGTTTCGTCTTTTTTGATAGAACGTTACCGTTTTGCATCCATATAAACTTGTAATTACGTTGATATTTTAGTTGTTTGGCTTTAAACAGTAAATTGTTTTTGAAGGCCGTTAGATGATCTGTGACGTAAATCGAATTATTCTGTGTTGATGAAAAACCAATATCAGGTGCATTAATAGAACGATCAATTGTTACTTTTTTTGCTTTGAAGCCGTCCTTTATTTTGTTTTTAATTTCAAGGTTACCACAGTTAATAACGACTGGATTAATAGAATTCTCACGGCGGTTTTTTGTTAAGCGACGAACATTTTTGATTTTTCCGTTACAAGACGGTGTATCAATGAAGGAAATAATTTTGCTTGTGATATCATTTAGATTTTCAGGTAACGTTTCAGGTATTCCGTGAATAATTAAATTCAAGTTGGGCTCAGTATCTGCAGAA
Organism: Nephrotoma flavescens; assembly: GCA_932526605.1. Classification (NCBI taxonomy): domain Eukaryota; kingdom Metazoa; phylum Arthropoda; class Insecta; order Diptera; family Tipulidae; genus Nephrotoma; species Nephrotoma flavescens. The sequence continues at coordinate 35,638,334 of OW052220.1, read as the reverse complement.
TTATCGATTAAATATCTGATTGATGATATATCTGATTTTAATTGTGTGTTTTCTTTTTCCAATGTTTTTATTCTTGTTTCGTGTCCTTCGACAACCTTTACAATTTTCACTACTTTTTCTAATTGAACATTAATTGAGTCAAGTGGCGTTGTAAAATTATCTTGTTTTAATCGAAGATTTTTCAATTCTTCTCTTAAATATAAAATGGATGATGATATTGAGGTTATATCGCCTTCATTATCATCGTCATCTGAGTTTAAAAGCGAACGGTTCCCTGGGGTTTGTCGGAATTGAATACAGTTGAGTACTTCTTTTAAAAGATTGATAGACACATTGGCACATGATAAATGGAAAATATTCGCACAAGTAACACATTTTATATGTTTAGGCCTCTTGCAATTTTGCGAGAACATTTAGCACATTGCATTATAATAATTTAACATACACAATACACTTAAAATGCTTGAACAGCTTAGTTTGATAAAAGTAACCTTTTGATAGAACAGAAGGTAAAATAAATTTTATTATTATTGATGTATATTTTTTTATACGAAAATTGAATGTACGTCCGTACAGTTCAAAGTAAAAAACGAGAATGAGTACTAATCGTTAAGTCAGCATTATTTGGTTTCCTGGTCATCACTTACCACTACATTTATTTTTTTTCCTGTAATTCTCGTTTGCTAGATGAAACGCTGGCGACTTTTGCGTCGAATAGATTTATATTTTGTTTATTTTTTTTATTACCAAAAATTATTATTGTTTGTTAAATTTTATATAAAAGGGATTGCTATAATAATATTTACCGTAATATTGTGGAGCAGTAAATCAAGGACCTGCCAATATACGGAATAGTACGAAACTGGAAAATGAAACAATACCAAAAGTTGACTTCAGTTGAATAAAGTTTGTAGACCACAAAATATTACTGCCGAATGGGACAAACAATAATTTCTGGCGGGTAGAGAAAAAAATTTCAAGAAGAAATAGACGGGGACACCCCATATGAATGAGCTGATATGCTTAAAATGTTATGAGTGATTCTCAAAAATATTATTGCTAATAAATAAATAAATGTTCTTATTGATTCATGTTAAATATCTTACCATAATCTCAGTAATTATTATCACTACTCCTGAAACTTACAGCTGGAAAGAGTAACGCTAGTCCTAAGTAATTATGGATCGCTTTCACTAAATTCAACTGTAAGTACGATAGCTTTTACGTATATGATAGCCAAATAAAATGCAAAACATTATTGGCTACCTAAGCGGTTCACGCTGGAATGCCTATTTTAATGACAAATCATAAATCAGCCGTTCCAATGGAATATCACCTCTTCTGAAGCGTTAATACACAAATTCCCGTTTTGGTGAGAGCTTTTCGCTGAAGAAATTTTAGATATCTTTAGTTCTCTCTTTCACCTGACAAGTGGTGCAGTGGTTATAGCTTCGGTACTTGGACCGGGAGGTACTGGGTTCGAATCCCATCAGAGACTAGATGCAAATTGAATTTTCATCATCGATTACAATCGGTGATGTTAATAAACACAAATAAGACTCTCTGATGGAGTGCAGAATTCAGCGCCGACTCACCGTCCACGTCAATGTACATAGGTTGACATGGAGCTTGCAATGTGCGTGTACTGTAGTAGTTGTGTGAGTAGGTGAATAGGTGAATGGGTTAATGGGTTAATAATGTGGCGTTAATGCGTGGTATCACAATGGGCCAAATTTGGCCTAAGTGTCAACCTCTGAAACCTAACCTAACCTAGTTCTCTGATAATTTCCGATAAATTTTCATTTGACGTTAAATCTAAAAACTGATGAACGATGCAAAAATATTAGGAATTTCTTTAGCGATTAAAAGTATAAATTGTTTGATCTTTCGAAGTAGAATGAACGGAACCTGTCGCATATTATGTATATCATTTCAAACATTTAAAGAATTTATGTTTTTTTACTGGTAATAACCCCAAATTTCAGACTAGAAATATTATGATAAAATTTGATCCCGATATTTACATGAAATATACATTTTTGACGATCTGTTTTAGTAAAGGTGTGCTATTTACACTTTTAATTGCTACACTTTTCGTTAATTTTTGTAGCTACACTTTTCGTTAATATTCGTAACTAGACTTTTCGTTAAAAACTTCACACCGGTATCCTAATGTGATAGGAGCCAAAATAATTAACCGATTAAACAAAAAGCCTTAGCTAGAGTAGCGGCAGATCGTTTAGAAGGTAAGTCTGAAAGTTATTAAATTTAGTGATCGTTCAGACCAAGGTATTAAGCTTCCAGTTCAATTCAACAGAATTAAATTTTAATCTTACTATCTCCTCAAATCGATGGAATATTGATACTGTAACTGCTGCAAATTTATGGAGTGCTACTTACGCCGGTTATGACTCTAATGTTGCCTATTTGTGTAGATTATGATCCCAGCTACCATAAAAACGTAAACCCATGGTAAATACGAGGGAGTTTTTCTAAAATTTTTGTTAAAATTCTGAAAATGTTATACTTTTGTCATAGAGATAGATGCCTCTAGTTAAGTTTGGATAACCAAACCGCGTTGTTGTCAAAAAATGTTCGGGTTGCCACCACACAATAAATATTTTTGTTAGCTTAAAAAACACAACAGATGGAACCCTTTAAGATTAAAACATCTAAAAGGGTTCCATCTGTTGAATTTTTTTTGCTAAAAGCACATACCTTTTAGATTGAATATACCTGACAGTGCGGTGTTATACGATGGAGTGTATCTGTAAATAAATTAATTTAAAAAAATTGATAAAGTTAGGTAATCCAAATGACAACATCAATAAAAATGATAATGTCAATGTCTCTGTTTGACAGTTACACTCTTACAGCGAGTGATAAATAATATGTATATGAGATAATTTTTCTCTCATCTTAGAGACATAACTTTTTATTTTATTTTTTCCACTTTGGAGCACCAACAACAAATATTGTTGTTATCGCTCAAGTGCAATATTTTTTTATTATTGCTTTATAGTTTTGTATTTGTTAAATTGGATTTCGCATAAACATCTTTTCAATTCAATATGACTGCTTACAATGTGTACTTGCAGTAAAGTTATAAAATATTTATAGTGAACGAAATTGGCTAGCGGCCAGTCCATATAGCAACTGTAGCTGTTACTTTATTGTTCGCTTACTGTAGCGCATATAATTGATCGATATACCGCGGTTTTGTTATTATTCTATAAATTAATTGCAATATCAATTGCTATTATTTAATGGCGTACAGTTAACTGGAATATTTTAAAATTTATGGTAATAGTGATGTGTGTAAACCCAAATACGGTTTTTTGAATACGCGTAAAGTGTTTTTCCTAAAAACATCCATATCGAATTGTATGACAACTATGTCAATTTATCTAAAACCGATTTTGGCATTTTGATCTAAAACTGTCATAAGAACATAAATTATATTATGTTCATTGAACATGTTACATCTAATTAAAGGTGTTAAAGATGGTATCCGCAAGGTATACTGTTGAAATATGGTATTAATTAAATTTGTTATGACAAGTCGAACATTTCGAGTATATCAAAAATAATTATTTATTCTAAATAAAGGTTTACAGCTAATTTGTCCTCGCCTGTTTATCTAATCGCATAAATCATTTTGACATGTAGACTAATAAAAATAGTACAGACGTGGCAAATCATATTCGTAACGCTTTCTTTCATCAATATGACAAAATAGTAGGAATCGTTGGGCATCAGACTACCAATTATTACAAGGCAAGCGTGGATGATAAACTTATATGGAATAAGATCTGTTGGTTCTTATGATACTCAATAACGTAAATCTACAGATTTTGGAACGGCAAAATTTTTTTTAGAATGAGTCTGGGAATTATTGAAAGCTTTAAAGGTAATTAAACCATAATGGTTTAAATTCAAAGCAATTAATTTAAAAATAACATTCTACGCAGATTATATCCCACTATCATATTCTCTACGTTGGATCTCCAATTTGGTGTTTGTCCATAGGTGTAGAAGTAAACTGGTAACCATTTAAAGTTAATATGGCCGGACAAACCAAATAAGGATACCAGTGATACGTATCTACTTTATAAAAATGCATTATTTGTACATGGGAAATAGAGTCAAAATGAGAATGTATGTGAAGATATCCCGAATTACATTCCCGAAAAATGCGATGGCAACACTAATTATTGCTATCATGACATTTTTTTACTCTCAGCCCAAAGTATCGCCACATTTTTACTCTCAGCCGCTAAAATATTGACTGTCATGACAGTTAAAACTATCATGACACAGCTAAAACTATCATGACACAAAAAAATTTCTGGGCTGAGAGTAAAAATATTGTATTTTGGTGAAAGAGGAAGATTTAAAGTAATTTTCGATTTTCGCTATCAGTATATTTTTTGGATAGTAGAATTTAGTTGTTTTTGTTTATTTTCACGTTTTTTAACTTTTTATTGTTTTTATTAAACTCATAACATTTTTATTTATTATTTAGCTGTTATTCGGTAATATTTATACTGATAGAAATTTGGGCTATCTTCACAAAGGTAAGATGAGACATATTTGATACAATTTGGCGTACTGATCCATCGAACCAAGGAAGAAATTTTGGATCTTCGAGCAAATGCTGAGGTGAACAAATTTACTGATTCGGGAATATATAGAAAATGTTGTAGATAACAAAAGAACATTCTAGGATGAAACACTTTTCGATCGGAGCTTCTTTTATATAGAGTGACACCAACCAAAACAGTTTTTCAAAATAACCTACGATTGGGCGTAGAAAACTCGGTATTCGATTACGGTCACAGATTCCAATATTTTCCAGAGAGAAGCGTACATCCTAAAGTTTTGGAGCCTGTAGTTCTAGGTCCTGGAGTTTAATTTTACTACAGTTCACTTTCAAAATAAGTCTGCTTGTCTTCGTATAGCGATCTTCACGCTATTTAAACCCACAAATTATTTCAAAAGTAGCTGACACAGTTTCCTTGACTACGCTTCTACGTATAGACTCAGACGTTGTTAATTTACTCAGAGAACCTAATTTATTTGGTATATAGGCATAGGAGCGCGGCCCAGAGGCTTTTGCGGCTGATGCTGTGAAATATATGCTGAAAGTTCATTTTGCTTATATTGTATTACCAACATTTTTCCAGAATCAACCTCTTGGTGAAAGCAGCTCTTTGTATTTGGAACAAAATAGCGATAATCAAGGAGAAACATAAATTTAATGCAAGAACAGGGCCTCGGGTCTAAAGAATCAGTGACTCCGGATTGGTAACTCTGCAATGATACTTGGTATTTTAAAGTATCGTGATTCCAACGGACAGCCTTTTATGTCTGACTTTTGATACATTCAAACAGTTTCCATTTGTATTTCAAAACGACCAGCATGAGAAAGCTTTACATGTCTCTTATAGATTATGACTTGTCTATTTGGATTTCCGTTCTCCCGTCACTTAATCTCCATGTTACTTTGTAAATTCTCTTATGAGAAAAAAACGTAATTGATATAACTAAATTGCTAATAGCTGGCTATAATGTGTAACCTAGAAGTATCAAGCACTTTCTTTCGAGAAAAAATTTATAAAGTCACGTGGAGATCGAATGACGGAAGAATGGAAAACCAGATTGATCAAGTCATTCCATCAGCATTACTAATGATAGACTAACAGAAGCAGTGGCACAGCAAAGGAACCGGTTCGCTGGAATACAGATGTACTGAAAATTTAAAACTCTCTGCAAAGTTACTAGTCAGCTTTCACTGAACATCTAAACCAGTACAATGAAAACCACGAAACTCCACCAAATATACACGACCTAGCAATAAAAGCAAATTTAGCTGTCGCAGCGGAAAACACAATTGGAAAAACAGTAAGTAGGGGCACTAAAACAGAGTATCTCCGCATCAGAAAAGATCCGTGCAAAAATCTTGAAGACCTGTATTTCTCTGTTACGAATGAAGCGTTTAGAACCAGCGTTGCTGATGTTTTTGAGTATGGCAATCTTGCTTTCAAACTCTTCTAAATCGGAAAGACTAAGTGACCCCTATCCAAGCTCTATCCACCAATCGTCGTGGTACTTCCCCCGTATATTCTAAAGTATAGGAAGTATACGCGATGTTAGTAGATTGTAAAATAGAAAGGCACCTGGTATTAGCGAAACACCTTACATCTAATTTTTACGAACTTATCGTTGTGAATCAGGGAGATGATGACCGAAAACATTCCATTTCGTCAGGAGATGGCAATAAACTTAACCTCAATAAATTTTCTGACAGCGCATGCGTTCTGATATGATGACATCTTTAGAAGACGTTATGAATTTAATTAGATTAGAAAATGGGAAAATATTTGCAAAATTTGACACATTAGAAACAAAACTCGATAACGCCAAAGAAAAAGTGAAATCCGATGTAAATGCACAAATACAAACCGCCGTCGATCATGTAAATGCCAAATTTGACTCCGTTTACTCAGAAATCAATTGTGAAAAAAGGCAATAGCTTATGATTATGAAAAGTATGCAAATGATGTTTCCATTAAGGGAATACCGGAGACTGATAAAGAAGATATTTCTGTATTTTTAAAGCTGTTTGTGAGGTGCTTGGATTTGACCTAAAACTTGTCGGTTCAGTTGAATTGTTTAGAATATAGGAAAGGCCCCGCAATCATCTAGAACTAACAGTATTAGTGCAACATATAGAAACAAACAAAAATATCATCGCCCAATAATTGCAAAATTTGCGTCAAAAATTGACAAAAGTAATTTTTTTGGATGCTACTTCAAATGCAATAGCCAATTAACTGCTGCGAAGCTGGGATTTCCAGCGGCTTCAAGAATATACGTCAACGAGTATCTGTCGTTTGAAATGCGAGCAGTGTTTAAGAAATGTTTGGAAATGAAAAAGGCCGGCGCTTTTGTTAAAACTTATAATAAAAATGGATCCATCTTCGTACAGGTGAAACAGGACTCGAAGAAGTCCTCTACAGGACATTTTACCAGGACTTATGAATAAGGATCTCAACTTGGATTCATAGACATATAATAAAATTTTCTCAGGAAATTATGATTCGAACAATGATGGAGAAAATGGGACTATCAATTATTTCGCCGAGACGGGGAAAACTAGCAATTCAACCGGTAACCACTAGTCACTTTTATTCGAAAGAGGCTGTAAATAATAAACAATACTAGTTTTAATTTCAATAATATTAAGTCTTATATTTTTATATCTCATTTTATTTTATAGGACATAGCAATTTTCATGTGATATTTAATTTTATTTAATTTAAATTTAATTAATTAGACTTGCTATGAAAAACAAATCTATCTATATATATAAAACAAAGTCGGGTTAGTTACACCATTTATAACTGAAGAACGGCTGGACCGATTTTTATGATTTTTGTTTTGTTGGATTTGTCTCCGTTCCGAATAGCATAATAACTATTAAAACATTGGAAAAATTCACCAAAAAAAAAGTTATCAAGAAAATTCATTTTCTCATATATTTAGTACATTTTGTTTTTTTTATTTTGTTCGTCTCAATACAGTGGTGGTTTAGGAAAAAAGAAAAGTCGGAAAAACTCAAAAGGGAAGCCCCAAAAATCTAATAAAAAAAACCTTTTTTTATATGAATTTTGTAGGTGTAGTTTCTATGTGACGAGTGGTGCAGTGGTTAAAGTTTCGGCGCTTGGACCGCAAGGTACTGGATACGAATCCGACTGGAGGTTGCATGCACATTTACCATTTTATTTTTTATCCAATTTTTTTTTTTATTTCATCTACTTATCTATTTATATAGATAAAATCTTCGTCCGAATTACGATTTCAGTGCGAATAGTAGATTTTGACAGCTCCAAAAAAAGTTGTTTTCCTTTGCGATTTTAATATTAAATTTAATTTATTTTTGATTTTGGTTATTTCATATTAGTTAAGTGGGTTGTGGTTTAGCATATACATAATATTAAAATAAGTGGGGAATTTAGTGAAATAAGAGATTGTGTGGTGTATGCCAACAACAATAAGAAAACAGTACTTTTTTGCGTTCAATTGTACGTAATTTTTTTAGTGGTACAGAGTGTCCCAACACCGGACACCAGATTTTTTTTTGGTTTTTTTCATTTTTTTTTTATTCTGCGGAATTCTATTTTCGATCGATATTTTCAAACGGTAAGTTCCCTTCGAAGATGTTCACTTTGTGAGGTTATCACATTTGTGATTGTGCGCACATCGATAATTGATTATGTAATTTTGGATTGTGTGATTAATTTTCCAGTATTATTTACAATGCCGCGAGCCAGAATATCTAATCTTTCACCACGAAGCCGTAATGCAATTAGACTTCGGACTATTGCGAATCAATCCACTGCAGATGAACAAGAAATCACACGAGAAGTGCGCCGCGTTATTATGGCCCGACTTCGCGCTTCACAAAGACAAGCACAAAGAGAGGCAGTACGTCAAATGGCTCAGTTGACAATGAGAAATCGTCGAGCTTATCGCACAGATCAACAACGAGATAATTTTCGACGCGCAAGAAGAAATCCTTCAAGTGTTGGTTTGAATCGAATAGCGTTTCAATACGATTGCACAATTGACTAAAACTCGCATCCTTTCGTTCGAATTGGCTCAATGGAGTTTGTGTGCGACCATTGCGGTGCATTGAAGTTCGCTGGAGAAACGCCTGGATTGTGCTGTCTCAGTGGCAAGGTGAGATTGCCATTATTGCCTGCACCACCTGAACCGTTGCGTTCATTGCTTCGTGGCGAGACACCAGAATCACGACATTTTCTATCCAACACACAAAGATACAACGGATGTTTCCAAATGACTTCATTTGGAGCAGACATTATCGAAGAACGCGGATTCAATCCAACATTTAAGGTCATTTCTGCTCGAGAGAGTAAACATTCATTTTCTTTTGGTGATCAAAAATCTATAATTCTGACTTCGTCTTCGACTTTACAGATTCAAGGCCAAATTCACCACCGAATTGGGTCATTGCAACCGATTGAAGATGGACAGCATAAATTCATCCAAATATACTTTATGGGAAATATGGAGGATCAACTTGATCGGCGCCAAACGATCAATACAGCAATGAAAAGGATAGTTCCGCAAGATTTGCAGCAACTACTCCATGAACATCATGCATTGGTTCGATTGTTTAAAACTGCGTTGGATCGCATGCCGAGTGACGACTGCAAAGTCGTGATCAGAGCAGATAAACGACCCGCTGGAACACACGAACGCCAATTTAATGCTCCAACAACAGATGAAGTCGCAATTGTGATTGTTGGTGAAAACGTGGAACCGCGCGATATTGTGCTTACACGTCGCGACACTGGACAACTGCAACGAATAAACGATACACACCGTTCATATACGATACATTGCAATACCCGCTGATGTTTTGGCAAGGAGACGATGGATATCACTTCAATATCAACATGATAAATCCATTGAGCGGTGAGTACTGATATCATAATTTAGATTATGACACTAATTTTACTGATTTCATTTCAGGTGAGGAAACTAACAAGAAGGTTAGCTCGATGAATTATTATGCATATCGTTTGATGATATTTGCTGCGATTTCGTCGTTTGCTACAGCAATATACCGTCGACATGTACGTCAAAATCGAAACGGAGCGCCTCATTTTCATTCGGTTGAACCAAGCTAAACTGCGTTCGGAGGAGTATATCCATTTACGCGATGCAATCAGCACCGAAGGAGATGCAGCTAATGTTGGTCGATTGACTATTCTACCGGCGACGTACATTGGCAGCCCACGTCATATGCATGAATATGCGCAAGATGCAATGACATATGTTCGTCATTACGGTTGTCCAAGATTTATTCATCACTTTTACTTGCAATCCGAAATGGATAGAGATTGTTCAACTGTTGCTACCCGGGCAAATAACAAGTGATCGGCACGACATCATCGCACGTGTCTTCAAACAAAAAATCCGGTCGCTGATGAACTACATTGTTAGAATGCCTAACGGGAATACTCGATGTTGGATGTATTCAATTGAATGGCAGAAACGAGGCTTGCCGCATGCTCACATTCTTATTTGGTTAGTCGAAAAAATTCGACCAGACCAAATAGATGACATCATATGTGCCGAGATTCCTGATCCCGAAACCGATCCAGACCTGCATGATGTTGTAATTACGAACATGGTTCACGGTCCGTGTGGCTCCATCAATCCCCAATCACCGTGCATGGTCGACAACAAGTGTTCCAAGCGTTATCCACGAAATTTAACCGCAGAGACTATCACTGACAATGATGGTTATCCACTGTACCGGCGTCGATCAGCCGATGATAACGGTAGAACTATCACAACAATAGTGAGAGGAAATGAGTTCGTGGTCGACAACACTTGGATTGTTCCATATTCGCCACTTCTTTCCAAAACATTCAAGGCGCATTGCAACGTGGAGTACTGCAATTCAGTGAAGTCCATAAAATACATTTGTAAATATGTCACGAAAGGCAGCGATATGGCGGTTTTTGGTGTTCAAAATCCCAATACAAACGATGAAATCACGCATTATCAAGTTGGTCGATATGTGAGCTGCAATGAGGCGATTTGGCGTATATTCTCATTCCCTATTTATGAACGTCATCCCACTGTTGTTGTACATTTGGCGGTGCATCTGGAGAATGGTCAACGAGTTTATTTCAACACATTGAATGTTGCTCAACGTGCTGAGACACCTCCAGCAACAACATTGACCAGTTTCTTTTCGATTTGTCAAAGTGATCCGTTTGCACGAACATTGCTCTACTCTGAGATGCCACGTTATTACGCTTGGAACGCCTCATCAAAAAAATTTCAACGTCGTAAGCAAGGCGATGAGGTTCCTGATCATCCAAATGTGCGTTCTACTGATGCTCTTGGTCGCATTTACACAGTTCATCCGAAGAATGACGAATGCTTCTACTTGCGGTTGTTGCTGGTGAATATTCGTGGGCCGACATCATTTGAATCACTTCGAACTGTCAATGGTGTAGTGTGCCCAACATTTCGTGCTGCATGTCAACAGCTCAACTTGCTTGAAAACGATACTCATTGGGACATGACAATCGCTAAATCAATTATTTCTGCAACTCCAAACCAGATACGCACATTATTTGCTATCATTATTTCGACATGCTTCCCATCAAATCCACGTGAACTATGGAGCAAGTACAAGAATGACATGTCAGAAGACATTCTACATCGAATTCGTGTCAGTTTCGGAAATCCCGATCTCGAGGTGAATGAGGAGATACATAACCAGGCTTTGCTTTTGATCGAAGACATGTGTTTTCGCATGTGCGGCAGTTTGTTAGTCAAATTAGGAATGCCAACGCCATGTCGTGGAATGAACGACGCTTTCAATCGAGAATTGGAACGTGAACATGAATATGATCGAGATGCATTGAACCAATCAGTTCGAATCAATGTACCACTGTTGAACCTCCAACAGAAAGGAGTGTACGATACGTTAATGAAGGCAATTCATGATGGAAATGGTGGATTATTTTTCCTCGATGCGCCCGGTGGAACTGGGAAGACATTCCTCATGTCATTGATTTTGGCCACTGTTCGTGCGAGATCCGATATTGCTGTAGCAGTTGCTTCTTCTGGGATAGCGACCACATTGCTAGAAGGATGCCGAACAGCTCATTCAGCGTTGAAATTGCCGTTAAACCTTCAATCGGCTGAAAACCCGACATTGAACATTGCAAAACACTCAGCAATGGCGAAAGTTTTGGTAGCAAGTAAAATCATCATCTGGGATGAATGTACAATGGCGCACAAACGCGCATTGGAAGCACTCGATAGAACTATGAAAGATCTACGCAATGACTCAAGATGTTTTGGAGGCGCAATGATTCTACTTTCTGGCGATTTCCGTCAAACAATACCAGTCATTCCAAGATCGACCGCTGCTGATGAAATAAACGCTTGCCTCAAATCATCGACTCTGCGGTGTTATGTGAAGAAACTTCAGCTGACGACAAACATGCGAGTTGCATTGTTAAACGATCCATCTGCCGGAGAATTCTCCAAGCAATTGCTGACTATCGGTAATGGCCGTGTTCCGGTCGACAAATCGAACGGATTGATTTCGTTTCCTCAGAACTTTTGCAGTTTTGTCTCAACGAAGGACGAGCTCATCAACAAAGTGTTCCCGAACATCATTACTAACCACAAAAATCACAATTGGGTGAGTGAACGAGTAATTCTTGCGGCAAAGAACAAAGATGTGGATCACTTAAATTTTACAATTCAAAATCTAATCGTCGGTCCACTTCATTCCTTCAAATCTATTGACTGTGTGACAAACGAAGACGAAGCAACCAACTATCCAACTGAATTTTTAAACTCATTGGATCTACCTGGCTTGCCACCGCACAATTTACAACTAAAATTTGGCTCGATAATCATCATGCTACGAAACCTGAATCAACCAAAACTATGTAACGGAACGCGTTTGGTGGTGAGAAAACTCATGGGCAATGTAATTCACGCGACGATACTCCAAGGGAAGTTCAAAGGTGAGGAAGTTCTCATTCCGAGAATTCCGATGATCCCAACCGATATGCCATTCGAGTTTAAACGAATTCAATTTCCGATTCGTCTTGCATTCGCCATGACGATCAACAAATCGCAACGCCAATCCTTGAGTGTTTGTGGCCTTAATCTAGAAAATGAATGTTTCTCTCACGGCCAATTGTACGTAGCATGTTCACGTGTCGGTAAACCATCCGCTTTATTCGTTCTCGCACCTAACAATAAAACAAAAAATGTCGTATATCACAAGGTGCTACAATGAAGGGAATCGACTCCATTGCAACTCACCCAGCAAATAGTTTAAAAGAAAGTATAGTGCAATAATGCTACGCGAACCATTTCTATTCAATTCAATAAAACGAAAGCCTTGCTGCCACGTGAATTACATTCATTTCAATGTAATTAAAATATATTTCATTTTGATTTTTGTAATTTCATTGAATTTAATTAATTTGGAGTATTCATTTAATTTATTTAATCTTAATAAAAAACTCAATTTTATTAAGCTAATAACTTTAGAAAACATTTATTGATTTTGAGGCGGTACGAAGTTCGCCGGGTCAGCTAGTTTAAGCATAAAAATCAAATCAATCTCAAAGGAAGACTTACTTCCACAATTTTAGTTACGAACAAATTGAATTCATTAATTATTTTATTATTATTTATTATCTAGACAGTAAAACCCAGATTATGATGTTTTTTCTACGTGTCGCTCTTGATCCTTCTAAAGCTTCAGTGTCGCTTAATTGTACTAATGCTGGTTTTAGTGACAGTGGTACTACACCAATTGTAACCCCTACCCAATTTATTAGTAATTCGCCAGTGAAAATACCTAATGTAGTATTAAAAGCAACGTTAAATAATACAAAATGGCTTAACATCTGCCATCTGAATTCTCGCAGCGTGTTTCCTATAAGATTGATGAATTACGCCTTATCTTCTTGTCGACAAATATTATGTGGCTTAAAGACCACATACCAAATCAAGCGATTCAACTTTCTGGTTTCTCAGTATTTCGAAATGATCGTGCTTCTCGTGTCGGTGGTGGTCTTAGTATATTTTTAAACTCGAACATAACGTCAAAAGTTATTTATCAATCTCCAGTTTCACCAAAAATTGAGTCACTTTTTCTCGAAGTCAGATATGCTGACCAAATTTTCCTTCTTGGGGTTGTTTATATATACCACCCAGCGTAAATTGCATTGGCGAATTCGAAAATCTTTTGAATAATCTCACACCCCGATATCAAAACAATTTGTTAACGGTAGATTTTAATCACAATATACTATCTAACAATCCTAGAGTTTTAAATTTCTGCAATGTGGTTGATAATTTTTCCCTGACAATTTCCAATAATAATGCCGCGAGCCACTTCTCTAGTAATTCTAGTTCTCTGTTAGATTTATTATTAACTAATCTCAATAGCATATCATTTTTCAATCAAATTTCAATACCTGGAATATCAGACCACGTTTTAATTTTCTTCTCAGTGGATATGTACCAGCCTAGCGTAATCCCTGAAATTTACTAAAGAGACTATAATAGGATAATTCTTGATGAAATTCCTGAAATTCCTTTTCTAAAATAGCAAATCTTCCGTTCCAGAATATCTATCAAACAGAAAATGTGAACGACCAGATGTTAATTTTCAATGAATCTATTAATTCGTTATTTTTTATTGATTGTGGAAAGCCATTATTAAAAAGTATAAACCACCTTGGTTAAACGTAAGGGCCACCGCTTCGTTATTTGATAGAGACTGAGGTTGTTGACTGTGGAAATACAATCGTACTACTGAAAACTCCCGCAAATAACTCAGTTTATTCAACATATTTTTAATACAATAATTGGTACATCTTCTTTCCCAAAGGTCTGGAAATTGGCGAAAATCATACCAATAGCCAAGTGTAAAAATTCAAAAACAGAAGCCGACTTCAGACCTATCAGCATCTTGCCGTCACTTTCAAAAATTTTCGACGATTTTAGTGCTTTTGGACTTTTCTAAAACTTTCGTCAGCATCGACTATCAATTGCTTTCTCATTAGCTCTCTAAAAAATTTATGTTCTCTGAATCGGCTGTGAGGTTCTGTGCCAGCTATTTAAGTGGTATAGGTCTCAAGTTGTCGATGTAGATGGGTCTTTATCGGAAAGCTGTAGTTCTCCAATAGGTGTGCCGGTCCTGGGGCTGCTACTTTTTTCCCTTTATGTGAACGATATTGGGGAGGTTATTGCAAATTCTTTCTATCATCTTTTTGCGGATGACCTCCAAATGTATAATACCTGCGAAATTACTGATAATGTTAATTGTGTAAAGAACATAAATGAAGATCTGTGTCGTAGACAGGAGTAGGCAGTTGAAAACAAATTAGTATTAAATCCGAAAAAGTCGCAAGCAATTGTGATATATGTATAAGAATTCAATTTATACCGATAGTATGCCCGAAGTAACTTTGTGTAACTCTTCCCTAGAATATGTAAATTGTATCCGTAATTTGGGGCTTATTATAAACAAAACACTGACATGGGACGACCATATTAAGGTTTTCAGATTTAGAGTGTATGGTATTTTGAGATTACTTTGGTCTATCACAAATTTCGCTGGACTCTAACTTAAAAGAATAATTTTCATATCGGTAATCTTTCACCAATTTCTTTACTGCAATGTTGTTATGTTTGGATTGAGCAGGGCGTGTGAACACAAATATGTTCTTCTTTTCAATGCGTGTGCTCGTTATACGTTTATGGTCTAAGAAAGTTCAATCACATATCCCACGTCTCAAACAATCTATTGGGTTGTAGTATTCTAGCTTATTTCAAATATCAAGCTGTGGTGTTCCTATTCAAACTAATTAAATATAAAAAGCCTGGGTATCTTTTTGATATTCTGACATTCGCTAGATTAAGTAGAACTATGAATTTGAACATAACACCTAATTCGTCAGTCCATTTCAATTGAGAATAATGCTGTGGAATTCATTGCCTCTGTCGCTAAAATCAGCAGCATCGGTTTCAATGTTTTGTTTGGGAGCATTCACGTTTTTGAGGGATCGGTATAGGGTTTGTGTTTTAATTAGGAATCATATTTGAAATTGTTCTTTTCTCTTTACAATAAAAAAAAAAAAAATACTATAATATTATATGTAATTAAATCAATTGAATGGAAGGAAATGTGGAAATGTAATGTGTCTAATGGCTCAAGTTTCTTTTTAAATAAACAAATACAAAATTATCGATGACTACCAATATGGTTTTTACCTCAACCGACGAACCACTGAGGTCAAGCTTCATGTTGCGAGTTCAGAAGAATTGGGAGGAGTGAAATACCCTTGCAAACTTTAAAAATTTCAAACTTAACATTTAAAGTTATATGTCTGGACATGATTTCATTTGAATCGGTTAGTCGATGGTTATCGCTGTAAGATTTTACAGGTTAAAGTCCATATTGGGGATCCAGGAAAATTTGAGGGAATGAAATACACGCACAAACTTCAAAAAAATGTTAAAAAATTTATTTTTAAAGTGTAATGTCTAGAAAAAGTCTCATTTTAATCGGTTTGTCGATAGTTGTCGCTGGAAAATGTTCCAGATCCAGTTTCTTGTTGGGAGTTTGGGAAATTTGGGAGGAATGAAAGGTATGTGGAAATTTCAAAAATTTGTAAATACTTAACATTTAAAGTGTTATGTGTGGAAAAGGTTTCATTTAAATCGGTTCCTCGTTAGTTATCGTTCGAAAAGTTTCCATATAAAAGGTGTTCCATCTGTTGGTAAATGGTACTTATTTGAAGCCAAAAAAATTATATATTAGTCATGTGTTCGTTTACAACGAACGTTCGGTCGTTCTGTAAAAAACACTTTTCCTATTTTACGTGATGGTTATGGTCAACGTTGAACGTTTTGAAGAAAATTTATCAGTTGCAGGTCGTAGAGCATGTGAACACTATCGTCCAGTTCGTACTCGTGAATCAGTAACAGATGTAACTGAAAATGTTGGTGAAGAGCCAAGCATCGCTTAAGGCGCCGTTCACAAAAATTAAGCGAGTCGTTAACCACTTTATATCCAATTTTACACGTTGATTTACCAAGCATCCTAACAAAATTCAAATATCTCAACAATTGAAACAATCGAGTGCGATGATCGCATTTGAAGAAATTCTAATGTCACATGCACTATTCTATATGTGACCTGTACCCTATTCTGGTTTTCACCGGTAAAAGGAAATTGGGAATTAGTGACGTATTTCTAGCAGTTGGGAATTTTTATTCCCCAAAGTGCGTATTCTGGCGTTTGGAAATTTTCTTTATTGGGAAAACATAATTCCAATTTATAGCAGTTTTGACGTTAATTTTTCCCCGTTATTTTTTAGGGAATTGTAATTCGTACTTTTTCATATTTTTAAACATAATTTTTTCTAATAAATATATATTTAAAAATAAATTAAACTTGTAGTTTATTAAAACCAAAATAAAAAATGGTGCCGCCAAAAATTATTCCCAGTCTACCAGAATATACATTTGGGAACATGCTGTATAAAACAGCGGAATTTTGACAGCGGAAAATAAGAGATTCCGCTACTCGCCGCAAGTGGCAGCACCATCACTAAAGAGAATTAATTTTGTTATGTAGGTTAGGTTAGGTTAGGTTAGAGTGGCTGCTATCGCACACTTAGGCCAAGTGGCCCATTGTGATACCACAGGATCCTATCTCCCCATTACTCCCGCTGAAACCTCCCAGAGCTTTATGTAGCGTAAAATATCTCGCACTCTACGATTTTGTTATGTAATTACCAGCGGAAATTTTTTATTCATTATGTATATATTTTTTGACTAAATAAAACATCTCAGCGGAATAAAATATTAAAAGTGATCCTTAAAATGGCAAATTGATTGATCTCCGAAGTAAAGGAACTCGGTATATGAAATGTTGAAATTTAACAATATTCCGTCTTTCCGGCATTTCTTTCACTATTAACCAATATTTTCGGTTGTTTTTCTAATAGCTTATGCTATACTAAGACTATATGGAAAATTTGGAGAAAATTTATGGACTAGAATTTTCACAAATTTTTTTTATTTTCTGCGGCCATATAAGTTATCTTCAGTTTTTGGCCAATATCTTAAAAACGTCTACTAGTAACCAATACTTTCGGTTGGTTTTCTAATAAGCTATTAGAAAAACAACAGAAAGTATTGGTTACTAGTGGAAGTTTTTGAGATATTGGCCAAAAACTAAAAATAACTGGCCGCAGAAAATCAAATAATTCTAGTGAAATTTCTAGTCAATAAATTTTCCCCAAATTTTTCATATAGTCTTAGTATAGCCTAAGCTATTAGAAAAACAACCGAAAATATTGGTTAATAGTGAAAGAAATGCCGAAAAGACGGAATACTGTTAAATTTCAACATTTCATATACCGAGTTCCTTTACTTCGGAGATCAATCAATTTGCCATTTTAAGGATCACTTTTAATATTTTATTCCGTTGAGATGTTTTATTTAGTCAAAAAATATATACATAATGAATAAAAAATTTCCGCTGGTATTTACATAACAAAATTAATTCTCTTTAGTGATAGTGCTGCCACTTGCCGCGAGTAGCGTAATCTCTTATTTTCCGCTGTCAAAATTCTGCTATCTTATACAGCATTGGGAACGGGAAATAAATATTTGGGAATTATTGCAATTTGTAATTACAACAAAATATTTTCACAGTTCCCAATTCCCTAGGAAAGTCAGAATAGGGCCACTAGTCTATGAAAAGGCGCTTAGGTGTCAAAAAATCATTGTCTCCTTTTCTGCCGGTTCGGCGAGTATCAGACGCTCTTTCACATGATGAGTAAACTTTTCCACAAATTATGACTTTCTGGTTAGTCATAATTTGTGGAAAAGTTTTCTAAAAATGAAGAGAAAGCAGAATACCAACAGAAATGATTACCTTAACGTGATAATGAAAAAGACAGCCCGCGTGATAACAATGATAACAATTGTAAACTCAACTTAACGCGATTAACCACGATAATATTCCAAGGAGAAATAACACTTAACGTCCTTGAATATAGTTTGACACCAGACAACGCAGATAAAAGGGAGCAACTGATGCATCGAGTTTTTTACTTTTAACAGCTGTTGTCTCGATAACTGGATATCGCATGAAAGCCTCCTTTTCATACAACAGGTCACATATATAAGTTTGTATGAACTTGAGTATTTATTAAGGGCGGATGGGTTCGTTATTTGTCAGAGTAATGCCAAAAATTTCCAAAAATTGCCAAAAGTAGTTTGTCTATAATTTATTTTTACTTCGAACATAATACAAGCAATATGTAGCTGCAATTTGCCATAAATTAAAATATTCCTGCTCACGCGTAAATCGTAAACAACCCGCATAAATCATAACCCATAATTATCTTTGTTATTATCGCATTATTTTTACAATACATAAAAAATTGAATAAAAGCTCAATGCAAACTCATTAAATTATACATCTGATAATTGGTAAATATGTTTTTAAAACTATTATTAAAAGCAACATTTGATTTTTATTACATCTTAAAATTCATAAATAAATCAGCAACTAAACTATCCGAACATATAAAGTGAAGCTTGAAAGGTAAGACATGTTATGTCGCTATTCGAAATGTTTGCTGGCTAAATTTAAAAATTTATTACAAATTTCCTGGATTTTATTAAATAAAATTTTAATTGGGAAAGGTGTTTATGTCTATTTTTCTGGATGTGTGAAGTACGTGCTTCTATCTTCCTGTGCAGAATTTTTATTTATGTACATATAATGCCATGAATACTAAGCGCGATTACTCGCAGCATAACAAAATCCCATTTCACGAACTACAATCTAATTAGGATATATAATATTACAAATTGGTTAGTTTTGATTATCATAATTACTCAATTAAATTGTATTGTATGCTTGTATGCAATCATGATTGTAGACCAAATCATATATTCGTTATTTAATTGGATAACGTTTTAGCAGTTTTTATTGGGGACAGATTAACGACCTAAATTAAATAATAAGTGATTTAACAAATTCGAGAATGTCTTCTCCTTTCTCTCTCTCTCTCTTTGGCACTATATCCCATATAGGAATTTGGCCGCCTTAAATGAGGTATCATAATCATATTCTCATTTCGGATAATGAGTGATTAATTCATGGATCCTAAACCAGTGCTGAAATTTTTTCCGTGGCACCACCGAGAATCGAACCCGGACCTCCGGCCGCTGGAGCAGGAGTCAAACTTATCTAAATCGATCACTTCTATAAATGAAATGACCTACATTAATATTAAAAACCATCAAGACAAAAAAAAGCGTGACAACTATATCAATCAACTATCATACGATTAAAGAATAATACTACTGAAGTTAGCAGAAAATTGGGCAGAAAAAATCTGCATTATCGACATTTCGGCCGTAATTTCATCAGAAACCCCACTTTATCGACACATTGAGAGAGGAATTAGCAATAATATACAAACTGCATTGTCGACATTTCAGCCGAAATTTCAGCAGAAACCCTACTCTATCGACATATTACGAGGAAATCAAATCTTACTGAAGTTAGCAGAAAATTCAGCCGAAATCTGCCTTATCGACCAACTTTAAAGGGAAAATAAAATAATTATTTAACAAAATGTTTAAAAATCAATAAGTAAATCGAATCGATAAAATTAAATAAATTTTTTTAAATGTGAATATAAATTAAAATGTACTAGTAAATTCTTAATGTTATGTTTCTATGTCTATTAAATTTCAAATATACGTTATGAAAATATTGTATATGAAAATTCGCGAAATTAACGTAATGCTCTTGTCATGTAAGCGTATTACTAGTTAAAAATGAAAGCGTACTACAAGAAAGCAATAACCATTCATGTAAAATATCAGATCAAAGTTTATGTGGCATCATAGTTAGATATCCGAGAAACCTCAACCATGTCTGAAATCTCTTTTTCTCATGAAATGATCAACATTCAAAAATTCGTGTAGCCCGCATTATTCATTTGTCGTGTAAGCGGGATATATTATTAGGCTTGAGCTTACAAATAGAATATCTGTGCCAAGTTTGAGGCCAAAGTTTATGTGGGATCATAGTTAGATAACCAAGAAACCTCAACCATGTCTGAAATCTCTTTTTCTCATCAAATGATCCACATTCAAAAATTCGTGTAGCCCGCATTATTCATTTGTCGTGTAAGCGGGATATTTTATTAGACTCGGGCCTACAAATAGAATATCTATGCCAAGTTTGAGGTCAAAGTTTATGTGGGATCATAGTTAGATATCCAAGAAACCTCAACCATGTCTGAAATCTCTTTTGCTCATGAAATGATCCACATTCAAAAATTCCGGCAGCCCGCATTATTCATTTGTCGTGTAAGCGGGATATATTATTATGCTCGGGCCTACAAATAGAATAACTGTGCCAAGTTTGAGGCCAAAGTTTATGTGGGATCATAGTTAGATGTTCGAGAAACCTCAACCATGTCTGAAATCTCTTTTTCTCATGAAATGATCGACATTCAAAAATTCCGGCACCCCGCATTATTCATTTGTCGTGTAAGCGGGATATATTATAAGGCTCGGGCCTACAAATAGAATATCTATGCCAAGTTTGAGGTCAAAGTTTATGTGGGATCATAGTTAGATATCCAAGAAACCTCAACCATATCTGAAATCTCTTTTTCTCATGAAATTAGTCACATTCAAAAATTCGTGTAGCCCGCATTATATTCGTGTAGCCCACAAATGAATAATGCGGGCTACACGAATTTTTGAATGTGGATCATTTGATGAGAAAAAGAGATTTCAGACATGGTTGAGGTTTCTCGGATATCTAACTATGATCCCACATAAACTTTGACCTCAAACTTGGCATAGATATTCTATTTGTAGGCCCGAGCCTTATAATATATCCCGCTTACACGACAAATGAATAATGCGGGGTGCCGGAATTTTTGAATGTCGATCATTTCATGAGAAAAAGAGATTTCAGACATGGTTGAGGTTTCTCGAACATCTAACTATGATCCCACATAAACTTTGGCCTCAAACTTGGCACAGATATTCTATTTGTAGGCCCGAGTCTAATAAAATATCTCGCTTACACGACAAATGAATAATGCGGGCTACACGAATTTTTGAATGTGACTAATTTCATGAGAAAAAGAGATTTCAGATATGGTTGAGGTTTCTTGGATATCTAACTATGATCCCACATAAACTTTTACCTCAAACTTGGCATAGATATTTTATTTGTATGCCCGAGCCTAATAATATATCCCGCTTACACGACAAATGAATAATGCGGGCTGCCGGAATTTTTGAATGTGGATCATTTCATGAGAAAAAGAGATTTCAGACATGGTTGAGGTTTCTTGGATATCTAACTATGATCCCACATAAACTTTGACCTCAAACTTGGCATAGATATTCTATTTGTAGGCCCGAGTCTAATAAAATATCCCGCTTACACGACAAATGAATAATCCGGGCTACACAAATTTTTGAATGTGGATCATTTGATGAGAAAAAGAGATTTCAGACATG
This sequence comes from Nephrotoma flavescens, assembly GCA_932526605.1. NCBI lineage: Eukaryota > Metazoa > Arthropoda > Insecta > Diptera > Tipulidae > Nephrotoma > Nephrotoma flavescens. The sequence continues at coordinate 35,616,158 of OW052220.1, read as the reverse complement.
GTTGAGGTTTCTCGGATATCTAACTATGATCCCACATAAACTTTGACCTCAAACTTGGCACAGATATTCTATTTGTAGGCCCGAGTCTAATAAAATATCCCGCTTACACGACAAATGAATAATGCGGGCTACACAAATTTTTGAATGTGGATCATTTGATGAGAAAAAGAGATTTCAGACATGGTTTAGGTTTCTTGGTTATCTAACTATGATCCCACATAAACTTTGACCTCAAACTTGGCATAGATATTCTATTTGTAGGCCCGAGCCTAATAATATATCCCGCTTACACGACAAATGAATAATGCGGGCTGCCGGAATTTTTGAATGTGGATCATTTCATGAGAAAAAGAGATTTCAGACATGGTTGAGGTTTCTCGAATATCTAACTATGATCCCACATAAACTTTGGCCTCAAACTTGGCACAGTTATTCTATTTGTAGGCCCGAGCATAATAATATATCCCGCTTACACGACAAATGAATAATGCGGGGTGCCGGAATTTTTGAATGTCGATCATTTCATGAGAAAAAGAGATTTCAGACATGGTTGAGGTTTCTCGAACATCTAACTATGATCCCACATAAACTTTGGCCTCAAACTTGGCACAGATATTCTATTTGTAGGCCCGAGTCTAATAAAATATCCCGCTTACACGACAAATGAATAATGCGGGCTACACGAATTTTTGAATGTGACTAATTTCATGAGAAAAAGAGATTTCAGATATGGTTGAGGTTTCTTGGATATCTAACTATGATCCCACATAAACTTTGACCTCAAACTTGGCATAGATATTCTATTTGTAGGCCCGAGCCTTATAATATATCCCGCTTACACGACAAATGAATAATGCGGGGTGCCGGAATTTTTGAATGTCGATCATTTCATGAGAAAAAGAGATTTCAGACATGGTTGAGGTTTCTCGAACATCTAACTATGATCCCACATAAACTTTGGCCTCAAACTTGGCACAGATATTCTATTTGTAGGCCCGAGTCTAATAAAATATCCCGCTTACACGACAAATGAATAATGCGGGCTACACGAATTTTTGAATGTGACTAATTTCATGAGAAAAAGAGATTTCAGATATGGTTGAGGTTTCTCGAACATCTAACTATGATCCCACATAAACTTTGGCCTCAAACTTGGCACAGTTATTCTATTTGTAGGCCCGAGCATAATAAAATATCCCGCTTACACGACAAATGAATAATGCGGGCTGCCGGAATTTTTGAATGTGGATCATTTCATGAGCAAAAGAGATTTCAGACATGGTTGAGGTTTCTTGGATATCTAACTATGATCCCACATAAACTTTGACCTCAAACTTGGCATAGATATTCTATTTGTAGGCCCGAGTCTAATAAAATATCCCGCTTACACGACAAATGAATAATGCGGGCTACACGAATTTTTGAATGTGGATCATTTGATGAGAAAAAGAGATTTCAGATATGGTTGAGGTTTCTTGGATATCTAACTATGATCCCACATAAACTTTGACCTCAAACTTGGCATAGATATTCTATTTGTATGCCCGAGCCTAATAATATATCCCGCTTACACGACAAATGAATAATGCGGGCTGCCGGAATTTTTGAATGTGGATCATTTGATGAGAAAAAGAGATTTCAGACATGGTTGAGGTTTCTTGGATATCTAACTATGATCCCACATAAACTTTGACCTCAAACTTGGCATAAATATTCTATTTGTAGGCCCAAGTCTAATAAAATATCCCGCTTACACGACAAATGAATAATCCGGGCTACACAAATTTTTGAATGTGGATCATTTGATGAGAAAAAGAGATTTCAGACATGGTTGAGGTTTCTCGGATATCTAACTATGATCCCATATAAACTTTGGCCTCAAACTTGGCACAGATATTCTATTTGTAGGCCCGAGTCTAATAAAATATCCCGCTTACACGACAAATGAATAATCCGGGCTACACAAATTTTTGAATGTGGATCATTTGATGAGAAAAAGAGATTTCAGACATGGTTGAGGTTTCTCGGATATCTAACTACGATCCCACATAAACTTTGACCTCAAACTTGGCACAGATATTCTATTTGTAAGCCCGAGCCTTATAATATATCCCGCTTACACGACAAATGAATAATGCGGGGTGCCGGAATTTTTGAATGTGGATCATTTCATGAGAAAAAGAGATTTCAGATATGGTTGAGGTTTCTTGGTTATCTAACTATGATCCCACATAAACTTTGGCCTCAAACTTGGCACAGATACTCTATTTGTAGGCCCGAGTCTAGTAAAATATCCCGCTTACACGACAAATGAATAATGCGGGCTACACGAATTTTTGAATGTGACTAATTTGATGAGAAAAAGAGATTTCAGACATGGTTTAGGTTTCTTGGTTATCTAACTATGATCCCACATAAACTTTGGCCTCAAACTTGGTACAGATAATCTATTTGTAGGCCCGAGCCTAATAATATATCCCGCTTACACGACAAATGAATAATGCGGGCTGCCGGAATTTTTGAATGTGGATCATTTCATGAGAAAAAGAGATTTCAGACATGGTTGAGGTTTCTTGGATATCTAACTATGATTCCACATAAACTTTGGCCTCAAACTTGGCACAGTTATTCTATTTGTAGGCCCGAGCCTAATAATATATCCCGCTTACACGACAAATGAATAATGCGGGCTGCCGGAATTTTTGAATGTGGATCATTTCATGAGAAAAAGAGATTTCAGACATGGTTGAGGTTTCTCGGATATCTAACTATGATCCCACATAAACTTTGACCTCAAACTTGGCACAGATATTCTATTTGTAAGCCCGAGCCTAATAATATATCTCGCTTACACGACAAATGAATAATGCGGGCTACACGAATTTTTGAATGTGGATCATTTGATGAGAAAAAGAGATTTCAGACATGGTTGAGGTTTCTTGGATATCTAACTATGATCCCACATAAACTTTGACCTCAAACTTGGCACAAATATTCTATTTGTAGGCCCGAGTCTAATAAAATATCCCGCTTACACGACAAATGAATAATCCGGGCTACACAAATTTTTGAATGTGGATCATTTGATGAGAAAAAAAGATTTCAGACATGGTTGAGGTTTCTCGGATATCTAACTATGATCCCACATAAACTTTGACCTCAAACTTGGCACAGATATTCTATTTGTAAGCCCGAGCCTTATAATATATCCCGCTTACACGACAAATGAATAATGCGGGCTACACGAATTTTTGAATGTGGATCATTTGATGAGAAAAAGAGATTTCAGACATGGTTGAGGTTTCTTGGATATCTAACTATGATCCCACATAAACTTTGACCTCAAACTTGGCACAAATATTCTATTTGTAGGCCCGAGTCTAATAAAATATCCCGCTTACACGACAAATGAATAATCCGGGCTACACAAATTTTTGAATGTGGATCATTTGATGAGAAAAAGAGATTTCAGACATGGTTGAGGTTTCTCGGATATCTAACTATGATCCCACATAAACTTTGACCTCAAACTTGGCATAGATATTCTATTTGTAGGCCCGAGCCTTATAATATATCCCGCTTACACGACAAATGAATAATGCGGGGTGCCGGAATTTTTGAATGTCGATCATTTCATGAGAAAAAGAGATTTCAGACATGGTTGAGGTTTCTCGAACATCTAACTATGATCCCACATAAACTTTGGCCTCAAACTTGGCACAGATATTCTATTTGTAGGCCCGAGTCTAATAAAATATCCCGCTTACACGACAAATGAATAATGCGGGCTACACGAATTTTTGAATGTGACTAATTTCATGAGAAAAAGAGATTTCAGATATGGTTGAGGTTTCTTGGATATCTAACTATGATCCCACATAAACTTTGACCTCAAACTTGGCATAGATATTTTATTTGTATGCCCGAGCCTAATAATATATCCCGCTTACACGACAAATGAATAATGCGGGCTGCCGGAATTTTTGAATGTGGATCATTTCATGAGAAAAAGAGATTTCAGACATGGTTGAGGTTTCTCGGATATCTAACTATGCTCCCACATAAACTTTGGCCTCAAACTTGGCATAGATATTCTATTTGTAGGCCCGAGCCTAATAATATATCCCGCTTACACGACAAATGAATAATGCGGGCTACACAAATTTTTGAATGTGACTAATTTGATGAGAAAAAGAGATTTCAGACATGGTTGAGGTTTCTTGGATATCCAACTATGATCCCACATAAACTTTGGCCTCAAACTTGGCACAAATATTCTATTTGTAGGCCCGAGCCTAGAAGTTTTCCTCGCTTACACGACAAATAATTTATATGTGCTTCGCGGATTTTCTTAGATACGTTATAAATATAATTTTACAAAATTTTTAAGTTATCATATGACTTTGTATCTTTTAATTAATTAGGTAGCTTTATCCAATGTTCATATTATGTCGCAGAACTGATTTGAATATGATTTTAGAATTTGTTAAAAGTTTTAATTTATTTATTTAAAAACATCATCTTGTTTTCGTTCCCCGTGTTATTTTGTCGGTAATGCAGTTTTATGATGAATTTTCTTCCGAAATGTCGGTAGTGCAGTTTTTATATTATCATTAATTCCCTCGTAATATGTCGATAAAGTAGTTTTTTCTGCCGAAATTTCGGCTGAAATGCCGATAATGCAGTTTGTATATGATTGTGAAATCTCCTCTCAATGCGCCGATAAAGTAGTTTTTCTGATGGAATTTCGGCCGAAATGTCGATAATGCAGATTTTTTTCTGCCCAATTTTCTGCATAACACTACTTTACCAACATATTGCGAGAGACTTGAAAATAACATAAAACTACATTATCGACATTTTGGGCAAAATTTCAACAGAAAACTGCATTGCCGACAAAATTATAGAGGAAACGAAAACTAACAGATTTTTTTAAATAAATAAACTAAATATTTTAACAAATTTTAAAATCTAATTAATTAACAGCTTCTAATTATTGCGATAATTATTCATTTGTCGTGTAAGCGGGATATGTTGTTATGCTCGGACCTTCAAACAGAATACCTGCGCGCAAGTTTGAGGCTAAAGTTTATGTAGGATCATAGTTAAATTTCCGAAAATCCTCAACCATGTTTGAAATCCCTTTTTCTCATGAAATGATCCACATTCAAAAATTCGTGTAGCCCACATTATTCATTTGTCGTGTCAGCAGGATATATTATTATGCTCGGGCCTACAAACAGAATACCTGTCCAAAGTTTGAGGCCAAAGTTTATGTAGGACCCACATTGAATGATGTTTTACGCCTCGAAGTAGAAAAAAAAATTGATTTTGGACATCAATAGACATTGGAATTGTCAGAATTTTTTTTATTCAATTCATTTTTATGTTTCGATGGTAAACTTATTTTTCTATGATTAAACGAAGCAAAATCTATTTCTTTTCCTACTTCGAGACGTAAAACATTTTTTTAGTATGGATATTTAAATGCCCGTAAATGTATGCAACAGTTTTCTTCTTTGGTAAGTTTAAGTACAATAATTTCGTATAATTTGCTTACTAAACTTTACTTATATTGTGTAAAATTAAATAATAAATTTATTATTTTTTAATAAATTAATAACCACTTATCTTAGACACTCTTTTATTTCGTAATTTGCAATCAACAGGCAGTAAATTTACTAAAAATAATCGTCATTGCGGCGTAAATATAAATAAACATCGTTTGACGTAATTTTTCGATCGATAAAAATCGAAATTTTTAATATTTTTAAACTAAATTTTACATTTTCTTCGTCATTTCAAGACTAATCATGATAATCATGTATTAATAAGTAATTAAGTAAGTTGTGGAGCCAACTCCGAGAAACCTGGAACAATGAAAATTATTTACACACATGGATAAGGTTGATCTGCCCTCCTCATTCTTCAAGGATTAACATTAGGTTCAATATCAGGTGGCGGTCTGATGAAATAAATTATTAAAGGTGGTAAAAATGGATGTATAGCTGTGATATCTGCATGGTTCTTGAACCAGAATTTATTACAATTTAATTACATTGATTAATTAGTTCAAGATCAACCGTATATCTTGACTAAGAGTAAATTCCACTCCAACTGATTATTTATTACAAGAATAATCAGTTGGAGTGGAATTTACTCTTAGTCAAGATATACGGTTGATCTTGAACTAATTAATCAATGTAATTAAATTGTAATAAATTCTGGTTCAAGAACCATGCAGATATCACAGCTATACATCAAAAGTTACAATTGTAGCGGTGTAGGTTTAATTATAAGCTAAACCGACCACGCGTTCCTCAAAAACGGTAACTGTAATAAAATCGAGATTTGTTGTAATAAATTGCAATAAATGTGTAACAAATTATAGTATAGGTTTCATTGAGGCGTGCTAGTTTGGTCGGTGCAGGTTTAGATCACTGTTTTTTTGACATGGTTGAGGATTTTCGGAAATCTAACTTCGATCCCACATAAACTTTGACGTAAAACTTTGCACAGATATTCTATTTGTAGGCCCAAGCCTTACGTGGATGGTAATTACCTTCTAAGGCATGAACTTTTAAATTGTAGTACGCTTATATAACAAACGAATTACGTTAATTTCGCGAATTTTCATCTACCATATTTTCATACGATATATTTCAAATTTAATAGACATGATCACATATAACCTTAAGAATTTACTAGTACATTTTAATTTATATGCACATTTAAATAAATTTATATAATTTTATCGGTTCGATTTACTTATTTATTTTTAAACATTTTGTTAAATAATTATTTTATTTTCCCCTTAAAATTGGTCGATAATGCAGATTTCGGCTAAATTTTCTGCTAACTTCAGTAAGGTCGATTAAAGACCTTTATAAAGTTAACCGATAATATGCAGCCGATTAAAAAATGTTGGTAATGCAGATTGTGCATTTGCTGTAAAAACCAAATAAACAAATCCGATTAAGTTGAACAATTGAACCGAAAGTTTTCCGGCCGATATTTTTCAACCGAACAATTTTTTTTGACGGAAAATGAATTTGAGACGGTTTGGGAATTATAAAAATTGCAGTATATGTTATGTCTAATTCATTTTTAACGAAAATCATATTTTGGGATTCAGGAACGTTACTTGACAAAATCTCGTTAATTCGTTTTTCATCAAAGATCACCACTACGATCGTTTGATACGCCATAATGCCTTTTAGTTCTAGCTTTCTAGTTTAACCTTAATCCGCATCGATGCCATAATGGCCAATTTGCAAGAAATTGAACCATCGAAGTTTTGCCAAATTACACCACTCGTATCCCAATCAGAATTACATCAAAATTTGGCTATTGCGCTTGCAGGCATTAGGGCTTATCGAAGAACCATAGTGGTATGAAAGGATTTAGGTTAAACTAGAGCGCCCGGCCATTGAACTATCGAAATTTTATCAAATTATATCCCCGTATCCACATCAGAATCAACCTTGCCGGATTTGTTTATTTTTGGCTACCAAACCAAAGACACTATCTGCATTATCATTTTTTTATTTCCGGAACTTTAACAGTATTTTTCATATCAATTTCCAATATTTTAATTTAATTTAATATTTCTTTTAGCCACGAAAGGTCGGCAATTTAGTATTTGGATTAGTTCATAGTTTAGTCGAAAAATCGACCTGAGGCACACAGCATAAAAATGTCAACTCAAATCGGTAAAATCAATTTTTCCAATAATACAATATCCGTTTTTACTGTAATCCTTACAATTTTTTTGAAAAACTAAGTTCAAGAGTGGTACGCTAATTTGTTCGACTCTCGATGGTGCTAAGGTTACTGGAGTATTTCAGAGTTTATAATGCACTACCGCCACATGATTTCTTTGAGCTAGTTACGAGAGGGCGATCTTATCTATAAACAACGTAATCGCGGTCGAATATTCATTCCTCTGTAAGCCTGGTTTTACAAGGTAATTTGATTTTTAGATGAATTTATAAAACTGTGATGCCATGTCGATAGTAAATTGCACATTTCTCATAAATCATTATTTTATTGAATTTTTGGGTTATTTTACTACATAACCAGGAGTATAGGTTCAAGTCTTCATTAAAAGTGAATGTAGTCTGTGACTCCATTGGGTATATATTATCCATTTAAGAATAATTGCTTATTCTAGCAAGATTCAGATATACGTGGCTTCTTTAAACAAAGCAATACATTTCTAAAGGCAACGCATGTGTAGTCACCACATGACACAAATTAAATTATTTGTTAATCTTTGTTATTTATACAATATTTTAAATAAATAATTCTCAATTTATAGAAATGTTTCTTATTATATTATTTGTCTTAAGACCAGAAATGTTGACCAAAGGCAATCATATAATATAGTTGAACGTTTTATTAATATTTTTAATTAAATTCAACTCTATTGCATTTCTATAATATGGCATCGAGACAGGCAGACCACCAACATTTTGATAAAATAACTGCTGTACTCATGTTTTAAATATAAAATCAAGACAAAGCTGTATTATCTAAATATGATAACGCGTTATTAATTGATTTTATATCCCCAATGAATTGAATGTTGATGTAGTTATTATGGCATATGGTGATCGTGTACTGCCAAATATGGAAATTATTACAAATATTTTATTTCCAATTGATATATACATATTATCACACGGAAAAAGCTACATGCGAGATATGAAATGGAAAAGAAATTCCAAAACATGATAAATTTTATTGCGGAACACCTCGTAAATTCTAATCAATTTTTGCAAAACTGCAAGGCAACAACAGAAAAATAAAAATTAAATGAGAAACAAACTGTTTATGTGTGCAATAAAGTATATCGTCAATTGGTTGGGTGCCTATTGCCTATAGGATATAACTGGTGATGGTAAAGAACAACTTTATTGCTTTAAGAAAATCTATTTCTTGAATATAACATCTACCACTTAAAATATATCTATAAGACATTTTAGTTTATTGAAAAGTTTTATTATGATGGATTATCACTCATAATGTATAACAGTTAAGTATGCAGGAAGATTTTTTTTTTTTTAATTTTAATACAACAGAACCCTTTTAAAATGTTAAAAAGCTTTAGTTTATGGAAATTATTTATGAGAGTCTATTAAACAAAAACTCACTATAGTATAGAAAGCAACAAACATTGAACACGCAACTTCTTTGAAAAACATTGGCGCTATAGAATTCGCACCTGTACCGACATACTATTAAGAATAATCTACAAATCTGAAAACCCCCAAAAATTTATTCGATTCACAACCACATGAATCGCAAACAGAAAACATATGAGTGATAAACAGTCACCGTTTCAGACAAATCAACCCTAGCACACACAAAACCTATCTCAAGTTCAAGCAACACAACCGAAACCTCTCGAAACAAAAAATCAACAGATTCCAGTAATAACCGTAACCATAGACACAACTAAACTGACCAACAACAAACACAGCAGATACAACAAATAATCTCACGCTAAGTCCCAGCATTTGGCGAAGAAAGCCCAATGAGAAGAACAGACGATTTAATCAGATTCACAGCTACAGCTGACAATATAAATAAAACCAACCTCGGTTGGAGAAAAGAAAATGTTCGACATGTTGATCAAACTAAGACTTTTACCAGAATATCACATCGAAATATCGAAGACTACCCAACATTACGAGAAATACTAAACAAGATGCATTCACAAAAATACTGATGTTTTTAGATATATATTTTCCGTTTTTAAATAAAATATACAATGAGTAAATAATCCATGTGTTTTTATTTACAATATTCCAAGAATATCAAGTGTTATACGAAAATTATCACGGTTAACAAAAAATACCTAATTATGAGTATATAGTGTTCTTTTTTCAATGCCCCCCCCCCCCTCGTTGTTGAAGGAACTCATAAGTTGGAACTCATTTTCAAGATTCTTTAACCACATGCAACTTCGTGCGTTATCGCAGACAAAGCCATGTACTCGGCCTCGGTAGTAGACAAAGTGACTGTTTCCTGATTTCGACTATTCCATGGCAATATCATCATAAAAATATATCCAGTGCACCTCAAATATATCAGCCACCTTGCATCATGAAAATATATGCAATGGCCGAACGCCTATAATCGATGTCACTAGCCAAGTCAGACTCACAATATGCTAGTAATTCGGGGTTACCTTCCTTGCAGAATTCAAGTTTACCCGATACCATGCCTTTTAAATGTCGAAGAACTCGTTTCGCTGCGTTCCAATGAGCTTATCCTGGATTGTAATTAAATCTGCTTACCATATGGACAGCGTATGTTATGTCGGGTCTAGTTCCTTGAGCTACGCATAGTATACCACCCAGCGCTTGTTGATATGTAACGTTTTCCATTGCTTTGAGTTACACTTCATTTTTCGGCGACATATCCTTCGATAACTTTTGATTCAGAACAGAAGGAGTTTCAGTCTGACATATGATATCTCTCCAAAACATCTGTTATATTTCGCCCTTGATCAACCCAAATTTTTTTGTTGGTTTCTATCCCTAGTGATGTTTAAGTCCAAACGAAAGGTTTTAACTATCCCAAGTCCTTTATTTTAAACCGTTGATTCAGCTCTGATTTTAAATTGTCTTTAATTGAATGTACAGTTAGAGAAAATTAGGAAATCATCAACGTAGACTGTTACTATAATCGTTCCTTCAATATTTATCTTATAATAAATACATGGGTCCACTTTTGACCGTGTATATCCTGTTTTATTTAAAACTGCATCAGCTTCATGTTATTCCAAGTTCTACTTGCTTGTTTGAGACCAAATATTGCCCTTGACCGACACACTTTATTACCAAAAAACCCCCAGATGGTTGAAGCATGTAAATCTCTTCTTGTATTTTTCCCTGAAGGATTGCAGTAACCACGTTCATATGATCAATATCCAGATCAAGTTTAGCAGCCAAAGCAATTAAATTCCTTAAATCAATAACTTTTCCCCGAGAACAACCTTTAATTACCAGTCTAGCCTTATGGTGGATATTGCCATCAGCATCCATCTTCGTTTTAAACACTCATTTACAGTCAATGGCACTTTTTGAAGATGGTAAGATTTATAAAGACCAGATTTCGTTCCAATCAAACTATCATATTCGTCTTCATCGCTTCTTTACAAAGTTCTGAATCAGATCGGTTTAAAGCTTCTTTATGGTCAATGGATCTAAAATTTGATAGTTTTGTAATATAAACGATAAAATCAACATATTCTTGGGTTTATATAGTAGATTGTACTGTTTCAGGATCATCCTCGTCTTGCAAAAAATCTTCGCTACTATCGGTACTCTCTGATAAGTTTTCTATAGAACTGTTTTTATCAATAAGTTAATTTTCCACTTCGACCGCATTTTTATTTATCTCCGAAGTGTCATCAACAATGTCGTTCAATTTGTTTTGTCCATTAGTTGAAACCTTTCTACTTTTAATTTTATTTTTTATGTTTTCAATAAAAACGACGTTTCGACGTACTATGATTTTTTTTTGTTTTTGGTTGTTCATTCAATCTTTTAGTCGGTGATCTATTAATTATATAAGCTCGGTATCCAGCTCGCGCTAAGATAAATTTTAGCGAAATAACAAAAAAATATTTAGCTCGCGATTTCGCAGATGCGGTTCGCAGCTGAAGCGAAAAGTTTGTCTCATTCACATATAGACTGCGGTTATCTCATTCACATATAGACTGCGCTAGTGAAAACTCTACAAACGTTTTCGCAACAATTTATCGGCCTAGAACGATAAAATTGAGATAAATTTTGACAGCACAACGTGAAAACTATTTTTTTTTTTAAATGGAAGAACTAAATAATTCTATAGATTACGAAAGTTTCGAATATCAAGAAGAATACTTGATTGACTACGAAGAAGTGGATACAGAAAATTTAGAAAGTAGAAAAAGGAAGCCAAAACGGGAATTTTAACTTTTAATTTTAAATCTTTATAAAAATACTTATTAAATAGTCCATTGAACTATATTTCTGTTTGTTGTAGGAGAAATAAAACAAACATCAAAATTTATCTGTACACAAACTTTTTAGCTTACAATTTATCTGCAATTTAGTGGAGACTTGCTGAGACCGCGTTAAAATTTATCTTAGCGCGAGCTGGATACCTAGCTATAAACTGCAGTTGAAGCAGCTTCGGCCCAAAAATTCTTTGGCAGGTCTGCATCAAAAAGCATATAGCGTGCTTTTTATACTATAGTGTGATTCGTCCTGTCTACTACTCCATTCTGTTCGGGTGTAAATGGCACTGTAGTTTGATGTTGAATACCAAATGTATACGCAGCACATTTTGTAGCGTATTGTTGCAGCACTCGGTTCCATTATCGGTAGTAAAGCCAGTATTTTATTTCCAGTCTGATTTTCTACAAAAACTTTGAATTATTCAAATATACTGGTCACTTCATCTTTCGATTTAAAAAAAAATGCAAACACTTTCCTCGTAAAGTCGTCGATCAGAGTGAAGCTCCATTGGACCGCATGACAATGCACCAATTCCAACACTTTTGTTGCACGTTTTCCAATTGTTTTAAAAGGTAGCTTAGCTTGTTTTCGTTGTATACACACTACACAGGGTTCACTTTCACTGCCAGTAAACTTTTTATCACAAAACGGGTCTCTAATAATGGTGATTCGTGTGTCCCAATCTTCGATGCCACAAAATATTATCATTTTTCACATTTGCCATTAAACTTTGACCTTTTGGCAAACAATTTAGTTTATACATGTTGTCGACCAAACTTGCACTTGCAATCAGATTTTTATGTTCATTATAAATGTTGCAACCATTTTTATCAAATGCCACTGTATTCCCTTGTCTAATCATTCGACTCACTGGTAACAAATTAGTAGATAATTCTGGAACATGTAAAAAGACTTTAACTAACGTATACACATACGAGCATTATTTGCCACTTTTGGCCATTAACATGGCCATTAACAACACGGCCATTCACAACCAGTCACTATGAACAGTCATATGTGAAGAAGCTCCAGAGCCAATATACAATACATTTTTGTTAATGGCACAACCAGTATTAAGTCCCGTGCATATAGCAAATGTATTTGCTGACAGTTAACAGTTGACGTATGACATTTATCACATTTACAGACTTCGGGTTTTGTACTATATGTCCAATTTGATTATATTCATAACATCCCAGACCCTTGAAATTTGAGTTGTAGAAATTCTTCTTATTTCTGTTAAAACTTTTACCGTAAAGAGCCGTCGTTTGATCAGAAGTTGAAGATTTGTTTTCTATTTTGACATCTTGTAATATTTTATCGGAATGCCAGAACTTTCCATTCCCAGGATCATCGGTCTATATTTCACCGATAATCCCGCCTATAAAAATGTTCCAATCCATTCTTCGGTGACAGTAAAACCAATACTACATAATGTGCGAGCTGTGACCATGATTGTGTTAACATAATCTTCGACTGTATCGCAATTTTTTAGTTTGGTTGTAATTAGTTGTCTCAAAAGACTAACTTCTCTGGTCAAACCGGAATCTTAAAATGTTGCCTTGAGCTTCTTGGAGCATCTTGGATATGTACAAAATTTATGGGGTCCACCATCAATGACTACTTTTGCCTTAGAGTTTTTCTTTTTGTCTTCATCTTCTCCAATTAACACATGCCCAAAGTTCTTCATGCTCTAGATATGCTGTCATAGCAAACTGCCATTTGCTGTAATCACGACCTTTTAGTTTATCGATTATTGGCTATTTGTTTGCCTTGATTATTTTCAAAAAAAATGCGGTAGCATAAAAACAATATAACCTCACAAATTTATTAAATCCTTCTTTTTTTTTAAAACTAAATGTTGTGATCTATTCTTCAATTGAATATAAATAGCACCTTATTGTTTATCTGGGCCCATAACCTGATGTTTTCGGATATAATTATATTTTCTGCTTTTAAATAAAATATACAATGAGTAAATAACAAAAAACACCTAATTATGATAGTGTTCTCTTTCCAACAAATACTCACTAGATGAACTTGACACAAACATCCAACCAAGCTACAGAGAGAAAAAGTAGTCTAAGAGAAAAAAGGAAGTCCAGCTAAAAGTGTGGAAGAGATCATAAATGATACAGATATCATTGAAAAAATGCTTGCAACAACCATAGTCATACATACACCTCACGATAAAACTCAAAAACCGCTACCAATCTACACTCATAAATCACAGCCAATTATAGTTACCAGATCATATGTAACTATTGCCAACAACCAAATCACACATGGGACAGATGACGCAGACGAATAAACCGCAAAGAAAAAATGAGAAAAACTACAACACAAGCACAGCCATATAATCCATAATTCCAGAAAAACCACAACCAAATATAACCAAACCGACCACAAATATCTAATAAACAATACCCACTACCAATGCAACAGAATCACCTATTTAATTCATCAACCGCATTCAACAACACATGGAACCACACAAGGGGGTAGATACTCGATCGGCTAGCAAGCGAACAATTTGCTAGCCAAATTCCTGGCTACTCAATCAATTTTACCAAGAAAATTTGAACTTCAAATTATATTTTTTATAAAATTTTTGTTTAATTTTGCAGTTGCACAGTAAAACAACACAAAAATTTGCTGTTCATGTTTTGAAGCCGCAAAATTTACTGTACAATCGCACAAAGAACAAAAATTTTTTGAATAACATAATTTGAAAATCAATTTTCCTTGGTAAAATCGATTGAGTAGCCAAGATTTTGGCTAGCAAATTACTTGCTTGCTAGCCGATCGAGTATTTACCCCCTTGATCCAGCGCATCCCAGATCAAACCAACAAACAAATAGATTCGCACCAAAAAACCGTTCTCACATTTGACGAATGTCGTAACAAATTTTTCAATAAAAACTACAATCGAATCAACTACCAAATCAATCCATCTGCACCTCCTGACACCAGAGACTTAACCGACAAATTCAACAACATATGCGTACCACCCCACCAACACAATATACCCTCAACCAACTCAAAATTCAGCATACACTATAACCATCACGGAAACTCCAACAGATCCGAGCAGTAGTAGGAGAGACACTACCTAAACTATCGCTCGTTTATGATGGTTTATGGTGTTCACTTTTTCCATCAAGTGCCCTCATAGGAAGGAATCAGGAGTGGTCAAATCGTGAAGGCAAGTCGATATCACAACTTTTTGACTTTATTCAGCCTCGCAGGATTTTTGGTAAAATTTGCATCGTATAGGACGAGCTGTGTGTGATGGGGCATCGACTTGTTGGAACCACATATTCTGTCTGACTTCTAATTGATCCGCAATTCGGACAAAAGAAAATTTAATATCTTGTCCTAATATAGCGGTCACCAGTAACTATTACAGCATTGCATCCAGCATCCTCAAAGAAAAACCGCCCAATGATGCCGCTGGCCCAAATTGCACACCATACAGTTACTCAGGAGGGTGTGGCGATATTTGATGTATCAATTGAGGGTTTTCAGTGCATCGAATTTTTAACAAAGATGATGGAGAGATTCCCTATTCTTGTGTACGGTGTCGATAAAAGGTATACCTGGACATTCACCAACAGTCTTTGCATCAATATTTTCTGGTGTACGTTGGCTTAGTGTCGCTATAATTTATATACCCAGTGTATGCAATTTTCCAAATTATTCATTTCCCACTGAACGGTTGACGTGCTTGGCACATGATCAACACCAAAAAAGTCAAGTAATTTTCTCCGCGTATTCACAATTGAACAATTATTTAAATAAAAGGTTTTAATAATTTCAACACGTTGTTGCGGCGTTAGACGCTCTAGAATAAAATGTTATCAACCACTCAGTAGCACTGTCAAATGCAAATTGATAAATGTCATCCAAAACAAAATGGCGGCGTTTTTATAAATTTATTTTAGTATCCCTTTGGATGTTACAACACGTTAATGTGCGCGGCCACGACTTCGGGAAATAATAAACAGTATTGCGACGATTTAGTCTACTGGTGGTGCCTGCGGATATTGTACTATTGCGACAGTCCCAGCGCTGAATGCCCAGATCAATCCAGAGAACAACTCAGTCTATTTGTTGGTTGTGTATCTCTAGTTCCAGCTGTCTGGTGTAGTCACTGATTGATCGGATATAGGCTTCATCTCTTTCGAGCTACTCGTAAGGTACTTCTCAGGCACATCTCGCTTATAGTGATTTCCTGTATCAGTGTACAAATATTGTTTCGCATTGTAATTCGTCTCGCGGAAACTACCATTTTTTGTGATTATAAGTTTTAAGGTACACTACAGGCCAAAAGTATTTGGTCGATGAGTTATTTTCAATTAAAACAAAGGACTTGCAATGATATTTTCGATGAATATTTTTTTACACACCTTGTCCAAATTCATCTATATATACACATATCCCTTTTCCTGCCCGGTAACACAATTATGTGGACACGGCAAAAGTACCACGTCAAAGATTTATTTTTGTATGTGTTTTGAACCAACTTAAACATTTGTGTTCTCCTTTCAAACTTATTTCGTCCGAAAAAAACACTATAACTATACACACAATTGTGTTGGTTGTACTTCAAATCAAGCGAATTTTTTTATCAAAGACGCCATTACATACTATGATTTTTTACGCACACACTTGTGTGGTTTGGACTTAAATTGAAACATTTTGTTTTGTTTCAACGTTTATTATTCGACAAATCACCAACATACTGAAAATTGATACATTTTGTTGCGTAAAAAACTAAAATTTATTTTAGTTATTAAATAAATATCTGTAAATGAAAATTAAAGTAAATAATTTTTGATTCTGGTATTAAATGTTGATAATTTTATTATTATATTGATTTAATAGAAAAAACTTTCAAAGGTATAAAAAAATGGGCAGAAAGTACGAACTGGCGATTGAGTTAGGAGCAGCCCTTGTCATTCTACATAGTGAGAGTCTTTCGCATGCTGAAATTGGCTGAAAACTTGAAATTCCGAAGTCTACCGTGCAATACACACTGAAGTGATTTAAAGAAACTGGACAGAACTCATCAAATATCGGCAGGGGGATGTCACCACTGAAAATCACGGGTCACCACTGAAAATCAGAATGAATATATTACTTTTTCAACCAAAAAAAAGGCTCAATTTAAGTCCAATCCACACAAATGTGTGAGTAAAAAATTATATATGTAATGGCGTTTTCATAAAAATTTCGATTGATTTGAAGAACAACCAACACAATTGTGAGTATAGTTATAGTGTTTTTTTCGGACGAAAAACACCCACATCCCGTTGCCGTTCCCAAACAAGTGTGCTAGCGGGCAGCAAAAGGGATATAGAAATGTTTTCCAAGCATAATAGTAAGTCTACAGCACCTCAAATATTAGCGCAAGTGAACAACGCTCGTCAAAATAAATTGTCGTTGATACGATAAAAAGGCGCCTAGCAGATCAGGGGTTAAATGGCAGAATTGCTGTTAAAAACGACTTCTTTCGATTACAAACCGTAAAAAAAGACTTAATTGGGCAAAGTACCACCAGAATTTTCAAATGTCACAGTGGAGAAAAGTCCTATGGACAGACGAATCGAAATTCAAAATTTTTGAATCGAAAAGAAGAGTTTATGTTCTGCGTCGTCCCGGTGAAAAATTGCTCCTAGTCTATATGATTCTTAAATATGTCCCTTCAAATTTTCAAAAAATCGATTTTTTTTGTATGATAGAATATGTTAGAATGAACGTTTAAAAACATGATTTTAATGATATAAACATGAAAATCTCAAAAAAAAAATTATTTATATTTTTCTTTTATTTATTGCGAAGTGCGCCTTATTTAAATCGCAATAATTTAAACACGATTATCTCGAAATGACGTTTTTCAAGTTGGCGTGCAAGATTGAGAAAAAACTACTTATCCAATCGTTCTAAAACTTTAACACGTTGATCTACATATATTTCTGCTTAGAATGAACGACGGAAGGAATAATCGGGTTTCAATTTTTTGAGTTATAACTAATTGGGGGGGACAAAAAAGCTGCATTTTCGTAAAAATGCCGCCTTTTTTTTATTTTTCAACAAATTTTTTCCTTTTAGTTCATTCCAAGGGCGATTTAATGCTGAATAAAACCCCATTGTTTTTTTTAGACGTTTCTGAGAGCAGTTATGATGCACGCCGCGAATTTTCAGTGCTTTTGGAAAACCATTGTAGCAGACGACAGTGAGCTAAAAAAAATCTAAAAAAAATTTTTTTTTGTACACTTTCAGTTAAATAAAATGTCAATGGAAAGTTTCATTAAGATATCTCGTTTTATTCCAAAAAAAAAAAATCTTTGAAAAACTTTTTTTTTCAATTTTGAAGGTGTTTTTGATGTCCTCTTAAAAACGATTCTTAAAAACACGGGGTGGTTCTGTGATGATATGGGGTTGTTTTGGTAACAACCAATCGGAGATTTGTTCGATATTACTGGTCGAATGGATCGCCTCAGCTATCTTTCGATGTTGGAGCAACATGCCATACCATCTGGACTAAAACCAATAGGGCGAGGGTTTACGTACCAGCACGACAGTGATCCCAAGCACACATCTAATGTGTGTAAGGAGTATTTGCAGCAACAATTTTGCGACTGAAAGCTGAATTTAATGAATTAGTTCCCACAATCGCTCGATCTTAATCCGATAGAGCTTTCGTGGGTTCTGTCAGATCGGGAGCTTCGAGAAACATGCCCAACATCGGCGAAAGATTTGTGAAAAAAATTACAAGACGCCTGGAACAAGATTTCATCCTAACAATTATATAAATTATTGGATATAATGCTAAGGCTATGTCGCGCACTAATTAAAGCAAAGGGAGGCTACATCGATAAGCGCTCAATTTAGGTATTTCGCTATCTTTTTCCTTTGTTTTTTGTAATAAGTTAGCTTTACCAACTGGCAATTAATTAAATTAATTGAAATAAATTATTATATTTGTTAAAACTGTATAAAAAATTGTTTTAGTTATATAAACGATATCGACCAAATACTTTTGGCCTATAGTGTATACGGAATAATAATTTTTTGAGTGCAATGCTGCACTAACACAAATATGTTACACTGTTGTTACATTGTATAATTTGTGATTTTGTGTTTCCAAAATAATAAATTCCATTTTAATATTAAATGAATGAAAGTTTTTTCTATTAAATTTAAAACCAAACGAACAGAATTTTGGAATGTCAAAATTTTCAAAATAATAAACAATTTTTTTCAACGAACACTACAACAAAAGTCGGGTAATTTTTTTTATGTTCTTTTACACATAAATCGGGTAACCTTTTTTCACAAATTGCAAAGAATTTCGCATTAGAAAAATGTTTACATCTCTTGTTTTATTTGCTATTCGTGTCTGCGTTGGTATTACATACAGCAGGTTCAACAAGAGCGTGTACGGCATAACTGTACTTAAAACAATAGGTTAAAATATGGGTGGGCGTACATCGGTTTACTATCGATTCATCTTGGACGCTCTAAAACAAACATTAGTTTAACTACAACTGTTTAGCGGAAAACATATATGAAAGAAATGAGTGCGATTTATGAAAAGCGATTTAAAGACCACCCGTCGATAAATGTATATAGGGCCTCGACTGGCTGCCAAAATTAGTTGGCCATTGGCTCGCCTAAATACCGTAAATTTGGCCTTGATAGGCTGCCAAAACAAAATGTTGGGAGTGTTTTCGCCAACCGTAAATAGAAGAAGTGACCTCAACTGGCCACCCGTTGAGATGTAAATTATTTTCACCATAAAAATAAAAAATGTGAATGGCCACGTTGTTGTTGTTGGCCAACAAAATTAGCGAGTCGTTAGGCAACCGTAAATATCTTATGTTGCGGCACTCCGTTATATCCGATAATAACACTTAATGTTTGAAGTCCGATAATAACATTTAATGCTAGACGAAATTGTTCAGTTCCACCAATCCAAATTGTATAATTAAAAATACATAACCACAACTCTCGTGCACAATCTTTTCCCAATTATCACAAATAAACTTCTTGGTTCCCAAACTTAAAACAGTTTTGTGTATACAAAACTTCCTTTATTTTTATTATAAAGTTTAGGGTCATATAAAAAAAACAAATTTTACCAATTTAACTTAAAAAAACTTTTATTATATTTGTATTTTTTTCCTTTTTAAATAAAAGACAACATCAAAAAAAAAAACTTGATTTTTTACTTTAAATACGGAACTCGACTTATTTTTATCAAAATCCAAACTAGACTAAAAAACTAAAAAAAATTCTCGCACCAAAAACCAAATATTTCTTTCTTTTTACGTTTCCTGTTCTCGCACATGCAGTTGATGCGTGGTGCAAAAAGAGAACGCATGTGACGCGCCAAAAATACAAAACAAGAAACACAGAAATAAAATATTCACCTCCATCTTAACTGCTCGTACACACGCACAAGGGGCCCTTGTGAGTGTGCCCTTGTCAAGGGCACATAAAATGAAATCGTGAAAGGAATTGTTGTTATGACCAATGAGTCGTAACAAAATTTTTGACGAATCCGCCGGTACAGGTCCAGTGCTAGTGAATCGTCTCTGAGGCGAGATTCAAACGACTATTTCAAGGTAATTCTAAATAGATTTGTTATGTAAATCATTCAGTTTGTAGTCAAAACACCAACCATTCCGACTGAATATGTCAAGTTCTCGTGAATTTCCTGTAAGGCGATATTCAATCTCATTTTAGCAATTCTGGTGGTGTATAGGTCGAGTGCTCGTGAATCGCCTGTAGGACTAGATTAATACGACTATAGCTCGACACTTCCAACAAATTTTCTGCAGCTCGATTCTGGTTGTTCCTATAGGAAAAGGAATTAGGAAAAATATTTTCATAGTATTTTGTCACAAAAATGTTTTTTCTGGCCTCCAAAAGCAAAATTAAATTGGAAATATTTTTCCTATCCTATTTCGATACGTAAAAAATAATTCCTAAATTATAAAATTTTAGATCAAACATGATTTCTCAGTAGGCCAGAAATTGATATTTTTGACAAAAATACTATGAAAATATTTTTCCTAATTCCTTTTCCTATAGGAACAACCAGAATCGAGCTGGTGGAAGTATCTATGTTGTGTATTCAAAACCATCGAATTCGGTGGCATACATCATATGCTATAAGTGAATCATCTGTGAGTTGATATTTAAGCGACTATATCCAGATAATTCCAGATAGAATTTTTTGGATATATCTCAATATTGTAGTCAAGATTTTATCGAATAATGTGGTATGCGTGAAATGATCATGAATCGCCTGAGGCGAGATTAAATCGACCATAATCCAAGTTATTCCCGATGAAAACGTCCCTTAAGCTAGCAGAACCCATACAGCAGAACATTACAAGATAGTATGGATAATTATAGGCTAATTATGGGCTAATTAAATGCCCCATTAAACAATTTTGGGCTCCATCCCTACCTACTAAAGCGTGGGTTCTGCTAGCTTTAGAAAAAGTTAGCAGAACCCATATCAAAAATTGATTTAAAAACAATTGGAAAAATAAAGGTTAATTTTAGGCTAATTAAATGCCCTATTTAAATTTTTTTATTTGGGTCGATCAAGAAAATGCAAAAGGCTTTAACATTTCAAAGCTAGCAGAACCCAAATCGAAAATCGGACCAAAACCGAAATTAGAACTCAAAACAAGATCTATTGACAATCAAATAATTTTAGGCTCATTGTGGGCTATACAAATGCCCCATTAAAAAATTTTGGGCTCCATCCGTTTTTGACCAAACTTCGGGTCATTTACTCTAAAGCTAGCAGAACCCAAATCGAAAATCGGACCAAAACCGAAATTAGAACTCAAAACAAGATCTATTAACAATTTTTTAATGGAGCATTTGATTAGCTCATACCGAGCCTAAAATTATTTGAATGTCAATTGTTCTGGTTTTACGTTCTAATTTCGACATTGGTTCGATTTTCAATTTGGGTTCTGCTAGCTTTAGATTAAATGACCTGAAGTTAGGTCAAAAACAGATGGAGCCCAAAAATTTTTAATGGGGCATTTGATTAGCCCATACCGAGCATAAAATTATTCGATTGTCAATAGATCTTGTTTTATGTTCTAATTTCGGTTTTGGTCCTATTTTCGATTTGGGTTCTGCTAGCTTTAGATTAATCGACCTGAAGTTAAGTCAAAAATGGATGGAGCTCAAAATTTTTTAATGGGACATTTGATTAGCCCATACCGAGCCTAAAATTATTCGATTGTCAATAGATATTGTTTTGAGTTCTAATTTCGGTTTTGGTCCGATTTTCGATTTGGGTTCTGCTAGCTTTAGATTAATCGACCTGAAGTTAAGTCAAAAATGGATGGAGCTCAAAATTTTTTAATCGGGCATTTGATTAGCCCATACCGAGCCTAAAATTATTCGATTGTCAATAGATCTTGTTTTGAGTTCTAATTTCGGTTATTTTCCGATTTTCGATTTGGGTTCTGCTAGCTTTAAATTAAATGACCCGAAGTTTGGTCAAAAACGGATGGAGCCCAAAATTTTTTAATGGGGCATTTGATTAGCCCATACCAAGCCTAAAATTATTCGATTGTCAATAGATCTTGTTTTGAGTTCTAATTTCGGTTTTGGTCCGATTTTCGATTTGGGTTCTGCTAGCTTTAGATTAAATGACCCGAAGTTTGGTCAAAAATGGATGGAGCCCAAATTTTTTAATCGGGCATTTGATTAGCCCATACCGAGCCTAAAATTATTCGATTGTCAATAGATCTTGTTTTGAGTTCTAATTTCGGTTTTGGTTCGATTTTCGATTTGAGTTCTGCTAGTTTTAGATTAAATGACCCGAAGTTAGGTCAAAAACGGATGGAGCCCAAAAAATGTTAATGAGGCATTTGATTAGCCCATACCGAGCCTAAAATTATTCAATTGTCAATAGATCTTGTTTTGAGTTCTAATTTCGGTTTTGGTCCGATTTTCGATTTGGGTTCTGCTAGCTTTGAAATGTTAAAGCCTTTTGCATTTTCTTGAT
This sequence comes from Nephrotoma flavescens, assembly GCA_932526605.1. Lineage (NCBI taxonomy): Eukaryota > Metazoa > Arthropoda > Insecta > Diptera > Tipulidae > Nephrotoma > Nephrotoma flavescens. The sequence goes on along the minus strand of OW052220.1, from coordinate 35,593,091 downwards.
CGACCCAAATAAAAAAATTTAAATAGGGCATTTAATTAGCCTAAAATTAACCTTTATTTTTCCAATTGTTTTTAAATCAATTTTTGATATGTGTTCTGCTAACTTTTTCTAAAGCTAGCAGAACCCACGCTTTAGTTGGTAGGGATGGAGCCCAAAATTGTTTAATGGGGCATTTAATTAGCCCATAATTAGCCTATAATTATCCATACTATCTTGTAATGTTCTGCTGTATGGGTTCTGCTAGCTTAAGGGACGTCGATGAAATTCTTCTTAAGCTCAGTATAGTTCAGGTAATTCCACTGAAATCATTTTATGAATTGTTTTTCAAAATTTGAGCTTTCAAGATTATTAACAAAATTTAGAAGCCTCGATTAATTCGATAACCATTTAATACACAATTATTTAATATTTATAATTTGCGTGTGACACAAATTTGCTTTATCATAAATAGAAATATCGTGCTGAAAATTCGGGCTAGCTTCTAGGTAGAGTTTAATGATATATGTTCGTAGTATGAAATAAAAGAACTTTTGCTAACTGGACAATCATTGGATCGTTATGATATTTACGTCCTCTAAGATAGCAGAACCCATACGGCAGAACATTATAAGATAGTATGTATACTTATAGGCTAATTATAGGCTAATTAAATGCTATATTAAAAAATTTTGGGCTCCATCCCATCCAACAAAATCGCGGGTTCTGCTAGCTTTAGAAAAAGTTAGCAGAACCCATATCAAAGAACGATTTAAAATGAGTTGGAAAATTAAAAGTTAATTTTAGGCTAGTGCTCGATCTAGAACAAAGTAAGGCTTTATTAGTTAAAAGATAACAAAACCCAAATCGAAAATCGGACCAAAACCGAAATTCTGAATATCTGAAGTTTGGTCAAGAACAAGTGGAGCCCAAAATTTTTTAAATGGGGCATTTGATTAGGCCATAATGAGTCTAAAGTTATTTGTGGTAAATTGATCTTGTTTTGCGTTCGAATTTGATTTTTGGTCCGATTTTCGATTTGGGTTCTGCTAACTTTTCCTAAAGCTAGCCTAAGTTTTAGTTGGAAGGGATGGAGCCCAACATTTTTAATAGAGCTTTAATTAGCCTATAATTAGCCTTTAATTATCCATACTATCTTGTAATGTTATGTCGTATGGGTTCTGCTAGCCTAAGGGACGTTGAATTTCCGCACGTGTGTTGAAAAAAATTTAAATCTTTAATGGATTTCATTGTGAACAAATAAAACTGAGATAAATCAAGATCATTAAAATCAAGATGCTAGCGCAGTCACCTACTTTTAAACAGCTAAAGCAAATCAGATAAAATAAGGAAATAAGAAATTGAGAGAAGTGCTGCAGATTCAAATTCAAATTTGACCAAGCTGAGACCAAGCTGAAAAATTCGAAGAAAAGCCCACATTTTGCTTACTGGAGATTTAGGCACGAAGAGAACTTCTAAAAGTGTCTTAAAGGAGTTTGATCTTAAGAGCGGCCCAACTTTCTGGGTAATACAAAACACAATTGCATAATGGCAGCAGATAATATACCTACGAGAGGCTTTGAGGTAGCTAAAAAATACAAGTTACAAAATCGTAACAAGCTTAATGGCAACCTCTTAGAGAGGATGATAGACTTCAATTTGACAACAAACTTGAAAGTTGCTTTCTATAACTTAATTAGTTACTTAAAAGAAAACTAAACGGATCGCAACTAGATTAATTTTAAATTTTCAGTTGATTTTTAAATCGAGCTGAATGTACAGAAATAAAATGAAAAAGGTTCAAGAGTCGGAATTTTGGGTACGATTTTTAAATCAGAAGTAAATCGGTATTAAATTTAAAAACTAAATATTTGTATACAGATTACAAGCTAAATTCGAGTTAGTACACATTTGTGAATCACAGAGTGCTCCAAAATTTGCTTCTGATTTTTTCATATTGATAAATGAACTGTCTATAACCCATAACCAACATAGCCCAATAAAAAGTGTATCGAAATTTATATAAAAAGGCAACATAGGTAGGCTAGGCTGATTCACCGTGACGGCAGGTGCTCGGTAACCCGAAGCTGCCTAAGTGCCTAAATTCAATTAACCTTGAGACAAACTTTCTTATTTTATTAGGTTTTGAAAAATAAAACAGGAAGAATTATCGTAAAGCTGAGAATCACCAGTTGGGCGCTAAATTAAATTTGTGCGTGACTGAACTATCGAAATTCATCAAAATTTAAGTACTTCATTACAAATCTTCCTCAAACTTTTTAAATCAAAGGCAATTAAGCAATTATCCTAATTATTTCAGTACATTTCCGTCGAGTACAAAATACTAAAGGGTTAAACAAATTAAAATACTTTGAATATTATACCAAAATTATAAAATATAAAATCAATAAATATTTTTCTATATAAAGCCATAAAATGTGTTGAGTACTTGTATAAGTACTTTGTTAATCGCCGCCTCATCAATCCGCGTAAAAATTATGATCTGGTTCAAAGTGAAATACAAAAAATACCAAAATTCGATTGCAACAAAATCACTTTTATGGAGTCACATCATATGGATGCAGCTAGTTGGTTTATGGCCCTTGAAATTGGTGAAAAATAAACGAGCATCGCGACTAATAAACACCGTTTGGTACATTTATTGGCATTTCAGTGCAATCCATCTAGCAATCATACACTTTTACACGATCGCGAAAAAAATGCTGAACGGCGGCACACTAGACGACATTTCCGTACTACTAATGTCCACCATGACGTACACGTATTTAATTTTTATTACGTTCTATTTTCAATTACGTCACCAAAAATTTCATCATCTCATCGAATTTATGTTGTCACGGATGCGTTTACGATCCGCCTACGGCATTACATACTACACGATCGAGGATTGTTATCGTAAAATGTTTTTAAAAAATACATTTTGGTTGATCGTATGCACACTGGGTACGTTGCATTGGTGTGTTACGCCGCTGTTAGGCAATCAACGCAGATTTCCGCTGTATTGCGAGTATCCGTTTGATGCGTTCGTCAGTCCGTACTATGAAATATTGTATTTAATGCAAGTTCTGGGACAAATACAAGTTGGTATTGGATTCGGTATTTCTGGGGGACTGTTTGTCAGCTCGATTATTTTAATATCAGGGCAATACGATATGCTGTTCTGTAGCTTTAAAAATTTGCGGGCGACCGCAATGATTTTGAATCGTGATTTTAAAAATGTTAAGTATGAAAATTAATTATAAAAATTTAATTAGTAAATCATTAATTCGTATATATACATATTTAACCAGGAATCTTCAGAGCCAATATAATCCAGATACGGAGCAAATCGATCAATACAATCAAGGTAACGAATATCTCGAAGAGCTGGACGAAATTATGAAATATTCGTACGAGAAAATCGATAGCGATTTGCTGGTATTTGACGATACCACCGATCATCTACCGCCGATTAGACGTTTATATCCAAAACCCAAGGACCAGTATTTAATGGAGTATTGCGATGAGCTTCACATCGCATTGGTCGATTGTGTTCGACATCATCAAGCTATCTTGGATATAATTAAACTGTTAGAAGATATTTACAATCCATTTTCACTAGCTAAAATGGGGCAAAGCTCATTCCTGATTTGTTTTCTAACGTTTATTATTAGTCGTGTAAATTAAGTAAAAAAAAAACTATTATTTTGTGGATTAATAAATAAATTTGTATTCCAGACTTTTCAGATCGATCAGAAACTCGTGAATCTACTCGAATATCTATCGCTCACGTCATCAGAGTTGCTGCTTTTCTGCTATTTTGGTGAAATGGTGGCACGTCAAAGTACACGAATTAACACGGCAATAATGCGATCTGATTGGTATTTGTGCAATGGATCGTTTCGACGATCACTATTAATAATCATGTCTTGCTCGATAAAACCAGTGTTACTGACGGGTGGCAAATTTTATATTTTAAATTTTGAAAATTTTCGTTCGGTCGTTACGGCATCATTCTCGTATTACACACTGTTGAAGAATATTGGATAAGCCAGGAGTCAAAGCAATTGTATATTTGAATAAATATAACAGTTATTTAAAGCTCAGCAAAATTTGTGATAAAGCACATCAGAAAAATAATCAAAATACATTTGCACCAAAGCTTTAAAGTTAATCTCATATGTATGGTTCTGAAGCTTGAGTTTAATTCTTGGATAAAAATTATAAATAAAAACTTTAGTTGAAAAAATTTAATATTGTTAAATATTAATCAAATACAGCCGCAAGCGAATGGCGTAATTTTACGAATACTGAATTTCTGTATCTAGTGGTTTAATGCCGCATATCAGTTGGTTAGCACTTTAGCGCTTGGATCCTAGCCAAATGATTACAATTTCTGATCTGAATGAATTGTCTCGTAATGGGTGGTAAAATATCGCGGATATCTCATGATAGCAAAGGTATTTCGTTAATTACGCAGTTTTAATTTTACTGTCGTGAGATTCGGACGTAAAATAAAACAAACGAAAAGTGCAGTGTTAGTGCTTTTCATTTTCTTATATCTTTTTTTACAATTATGCGAATGGTTTTACAATTAAATACACACGGTGCAAAAAATAGTATAAAATTGTAACTTAATAAGCGATGATGTAAACATGATGGGGCTTTTTTCTAAAAAAGGCTTCTTCGAACATCGAACGCCGAACACGATCTACAACAAACTTGAACCAGTTTCATGTAGAAAATATTAATATATATAGCAAGTGCAAGTGTAAACCAAGTGGGCAAAGTTAAACACAGCTCAAAGAAAACACCTACGCCAATGATTAAAAGTGCTTCTTCGACAGAATTAATTATACCGCAGTTTAAAAATAAAAATCAAAACCGCGAAGAAAAAATTAATTTATCAGTAAATTTAACAATGCAGAACGAAAATAATAGTAATGAACTCAGTGCGACGAACTCTACTCTAGTCACCGTGGTCAGTGTGAAAATAAACTAATGCAAACGAGATTGGATAGATATATCCCTGTTGAACGAAAACGTAGCACGAGATTTGCTCAGTTTGCTGTCAGGATCAAAGTGACACGGACTGAACGAGCTGTTAACCAAATACCTATTAACAACCGATTCTCTAGTTTAGAGGTCGCTGACTCCAACGCAGCGCCAAATTTGAAAACTGAGAAACCGCCTCCAATTTAATTAAGGGAAGCATCTAATAATGAACTGGTTAACAACATCGCAACATTAACAAATTCTAAACTTTATATTGCCCCACTCAAAAGACGTGATGTAAACGAAACAAAGATTCAAACCTTCGAAATCGATGGCTTCAGAGCCCTAGTTAAACATTTTAATGAAGTTGGTAATGAACGAAGTTCTTATCGAAGATAATGAAAGATGAACCAGTCAGAAATAAAAATTTAATTTAATAAAAAAATAAGAATGCGATAAATAGCATTTCAATGTTATTACCCCACTGAAAAAAATACTGTGTTATTATTTAAAAAATAACTTTTGTTAATAAAAATTTATTATTTAATGCAAGAAATATTTTTAATTTGGTTAAGGAAGCATCAAATTGTATTAAAAAATATGAGTTTGTTAATTTGTGTTAACTCAATATTTAATAAAGATAAATGTAATTTTAGTTGTGATAACTAAATTGTAATAAAAAATTAACAAATACGTTCAACAAGTTCTGTTTTTAATATTAACAATTTTTTCCTTTTAATTTTTAATAATTCTTCTTTTAATAAAAACAAAACTTTAGTACTACATATGAACAAAAAACCAAATTAAAAGGAGAAAATAACAAATATTTTGTTATGTTTAAAAATCGTCTCTTCTCTGTTTTGTTTGTTTTCCCCCGTTATATTGGTATGATATCAAAGGGCCGAATGGGTCGAAGGGCCGAATTTTTTTTTTATTTTTTTTTGTTTTTAGAAATCTATTTTTTTTATTTTTTTATTTGATTTAATTATTTTTTTACATATCCCTTTTTCAAACAAAACAAAAAAATTGGCACTATTTAAGTCCAAACCACACAAATGTGTGGGTAAAAAGTCATAGTATGTAATGGCGTTTTTGATAAAAATTTTGGGTAAAATGAAATTTTTTTAAAAAATTTTCTTTGTAGGATTGTGCATCTATCGTTTTTCGAGAAAATTATCACATTTTTCGGGAAAATTTTGACCTTTTCATTTTTTTGGTCACAAATTGCGTATTATTTTATTCAAAATAGTATAAATGTGTCATTTTTTTAAAAAAATTTGATATTAACATTGTATTTTAACAGTTTTTCGACAGTACAAGTAATTTTTCCGGAAAAATTTTGCTATTATTTTTTTTTTACTTAGTTTAAAATTATAAATAAAATTTGCCACTTGAAGAATTGTATAAATTCTGGAAAAGCGGGGGTTTGGGGGCCAGCCCCCATCCTCTAAGGCGTACAACGAATTAAAATTATATTAAAAGAAAGTTTTATATTTACAAAAGTTGATTTTTTTAACATTTGTAGCACTATCAGAAGAAGCGATAAGAGCGATAAAAACTCTTTGATCTGTGTCTGCAAGGTTGACGAAGCAATCATTATTAATAAAAATATATAAAACTAATAATAATATTGAAAAATAAAAAAAAGGAAAAATTTTCCGGGAAATCAATTATTATTAAAATAACGCAAAAATGTAATTTGTTACCCGTTTCATGACAGTGTAATTCGAATTTTTATCATTAAAATTAAGATTTGATAAATAAAAGCGGCAGATTTTTAATTTTTGAATGAAAAAATTCAAAAAAATATTTTTGGAAAAACTGAAAATTTTCTAGGAAAATATGGTGATTTTTCCGAAAATTTTGGCTTGCACCCTCCTAAAAATGATAGGTATACAATCCTATAAAGAAGTTTTTTCAAAAAATTTTCATCTTACTCGATTTCGGCGATGTATACGTCATCTATACTTACACCAAAAATTTCGCTTGTGTGGAAGTACAACCACCACAATTGTGTATATAGTTATATTGCTTTTTGGACGAAAATAATTTTAAAAGGAATGCACAAATGCGTAAGTTGGGTCAAAACACATACAAAAAAAAATTTGACATGGTACGTTTACAGTACCCACACAATTGAGTTAACGGGCAGGAAAAGGGATATACTTATTGGTAGCGCATGATAAAATTTTCCTTCACCAAAATGTACCGCTGACTGGAAACGTGATGAAAAATAGTAAAATACATAAATTCATAAAAAATTCATTTATGTTTAATAAAAAAAATTTACAAAATATTCAATAAAACTATCTCTCTCTCTCTCTCTCTCTCTGGCACTATATCCCATCAAGGGATTTGGCCGCCTCAAATGAGGTTTCATAATCATATGATCATTTCGGATAATGAGTGATTAATTCATTGATCCTAAACCAGCCGTGAAATTCTTTCCTTGTTACCACCGGGAATCGAACCCGGGACCTCCGGTCGCTGGAGCAAGCATGCTAACCATTGTGCCACCGGGGCGGCATTCAATAAAACAATAAATTTAAAAAATTATATTTCTAAAAACAAAAAAAAATTCGGCCCTTCGACCCATTCGGCCCTTCGACATTCGGCCCTTTGACATATTCGGCCCTTCGACACATTCGGCCCTTCGATATTCGGCCCTTCAACATTCAGCCGTTCGCCCATTCGGCCGTTCGACACATTCGGCCCTTCGACATTCGGCCCTTCGACATTGGGCCTTTTGACATTCGGCCCTTTGTACCCATTTCGTTATATTCATTTGCTTTTTCTATTTCATCATAATTATTCAACATCGGCGCGTGGCTGTAGTGTTTTAAAAAAGTAAAAAAATATTAATTATTATTAATTTAATAAAGATTAAGTTTGAATGTGAATATATAAGTCAGGTATGTATACATACATATACGTAATATAAAAATAAAGTTTTTGTGATATAGTGTCGTGTAAAATTACGGTTTTCTTCGTTCTTTCAATTTAAACAGACATCTTGTTTGATGACGCTAGCTATTTACTTTCTGTTGTAGTTTTCATTGGTTATCTTCAAAGAAATCAAAATTTCTGGAACCTACAATAATATGAAGTGTTTTAAATGTCCAAACATATTTGGTTGTATTAAAGACTTGATAGTCCATATCGGAAAAGTACATAATCTGGGAACATACGATGTATTTCGTTGCGCGGAAGATAATTGTTCTAGTACTTTTAAAAACGTTAAATTCTAACTCCTTTTAAAGTTAGAATTCTATTCCTTTTAAATTCTAACAGTACCAACAGTAATTTAGTAGAGTCACATAACCCTACTCCGTCTACATCTCGCGATCCTGTACATGTAACATCCTTCTTTAGTGTTCCATCCGTACAAACCGGTACTTTCTTTTCAGAAAATAATACTCGCGAAGAACTACTTTATAGCTTGAAACAATCAATAGAAAAAGAAATGTGCAAATTTGTATTAGGTCTACATAATAAAAATAATTTTACAAAATGTGACGTCATTGAAATGCAAAATTTCATCATTAAGACTATTTTAATTCGGATTTTTAGCGCTATAAAAATTTTAATTCAACAAAATACTCCTGAGGTTATTTTAGAGCATAGCAAATTTTTCAGTTTTTGCGAAAACCCATTTATTAATATCGATTCTGAATACAAGTTTTACAAATTTCTAGAACAGGCTGACTTAACATCTCCAATAAAACAATTTAATATAAACAACGAAATAATTCAAAGATTCACCAACGGTGAAATCGATTTTATTGAATCAAAAGCTGTAGGAAGTCTTTTACCTATAAAATTCCAATTTAGAAAGTTTTTTGAGAAAAATGATTGTTTATTATCTTGTTTAGATGAAATTGAAAAGTTAAAACTAGTCAAATCTAAAATATCGAATTTTACCCAAACTCGACTATGGGAAGAGAAACACAATGCACGTGAACAAATAATGATCCCATATTTCCTCTACATAGATGATTTTGAGGTTAACAATCCTTTAGGATCTCATGCTAAAACGAAATCAGTTTCAAATATACATATATTACTCTTTCCCCTTTCTACAAAATCGTTCAAAACTTGATAATATTTTTGTAGCAGCATCAATAAAGTCTCTTGATTTAAAGCAGCATGGAAACGTTTCATGCCTTAAAGAATTAGTCAAAGAACTCAACGAATTGGAGGAAACTGGTATATACCAGTAAAGGAGTAAAACATGTTTGTTTCGTTTTGGGTTTAGTCTTAGGTGATAATTTAGGTTTGAATTCCGTGCTAGATTTTAAGAAATAAACAAAATTATGCTGTCGATGTTGCTGATTGCAACCGTCAGTCTTCGGGAGAGCAGCGTGAATCCGTTTTGAACCAAATTCCGTCTTTTGATGTTACCTCTAACTATTCGGTGGATTTAATGCATGATTTTTACGAGGGTATTTTGCATTATTATGATTTGAGTCACGCACTTCAATATTTCGTTTTCCAAAAGCATTATTTCTCTCTCGAAATTTTAAATCAACGGAAACAAACTTTTAATTACGGTTCCATTGAAATAAAAAATATATCTCAGCCGCATTTATCAATTTTCATTTTAAAATGTGTGCTCGAGAGATGATGACCTTTTACAATTTTTACCCTTAATAATTGGTGATCTCATTCCACAGAATGACGTATGGCAATTGATATTAAAATTAATTGACTTAAATGATATACTTCTGATTCATTCCAATACCAATTATAGCAGTTTTAAAAGAGAAAATTAAATTTCATAATTCGGAATATATAAGACTTTTTAATGATGATCTTAAGCCAAAGCACCACTTTTTGACACACTACCCTACAGTGATACAATATTCAGGACCACCACGACATTTCTGGAGTATGAGATTTGAAGGAAAACATCGATAGTTTAAATTATACAGCAAATGTATTACTTCCCGAAAAAACATATGTTTATCTCTGTTGAAGAAATATCAATATAAATTTGCTTACAGTTTAACCAGTAAAATAAAAGACATTTTCGAAATTAATAAAAATTACATTGTAAAAAGCAACTACTTCGACTATATTTGTAGTCATCTTAATCTTTCTAACAAGAACATAGTATGTGTTTCACAGATTTTATTTAAATCTGTGCAATATGATGATAATTGCTGCCTTTTTAAAGTCATTAATAAACAACTACATATTTACAAAATAATACATATGGTAAGGTAATAATTAATCAAATACAAGTGAAAGTGCTTTGTACCGAATTAAAAGTAGAATACATGCAGCATTATAGATCATTCCTTGTTAATTTGAATTTTACTTCCTTACAACTTATCTCTCACTTATCTCTTTTTCCTTACAACTTATCTCTCACAGACATTGATGTCTTCAATGGCTCTCCGGTTGAATTAACAAAGCTTCACAATGGGAAAACTATGATTCGACTAAAAAATTTTTTTAGTTGTTAATATCTAAAAAAACTAAAATTTATTTTATTTATTAGATTATAATTAGTTAGAAATGGAACCATTACCAGAAACCTCAAATTCTAAAGGTTCCAGAGAAGAAGGTAATTTAATTAATGATAATTTTGAAAACTATACCTATGAAACAGAAAATGTAAATACATATTTTATTTTGCCGAATGAAAATGAGAATGGAGAGGCGTCGCAAACTGAACTTCTAGAATTATTAAAACAATGGAACTTGTTGAACTTGTTCAATCATTTATCAGGTATGCTTTTTGGTGAAACAATGATAACTTAAAATTTTTACAAATAAATCCTATTTTTATTTCAGAACAAAATATTACTGTAACGCACCTCAAACGGATGAGCTTCCATCAAATGGACAAACTCCTAATTGATTTTTCAGCTGGAACTAAAACAGACTTTGAATACGAATTGATAAATTTTCAGCGTGAGTTGGGAATTACTATTAATTGTTCTAAAGAAGAAGACAATCGTAGCATCACAACAGTGTCTTCTTTTTTTATCTAATTGCACCGTGCCGATTTCGCCAGTTTCATCCACATCGACCAGCAAAGGAAACCATATGCCGACCGGTAACATTGATTACAGCTTACAAAATATAATTAATTCACGAATCGAGGGTTCAATGATAAGGACATACTATAAACAGCACAAGGAGTTGAATGACGAAAACAGAAGAATGTTGGCGGACCTTGTAGTTGACTATTTTATAGATAAAAAGGTACAGCTAACCACAGATATTTGCAATGAAATAGCCGCAGAAATAAAAATTATGTTTCCATCAGAAGAAGAAGTAAGAATAAATTGCAATATAAATGTTAAAACAAGTTAAGTAACATAAAATTTAAAAAAATTATTTATTTATTATTTTTTTCATTAGATCTATTATTATCAGAAACGTTACAACAATTCACCCGTGGGTCGCCTTTATACCAAATACCATAATCGAAAAAATAAATACTCGTTATTTTTCCAATTCCACTTCATCGGATGCAACATAAATATATAAAACGACTGGAATCTGTTAAAGCATTACCACAAGTTGATCATAACCTTCGAGTTCAAGATGGCAAACTTTTTATTGCTCCCACCTACGGGTTACGTTATGAAGATATGGATCTGCCAACATGGAAACTCGTTATGCCTGAGGGTTTAACCGAGTCCCTTATTCAGCAGGCGCATCTTCCACCATTTTCCGCCCATATGGATATATCGACAACGTCAGAACGTCTACAAACGCAGTTTTATTGGACACGTATGGCACAAAACGTACACAATTATATTCATGTTCGTACTCCTATTTATTCACCACAAAGCAACTCGTCTGAATGGTACCGAAATCGTACTGTCTTGCCGCTTGATCGAAGAAGTGGATGATAATTATGTTCGCCTATCGAAACCCGATCGATTAACCTTAGTTCGGCATAAAGTCGTTATAATTTACATACTCGACAACACATGTTTCAACCTGGATTCGTTAGAACCTTTCCCCTGAGCGATGCGTTGAATAAATTTTCAGCAAAATTAGCCCCTAAATTTATTCCTGCAATAATTGACCGATGGATTGGAAATATTGCATATGCGATTAGGAATTTGCATGAAAAACAACTGGGGACATACCACGGCAAAGACGTAAGAACCTATAACAATCCCACTTTAATTCACATAATTCGCTGGAGATTCAAAACTTTTGGATGGATGCAATATGAAACTTAGGGCGTCGTCTCACGGCATTGAGACACTTCATCAGGGGTGAGTCGTCCCCACGATTTGCAAAGACAGGTATCATCGTGTTCTCATCGTTGCACCGTATTCTGGTTGTTAATTAATTTTAACTTAGCGGAAAAAACCAATAAAATGATTTTTGGGCGCGAAATCATTTCGTTAGTCAGTGAGGATTTTTGTTGATGGACTCATTTTTATGATTATGATAAAGACATAAACAAAAACGTTAGTTTTTTTGGGAAAAAATCGCGTGGTCGAGTTAAGAATTTTGAATAGCTAAGACATGAAAAGTTGAATAATAAGTTGAAAAAAAAGGAAAATTTTTGATATCCAAAGTTAACTAAAACTAAAATATTGCTAAAAGTTATAATTGTAATTTACCTGAATGATATACAATTCAATTCATATAAATATAAACATTTGATAACAAAACTTTGTGATTGGATGGATAAAATGTGCTTAATGATAGTGTCATTTAATTAAGAGGTCCAAACAAATAACTAAACAGTTTCTCAATTTGTTGGGTGATCAAACGCGATTTACAAAAAAAAATCAAGATTTGCAGTATAAGTTCCTGGAAATCCCCCATGACCAACACCCTGAGCTTTAGCCGAGCTACGAACCACCCCCCAGGGACCTCTACGCAAATATCTGCTAACGGAGAAAGTCCGTTACACCAGATACAAACGGAAGTCATTTCTCTAGGTGTCATTTCTTGTCTTGGGTTGATCCAGGACAACCATCGACATCGACTACAATGCGAAATCGCTTCGGACGGACGACAATGCTCTATATTTGTTGGGACCAGAAGAGTGTGACTTATTTTGAGCTGCTAAAATCTAGAGAAACGACCAGATAATGATTAAAGGCAATTCAAAGTGATTTTGCTTCATGATAATGCACCATTACACAAAGAAAAACCTATCATGAGCACTTCACTTCCTACGAATATGAACGAAAATGGCTCGATAACTGATTTGCCTCAAAAGAAGAACAGTTTTTTAGAAGAACAGGTCCAATTCTCGATGACTTTGTCACATAAATCTGGCAGAATTTGCTTTATAGCGTTCGTTATGTGTACGTTGAGAGCATCAATTGCGATTTAAGATACGCCCAAAGGAAGAAGTCTAAGTTAACCGCACGAAGAAGTCTAACCGCACGACCACGGCCAGTTCACATCACTCCCGTAGAATGTCCAGCGTGGCATATTCATTCATCCAAAAGTGGGCCTCGTCGTGAAATTTGATTTATTTGGTGGTAGCGACTTTATCTTCAGTGCAACCTTGCATTCTCCGCATGTTGCTTGTACATTCACTAAGCATTTCGATTGTGGAACAAATGGGATATGATCAAAGTGAACACCTGCCGAACCAAATGCAGAAATTGGTGATATTGTTTTACTTTCATCAACAAAAACCTACCATCCACTTATTTTGCTTGGCCGCATAACACAATCGTGTCCTGCAATCGACCTGTTGAATCGAGCGATCCAAAGCCGAAGAAAATTTTGTAAGCTGTTCAACTCGAATGTCAACCTGAGTTTGTTAAGAAAAGTTAAAAGAATATGACCCTCATCTTATACATTTTGAAGAATAAAAAATCAGAAACTAAATCCGTTAGTAGGATCCGTTAACCTAAAAGGGAGCAAAATTCAGCTATGCTGGGGACTGGTGAATTCTGCAAACCCATAGCATTGGTTTTAGATTAAAATAGTTTTCTTACATTTGAATACCAATTTATTCAGAAATTCGAATCTAGAAGTAAAGAGAAAAACCGCCGCTTTTCCAACCGAAGAATTACACATACACAATGACACATAACAAACGCTAATATAATGTGATTAAAAACAACCAAACCTTTTACGAATAGAGATAGCCAAAAATAATTCTATACAAAACTATTGTAGTTAGAAGATTTTTAATTTATTAAATGTAAAAATGGAATGTGCAACGTTTTTTTTTTGCTTGTATTATACCCAAATCAGCATCCGTAAATGAAAAATGAACATAAACATATATAATCTTCCTTTGATGATCTTTGTGTTTAGTTTAAAACAAGCAAAACATTTTATAAAATGTTTTTTATGACACCAACAAACTGTGCGCGCAATTCCAAAATCGGATGCAGGCACATAAAAAAATTGCAGCGCATTACACCAAAAATAGTTAGTAAGCGCAGATGCAAATTTTTTTTTTAGCTATATCATTGCAAACTACCTACTATACAAAACCTTAAACTAAAAAATCAAATTGTGTTTATTATCAAGATGATGTTTATACGTAAATTTTATCAATTGAAAATAATTTCCATAATTTTTCGTTGATAGGTTTTTTTTTTTTTATTAAAGTGCGGTAACCGATTAGCCATTAAATGATTCTTTATGTTCGCGCTGGGTTATTTGTATTTTTCCAGTTTTATTTTGCGCGAGCTCGCTAAAGGAAAATCAAGACACAATGGGTGCGCTTGCCGAAGAAGATTTTTATCAAAATTATTTATATCTAATGGATTATTTCTGTATATGTACGAGTCCTTAGTTGTTTACATTGTCTGTTGGTACTTGTTCTCGTAGGTAGTCGATGTATAGTAAACAGGTGAACAAATTTGTATCTTGTATACGTCTATTTATAATATTATTTAAATGGTTTTCTGTCACTACCAATTTTTTCTTTTTTTCGTATAGTTGGAAAAATTATTCAAATTGGAATCTACCACCTCGTTCTCGGTTATAATTTGTTGCACCTTTATATAGGTTTTTTATTGAAGGTCACCTAAAAAAATTAATTCTACTCAACTCAAAGTCATTATGACAATGGCCACACCATGTTTAAAATGGCGGTTCGATTAAATTTAACGAATGAAATTATGATTTTGAAAGAACATTTAAAAGAGACAAATAAGCCAAAAATTATTGAAAACATTAAAGTGAACTTTCCAAATTTTGAGTCGGTAAATAAATTCGCACTTTTAGAGAATATCGATGAAATTGAAAATGATGATGTTGACATGGGTCCATCATCGTCGAAATATAATCAAAATTTAGAGAACGACGGTTTCGAGTTAGTTAAACAAAAAGTGCGATCAATTAATGTAAAAGATAAACAATTAAAAAGTGTAAATAATAACAACAACAATAATAATAACAATAACAAAAATAATAACAATAAAAACAATGTCAATAACAAAAACAATAATAATAATAAAAACAATAATAATAACAACAACAATAACAACAATAGTGAGAGTGTGCCAAAACAGAAAAAGTTACCAACACGGACAAGAGATTAAAAATACCATTGAAAGGCGATAACAAGCGACACCACTACCACCACGAATGTTCACATCAATACCAGTGACAAAGGAGAAAGGGATAATGGCTGACATGCTAAAGGGGGGAACAATCCCAGCTCGGCAGCAACAACAACAACAACAACAGATAAATGTCGGTATGCAAAATAATGCCACAATCAATCAATTGACGGCGAGGATGGATAGCATGGCCCGGATCATTCAACAGCAAAGTGAACAAATCTCACAAGTTCTTCAGATCAGTAGACGACTAAATTTGTTAAAATTTTTGGAAACGCATTCACCAGATTGCCTACTGGTGAATGAAACTAAATTAAATTTTCGGCACAAAATTCAATTAAAAAATTATGAGATAGTGCGAAAATGAGATGGAGTTTAGAGCCAAAATTTATAAAAGTGATACACCGACATCAAACCGCATCAAAATTAAATAATAGAGGTGAAATACCGACACACCGATATGACAGCGATCATAAGGCAATCGAGATTGTGGTGAGAGAGGTGGGCGAATTAGAAACAGGTGTAAATGAGGTGGAGGCGGGGAAGTGATTGTGGTACAATTTTTCAGATACAAATTGGGTGGCATGGTTTGAAAAATTGGAAAAGGCACGTCGGGAGGCAATTATAGAGATCCAACATCAATAATAAAAACATTAACACCAAATACACGAAATTTAGATGAAGAGGAGCTCAAAATTTACATTGACAAAATTACAAAATTATTTTTGGTCAACATTAAAGATAATGAACCAGCGAAACAGAGACGATGTAACAACATGAACTGTTACACGAATGACACAATTGAAAAATTATATAAGCACAAAAGTCTATTGATCACCAAAATTAAAACGTACCGGCGAAATTTGGCAAGGAATCAAAGGCATCATCACCATCATAACACAGCGGCGAGTAAAATTCAGAGGCAAACACACATTTGGAAAACAGAAATTAAAAGGACGGTACAACTTATTGAGTAAAATGTCAAAATTCAAATCGAAAAATATTGGATCAATCGCATGAAGAATATAAAACCGGGAGTGAAAATGTGGGCGGAAATCAAGAAAATGACGCGACAGGAGGCAACCGACTTCAATGTCCGAGAAATCGAAGTGGATGAGTACGAGAATTTAAATACACCGTGGGCGGACATGGCACGAAATAAAAATAACAAAATTCAAATTTTGGACGAGCAAATAAATTTAGACATAATTGGCCATCATATTAAGAAACATACGCGACGGAATCCGGCATTGGGCAAACCCGACCACGAAATACAAGTGAATGAGACGGTGGAGCCAATAAAGCGGAAACACGAGGAGGATAAATTATTAAAACGTGCAAAAGTACAATGTTCGGCAACAAATCGTGCAGAGACACCAAATCAACCAGTGGATGGACCACAATATTTCGTCACAGTCGAGTATTTAGCACAAATCCTAAAAAAAGCAAATAATAAGAAATCTTTCGGCCCCGACCTAATACCAAACATAATAATGAAACATCTTCCAAATTCAATAATATTCGAAATTTGTATACTATTCAATCATCTATTAAATAATAAATCGTTTTCAAATTGTTGGAAAGTGGCGCGTATATTCCAAATATTAAAAAAAGAGAAAAATTTAAAAGATCCGGAAAATTATCGACCCATTAGCCTACTTTCGAACTTATGGGCAAAATTTATGAAATTGTTATTTTTGAGAAGATTTTGGAACACGTACAGATTGATGCCCGATAATCAATTCGGTTTTCGGCAGGAGCACAGTACAGTACATGCCATTACAAAACTAGTTTCGGACGTATGCCATAAATTCAATTTCAAACATCCTACGGGAGCGGTAATGATTTGGCTAGATGGTCTGCAAACAAAATTAAAAAATCACAAGTTTGAGCCTAAGGCTAAAAATTTAAACATCGATTCAACTACTGATTTATTTTGGGCTAGAGTACTTAAATAAAAAATAAAAAAGTTTGAGCCCAAAAATTAATTTTCGGCGCACCAGCGTGTTTTGGTTCTCTCGTATTTACTTTATTTTTTGGTTTTTTGTTTGAAAGATCAACACATGGCATTACTATTTGAAAACGGTTTCGGGCACTGCTGGCCGTATGTCACCAATAACACGAACAATGCTGACCTCCAAGGTGTCAATTGTTGCTGGTTTATCAGCATAAACAAGTGACTTCACGTAGTCGCACAGGAAATATTCGAGAGGCGTCAAATCGCACGACCTTGGTGACCAATTGACAGGTCCATTTCTCAAAATCAACTTATCGCCAGTTTTTGATTTTAATAAGTCGATGGTTGCCGTCACTGTATGGTACGTAGCGCCATCCTGGTGAAACCACATCTCGTCTGGATCAATGTCATCCATATTTTCAAACAATAAATCATTGATCATGGTAAGGTAATGATCTCCATTGACGTCGTCTATAAGTTGCGCGAATCAATGACTGATTTTCAAAGTAAATTTTAATAATTTCGTAGCGTTGTTCAAGCGTTAGTCTATTCATGATGATTTGCCAGAGTATATTTTTCATAAAAATTAAATTTTGTGTTTTGTGTTTTTTACAATTTCAAGTTCTATCAGGTATAAAAAACACCCGTTATATTGCGCTCACTAATTGATATCGTAGATGAGAAATAGGTGCATAGAGAGAGCACAAAACAAAATTGGCGCACCAGCGTGTTTTGATTCTCTCGTATTTACTTTATTTTTTTATATTTTTTATTTCGTTGCATTTTTCTATATAATGCGACGCCAAAAACATCTTCGATGTTAAAATTTCGACTTTAACACGGATCTAATTGAAATTATTTACGAACTGTTGTACGATCGGAAATTTGTGGTGACAACGGACGGCATTCATTCGACCAGGCAATTCAAAATTCTAAATGGAGTACAACAGGGTACGATCACAGCACCAATTTTATTTAATTTATATACGAGATGGTTGGCAGCGAAATTCTAAATTCACAAGATGTACAAACGTGCGTCTGTGCAGACGACATGGTATTGTATAGTAGCAAATATTTGGTCGGCGACATACTGTTAAAGTTAGCCGAAAGTTTCCAGCCGAAAGATAATGCAGATAGTGTCTTGAATACAGCAAAAATCAGTTATGAACTCGAATTTAGGAGAATTTAGGATCGGGTTACATCATACGGGTGAAGGATAAATTATTTTAGTTTATAGGAATTTAAAAATCGATAGGAGCGAGAGTATAAAGAGAGTTTAAAAATAGTCAAGACACTATCTGCATTATCTTTCGGCTGGAAACTATCGGCTAACTTTAATAGGGTGTCGGCGACATTCAAATTCAATTACAAAAAGCGTTAGATTATGTTCAGGAATACTTACATACTTGGCACATCGAAATGAATGTATCGAAATGTGAAGCGATACTTTATAGAGGTCCACTGCGTAACGACAATCGTGAGCTGAAAAGAAATTGGAAAAAATTACAAGTAAAAATATACGAGGAACCATACTGTTAAAGTTAGCCGAAAGTTTCCAGCCGAAAGATAATGCAGATAGTGTCTTGAATACAGCAAAAATCAGTTATGAACTCGAATTTAGGAGAATTTAGGATCGGGTTACATCATACGGGTGAAGGAGAAATTATTTTAGTTTATAGGAATTTAAAAATCGATAGGAGCGAGAGTATAAAGAGAGTTTAAAAATAGTCAAGACATTATCTGCATTATCTTTCGGCCGGAAACTATCGGCTAACTTTAATAGGGTCGAGGAACCCATTATACTAAAGGAGACGGTGAAATATTTATAGGCATTAACATTGACAATATGTGTTACATGGCCAATCATACAACGATACAGTTGGAGAAGGCAAGGAGAGGGTTTATGGCCAATTTTAACATAAGGGTGTGCGGTATGGTATAACCAGTTGCCAAGATATATGGAAAGGATGAAAGTATTCGAGAGGAAATGTATCAAGCATTGTCGGGGTGTACACAGAAAAATGGATACAGACTTTAAACATTATATATCGAATAAAAATCATTACAATAATTACGATTCGGACCGTATCGACATACACATTATAACACTGGTGCGAAATCATGTTTTACGAGCGTGCCAAAACGGACCGTATAACGTGGGCACAGCTTTGGCGGAGGAATACCTGAAGGAGGGAGTGGTGCCAGGTCCAAATTTACTTGATTTATTAAGATTTATTAAGTTTTATTAATTATATTTTTGTTAATTCATTTTTTTTGTTTGTATGTTTATGTGTGTGTCGCGACTGATTTTTTTTTGTTAACTTTTTTTTGATCAGATCTTTTTAATAATTAATAATTTTTGCATTATATAATTGTGTTCTTTTGATAAATAGTTTAAGTTTTTTCGTTTTATAAAAACACACTGCACATAATAATTTTTGAGTTAAGTGGCGTACCAGAGTGCCAAAATTTAAGGACAACGGGCGTCTTTTTATTATATTTATATTAAGGATGTATATTAATTAATTAAGCATCCAATTGTAAATATTAGATATAAGTTAAAATAATGTTTAAATAAATGGATTAATTTTAGAAAACAAAAATACCGGTTCGATCGCCGAAACCAAGTGTGTGGTTGTCTTAGTTTTAAAAATCTAAAAGCCAAATTTTGTATCAACGTTTTTTACAGTTTTATTTATTTATATTTATTTTATTATTACCAACTTTACATGTCTGGTTACATTATTTAGATAAAAATATTAATAAAATTATATAATTATATTTAATTTAATTTAATTTATTATTTAAATTTATAATTTTACTACTGATAAATACGCCAACTATGATGAACAATTATTTTCCGTTACTGGAAATTCACAAACAAATATTGCTGAAAGCAAAATTGGCCTCTATTATTAAAGCTAAGCGGGCTTTGCGAAAGCAAAACAGCTAATATTCCGTGATATATTTGGTTCACTTTAAAATAAAAATAAGTCTGTGGCCTTTGCTTTCTCCAGTTTCTCCCAAAAAAATATTTTTTTATGTTGTATTTTTTTATCGAAAAATTGTGTGCTTGGTTCCTATCCAGATATGAAAATCAGCTTAATAAGTGAGCGTTTCCATAGGGAAGCAACCTTCAGTGAAACAGAACAGCGATATGGGAAGAAACTACCTTTACTGATTGATTTTAGAAGCATAGGTCAAATGGAATCAAATCAGGCACTTTGGTTAATATCAAGATAGGACAATTCGGATGAAATAGTATCCACTTCCAGACGAAACATTATGAAAAATTGGATTTACTTGCAACATTACTCAAATTACCAAGATTTGATTTCGAACTATATACACTCTCATAGAAATCAGCAAAAAAATTATATGTATATCCAGTACATTATCACAGGAACGGTCGTTCAAATACATCGTGGACGGGTAACCATTAGATTTACTTTTAAAATTAATAAAATGCCAAAAATGACTTGGCTTTGATTTAATTAATGATTCAATTTCCAGAATATAATTGCTGTAAAAAAACGCTTTAGATATATATACTTCTTACGCGATACATCAAACGAGTTGTAATTAACAACATTTGGATGCAATTTATATTTCTTGTGATGAGCCTCGTCCTTTCTATTTTTTAGATTTATCAACTCACTATTATACCATACTAAAAGCTTCTGCCTAGGGATAAATTTCTCAATACCTAAATTAATAATTCTATCAAATTCGCTTAACATACCGTCGATACAAGCATAAAAACGGCCAATCATACGTATCCAGAAATGCATTTAAAGAATGGTAATCGCCCATTTTAAAGTTATAAATCCATGAATTAGCATTTTCTTCGACAATCACCTCATGATCAAATTTTACAAAAGCTAGATCTAACATATTGCCACTATTATTCATAACACTGCGGTACATTGCTTTAACCCCAACGATAATATTTCCGAGATGAAATTTTCCATCTCGTCGTTCGTGTTAATATAGGAGTCAAATTGTGATCGACATACTCTTCCCATATAAAATATCAGGAATGTTAAAATCTCCAAAAATGAATAGACGATCATTCAGCTGAATAAGTGGAGCAATATTTGATTTCACAAGATGTTAGATGTTATTTAGATAATAATAACCTGACGTGATGAGAAGCGCGCCCTACATGCTAATTATTTTTACATAAACTCCATTTTTAGAAAAATAATTCTCCATCGTATCTTATCATTAACGAATATTGTTCTATTTCCTGTAATTTATCTCGATCATTTTCGTAAGTTACGTATCTGTAATTTTAATAATTTGGATTACTTGCTGAATCTGTGTTATTGTGTGCCACGTACTGTGCGATTTGGGTGTTTCAGAAATATAAATCTAGATGATTTGATTAAAATGCATAATTTTATTGTGCATTGATGTTGTTGCTGCATAAAAATACCATAATTACACATTTTTTTCAATAACACATATAACTTTATTAAATAATAATTTTTCGACTTGCTTAAAATCCGATCATGCACACGTTGAATACGTGGTTGGTTCGTCTAAGCTCCAACATCAAAATACGTTTATAACATTTACTGTGTATTTATCCCAAAACGAAATAATTTTGTTAAATTAAATTACTCGTGTGGATACTCTGCAATTATCCCGTGGAATTTTCTTTTTATTAGCATTGGAAAAAAGTTTTATGAAGTTCAAATGCCAATCATATAATAATGAAATGGATTTAATTAAATTAAGAATTGTATTTCATAAGTGTGTTCGTGACTGGTAGTTAGAAGTGTGTTATCACAAATGAACTTCTCATGAAATTAATTGATAACTACATAAATTGTTCGAGGTTACGGTTTACTATTAAACACATTTCTCAACAAAAATTGAAACTTAAAATTGATTACAAATAATTTCTGCCTCTTATTAATTTTTAACATACGTAATTTTTCAAATCCAAATACATATGCGAGTACGTGCAACGTAAGGAAATTAATTAAATCCAGCAGCAGTGTACCAACAACAATTACCGAGAGCTGATGGTACCTTGATTGCGCGCACAGTGTTCATATAGAAATATAGAAGTAATGTAAGTAACACACTTATAATTAAAAACTAATAAAATTTAATCGAACTTCACAAGACAACAAATTTGTATTTAAATCATTTCGATGCGTGGGCGTAATTTCCACAGTCACACACACACACAAACCTCAAGTAGGGAAAAGCATAATATATAGAATAAGAATAATTGAAAGATATTTTTGCTGCTTTAAATTAAATTATTCAATTAATTGTATCAACAATTTTTTGCTGCAGTTACACAAAACCCAGTAATTGATGGCAGTTTATGTGGATTAAAAATTGTCTTCATATATATACAAAGTATTTTATTTCCGTATTCTAAATAGAAAGAGATTTATATGCGAAACACGGAAGATACCATAAGCCGACCTTCCTATAGATATCACATACGGCTGCGCTCATATTCGATCTCGTTAGATATTTTTTACAAAGAACCATAAGGTAAAAACATAAATCACAAATTTACAACAATATTAATAATAAATCCAGGAAATAATTATTGCATCCTTTTATAGTAACGACTCAACATTAACAACGGAGCTCTAAACTAATATCGGTTAACAATCTTGTCCGTTGTCTTATTGTGTATAGTTTTTCCGTTGTTCTTGCGTTTTTCTATCGCAGATTATATTTTTTTCTAATTTGATAATCAAATACATAAATACACAGAATAATAATAAAAAATTTATACTTTTAACTAGCCAACTGAATACAATAGGGAACAGTTCACCCAGAAGCGCGTATATACAGAAACAGCAGAAGTGTCTTTAATCTCTGTATTAGTCTCGATATAATATACGCATAGAGCATTACAGATTAGCATCAAAAAAAGGTATGTTCGAAAGGCTCGATTTGTAAAAACCGGACCAATCGCAATTACCGAACATGACCACCTTTTATTAATAATAACTAAATAGGGTACACCGTTAAAAAGTTTCAGTCTGTTATTATATACGAGTTTATTTGAACGTCCGATTTTAAAGACACTGTTTTCGTCTGGAGAACCATATCAGCTTTGTTAAACTTTTCCGGATTTATCGATCGATCATAATTCAATTTTGAAGACTCTTTAGATTTTAATAAATTTTTCCTGGCCATTAGGAAAGAATTTTGTAACCGGCATTTCCAGTCATCATATAAGTATATTTGGGTTCAGGATCTTTGATAAGTGACACGGGAATTTTTAGTTCCACACCTAAAACTAATTCATGTGGCATTAACCCGATGCAACTGTATGGCGTCGAAAGTTAAATAGAAAGTTAAATATGGAAGCCACTCATTCCAGTTCAAAGGGTCATTTTGGCAAAATGTTCTTAAATATTCGCCCAATGTTTTATGGAACCTTTCAAGAGAACCATTGGTTTGAGGATGATAAGCCGTGGTGTAGAGTTTTTTAATTTTGAGGAGTTTGGTAATTTCAGTAAATAACGCACTCATGAAGTTCGAACCATAATAACTCAAAATTTCATCAGGGATACCGAAAATACATATAAAATATTCAACGAATGTTCTTACTACTGTTTCTGTCTCTTGATTGAGAATAGCTTTCGCGATGCTGTATTTCGAAAGGGCATCTTGCATCATTAAAATGTAACGATTATTTTTGTGCGATGAGATCATTGGTCCGAAGATATCTAAGAATATTTTTTCGAACGAACGAGAAGATATGGTCATTACCCTAATTGGTTCCTTAGTAAACCTAGAATGTTTATTTACTTGACAGGTGACTGGTGAACTCCAAGAGAAAATGTATGAAATTCTAGTACAAGTTGGTTTATTTTTGTTTCGTCATTTAAAAATTTTATGTTACTCTTTTCATACGTACGAAATTGATTCTCATCTGGTTTATAACCTTGGCTCTCTACGCTATTTGTATAAACTCGAGAGTCTCCGGACAACCGGATTTTATAGGGTTGATGTAAAAGTTTGACTTATATTTAAATCGCCTAACGATGAAAACACCAAAAATGTGCGTTCCTTAAGCTGGCAGAACCCATACAGCAGAACATTACAAGATAGTATGGATAATTATAGGCTAATTATGGGCTAATTAAATGCCGAATTAAAAAATTTTGGGCTCATCCCTACCAACTAAAGCGCGGGTTCTGCTAGCTTTAAAAAAAGTTAGCAGAACCCATATCAAAAAATTATTTAAAAACAATTGGAAAAATAAAGGTTAATTTTAGGCTAATTAAATGCCCTATTTAAAATTTTTTATTCTGCTCGATCTAGAAAAGGCAAAAGGCTTCATCATTTCAATGCTAGCAGAACCTATCGAAAATAGGACCAAAACCGAAATTAGAACTCAAAACAAGATCTATTGACAATCAAATAATTTTAGGTTCAATATGGGCTAATCAAATCCCTTATTAAAAAATTTTGGGCTCCACTCGTTCTTGATCAAACTTCAGGGCATTTAATCTAAAGCTAGCAGAACCCAAATCAAAAATCGGACCAAAACGAAATTAGAACGTAAAAACAAGATCTTTTGATTAGCCCATAACGAGCCTAAAATTATTTGATTGTCAATAGATCTTGTTTTGATTTCTAATTTCGGTTTTGGTCCAATTTTCAATTTGGGTTCTGCTAGCTTTGAAATGATAAAGCCTTTTGCATTTTCTAAAAAAATTTAAATAGGGCTGTTCAACTGAACAACTAGGGTCGACCTAGATAGAAAGCTGATTGTGCATTAATGTAATATTACTCTAGATATAATTAATAGAACTATATGTACAAGTCACTGTCATGGGAAATGCCGACTCAGCAAATGATTTTATTATGTTAATTCATTTAGGTTAGACAGAGCATTTTCTACGGTGTTTCCGGTGTACAGTACTGAATTTAAATTTGTTCATTATACTAATGTAGACACTATGTCAGCATTTTTTATAGTATATAATGTTTTATAGTGGAGTTTAATAAAGGCAGTATAATTAAGTACATCACCATTCAAGTACGTAATTATTCATTGGTCCTTCGAGCAAAACAACATCCAAGTTCGAAAAAATTAAATACAGTCCACGAAATAATTAAGTGCACATATACCATCAACTACCATCAAAGTGATTCATAAAACATCAACCAGGCAGTGACATAATGGATAACCTATGCAAGGAACAACAGCAGAGGTTCAAGGAGATACAAACCCTTTGGACCAACTACAAGAAGGATTCCATCAACAGGAAGACAAGTACATACATCGACCGCAAAATAGGACGGTTAGAGGATATGTATGAAGAATTCGTTGATACTGATGAACATATAATAAGTCAGTATAAAGACAACTTTCCAACACATGATTATTGGAAATCTCGAGAAGCAGTGGCACCACTAGTGCAAAACTTCAGAAAGGAGTTAGAAACACTTAGGAAATCACTAGCGAAAGAGACGAATACCTCATCAAGCATACCTGGGTTTAGTTCAAGTGGCGGTAACAAAACAACCGTTAACGAGAAACTAGACGAAACGCAGGCGAAGCGCTATAAAGCACAACAATTCAAAATGAGGCAATTCCACGCCATGGTACGGGAAGCAAATAGTGCATTGGAAAACGAGCCTGAAAACGCCGAGTTAATGAACATCAAAATCGAAGCAATATTCTCCAAGAAGGCAGAAATCGAAAAGCTGCATGAAGAAATATACATCGAAGCAGCAGAGGATGAAGAAACTACGTTGCCTTATTTCATAGATGACTACTATGGCACAGTCATAAATCAATTCGAAACCATCAAATTAAAACTAGCATCAAAAATAAGGCAAAATCAGTCAAAAAATCAGCAAGGCACAAGAAGTATGCCGAAACTACCTCGAATCCAAATTCCAATATTCGACGGCAATTTCAAAATTTGGACATCATTCATCAACACGTTCAACAATCTGGTACATGATAACAGCCATGTATCAGATTTTGAAAAATTAAGCTACTTTAAGGAAACCTTAAAAGGTGAACCATCAACCTTAATAGGGCACCTAACATTACAAGCAGAAAACTACAAAACTGCGTACGACATCATTATGGAGCGGTACGACAATAAACGAAAAATCGTAGCCGAATATATTGACACCGTATTGAACATTCCAAAAGTTCAACTTAATGCAGCTAAGGACATTAGGAAAATGCATGATACACTAAAGGAGTGTATAGAAGCGTTGCGAAACCTGGGCTACAACATAGATGAATAGAGCACCATCCTCATTCATATTAACATCAAAAAATTGGATTACAACAGCCTGAAGCACTATGAGGAATCTCTTCATGGTAGTCGTGACTATCCCACGATGGACCAATTCTTACATCTATTAATGGAGAGAATGAATGTGCTTGAAGCCCTGCAAAGTGCAAATCACATCTCCAGCAAACAATTCAAGGTTGAGTCACACAGAAAAATTTTGGTAAATCAAGAAGGTCCGGAAAAACCAGAAGGTCCGGAAAAATCAGGTTGCAATAGCGAATGCTGTAAATACTGCGTAAAGGGGGGGCACAAGATTTTAAATTGTGTTCATTTTAAACAAATTACCCCAAACCGGAGAATAGATTTCATCAATAGGCAAAAAATGTGTACCAACTGCCTATCACACAGCTCAACAGAAGCATGTCTCAAAACAGAATCATGTTCAATATGCAACAACAAACATCATCAACTACTGCACACCTACAATAATGATGCCAAAAAGGTATCCATCAATGCAATCGATGGAAATACCACGAATCTGCTCTCAACGGCTAAAGTGATAACCAAAACCTCCACAAATACAACAGTGACGCTACGGGCATTAATCGATCTAGGATCCCAGGTATCGTTGATTACTGAAACTGCATGTAAACAGGGGGGATTACATCAGAAAAACATACAAACTAGTTTGGTCGGAATTGGAGGCAATACGAATAACACCTGTAGCTCTATGGTACAACTGGAAATTCAACCACATTTTCCATCGGTGTTTAAGCTACAAATAGAAGCATACGTTTTGCAGAAAATAACATCAGATGTGCCAGAGCAGAAAATAAAACGCAATAACGATTCTCGGTGGAAAAACATAATATTGGCGGATCCGCAATATGATTGTCCGGCTCCGATAGACATCTTGTTAGGAGCAGACGTCTATGCAGACATATCAGAATCTCAGATCATTCGAGGAAATCCAAATGCAATGAAAACAAGTTTGGGTTGGCTGATAGTAGGTCCGGCAACAACCGTTCAACCCAGGACTCTAATGGTTAACTTCAGTAGCAAGGAGGAATTAGCACAAGCTCAAGAGCTACACAAGTTTTGGGAGTTAGAAGAGGTACCGATTGAATCTCCACTGACCAAATCTGACGAACAGTGTGAAACCATTTATCGACAAACGGTTAAGCGGAATCCAAATGGACGCTACGTGGTTACCTTACCGTTCAAGGAAAATGATACCAGCATCCTTGGTGCGTCAAAACAAAGAGCCACGCAACGGTTTTTGCAAATTGAGAAAAGATTGCAAAAAAATGAAAGACTACAACAATTATATATCGAATTCATGAGAGAATATCTTCAAATGGGGCACATGACACCATCACCCGATTGCAAGGGACAATTTTACATTCCACATCATGCAATATTTAAGGATAATTCAAGGGGAAAAAAGTTTCGCGTTGTATTTGACGCTTCAATGAAGTCAACATCGGGTTGGAGCTTGAATGATACGCTGCATGTCGGAGCTGCTCTGCAAAATAATTTATGGTCACTTATTCTACGGTGGAGAATACACAAAATAGTATTCGCAGCCGACATAATCAAAATGTATCGACAAATCAAAGTAGCAAAGGAACATCAAGATTATCAAAGGATACTATGGAGGGAAACTCCAAATCAACCATTACGGGAGTACAATTTGACTACCGTTACCTATGGCACATCAGCGGCGCCGTTCTTGGCAATAAGAACAGTACATCAGCTAGCAATGGATGAAGGTGAACACTGCCCACTGGCCAGGAAGGCCTTAATAGAAGACTGTTATGTCGACGACGTTCTAACCGGAGCTGATAACCTACACGATGCACTACTTCTACAAAAGCAGTT